>CAWUFW010007336.1:600000-935000 GCA_963921515.1 Calotriton arnoldi
CATTATACTTTAGATTAATCAGCAAGTCTAGACATATTCCAGTGGCTTGCTGGAATGTGCAAAACCTGGAAAGCTCCATTAAAGATTCTCCTTGTTACAGATAACAAGAGAATTTCTCTGAATAAAAAAATCATACTGCTCTCTCCAAGCACAGTCGATGATACCTCATTCTGCCCCTACCTTACAGATGACCTCCACCATTGATGTAGAAGAAGAGAGTTGAACTCCAGACAGGAAACTAAAAGAGTTTAACATAATCACATGGAAGTAAATTCTGCAGTGAATATTTGGCATATAGATACCAAGGGCCAGATGTGTCATTGTACTGGTCAAACAAACTGGTTGCAATTTGGACCAATATTTCTGTAAGCGGTATAGAATTTTGCAAACCAATCTATGTACTAATAGGTCAGTTTGCAAAACTCTGAATCAGAAGGGGTTGCAATGTGACCTACCTAATTAATATTATTAAGTAAGTAACAAATTACAACTCAATGTGCTTGGATAATCTCAGGGATGGTGGTCTGTAAAGATCAACTGACCGCCATGTCTGTGACTGCTTTCAAATAAAGAAACAACATTTTTCTTACACAGCCCAAATTTCTAGGAAATGGGACTGCTTAGTAAACCATATATATTATTTTTTTTAGAAATTTCTCTGAGAGTTGGAAGTGATCACTTAGACCACTGCCTACTCTTTGCTATTCACAAAGGGGAAAAAGTCCAAAGGAGACCCCTTACTCTTTTGTGAATAGGTTACCAACTGGACTTAGAAATGAGTAATTTTCAATGGTTTGTGACCAGAATTCCGATAGCAACCCATTGATACATAGGATATCCAAAAATAATTTAGAACGTACATCTACAACATACCCCTTCCAAATTGAAATTCGTTAACTATTTGGAATCCCATTTTAGTAGTCAGTAAAAGTTTACCTTCTTCTAAAATAGGATTCGTGCCTAGGAAAAACCTAATTTACTGTCACAAACACTCCAATTTCGGGAATCAAAGTGCTTGCAACTGCACAATAGATTTGTGCATTTGTTCCCAAATCCCCTCAAAATTGTGTCACAATGTAGTCAATGAGCTTAGTGATCTGCTAAGATTAGTGTCTTCAAGGCTAGTAAAATACAGCCACGGTGCTATAGCTACCCCTAAAGATGTCCAAAGGCTTCTACTGGCCCAACTACTTCTAGAGGAGAAACGGAATCCCTGTCTCCGAGGACTAGTCATGTGCACCTGTGTTCTCCCTGCACTGAACTTGTATCACAGAGCCAGGTAAAACAGCTTCCTCTTTACCTCTAAGCGTGGAGTCCTCTGCTCGAAAGATGTGTGACTTATTTGCCTGTTGATGGAGTCACCAGTCAAGTGTCAAGTGATAGTAGCCGCAAAGTCAAAGGGACTACTGAGGCAGTTCTTTGTAGCCTTATTCGGTTCTAAGCTACATCAGAAAGAGACCAGGTGTTGTGTGGATTCTTGGTCTTCGGCTTACTAACTATGAGAAGTTTCTTATTGCCAGAATCCCCCACAGATTAGGGGTGGTTTATATGATATAAAGAAGAACCGATATTGTAATAACCAAAATCAAGAACAAGGTTCTAATAATTACCATGTAAAATATCAGAACTCCTCTCAGTCTCAGCCCATACCGTTTGCCCACTGAAAATGTTTACGTTCCAAATACTGCTCAGCCTTAGCCTGTAGTGATTGCCAACTGAAAAGGTTTAAGCTCCAAGAGTTCCAACAAGAATCACCAACGGGAGCTGCCCTCTGTATCAAATGACATCACTTTCAGCGTGTACCACTGAGCAGCACCTCCCACAGATGGAGTTCTATCTCTTCTTCATCAGATCCACCTCCACCCGAAACGACTGCTGCTGAAATGGAAGAAGCGTCATCAAATGCTGAAGCATGATGTTGATGTTGTTCGTCAGTGCAGATGGGTTAATTTCTGAAAAATTAGTGTCGGGGCTCTCGTCAGGAGACAGCTTCTATCAGACCATTGCTCCTATTAGTGCCGCTTATAACAGAAATAACCAAAACCCACAAGTGGGAAGAGGATGTGGCATAAGGACATGAGCTGCCGACTTTGGAGCTGGGCAGCCAGGTTCGGTATTGGCATAGGCTCAGCATCCTGTGATTCAGTGCAAATCACTTAATCTCCCCGGGCCTACAAAATATGAATGTGTCCTTAATTGGTGCCCATGAAAAACGCACCTTTGCATCGAGCTTGTGCTATAAGCGCCGGTGTTGACAATTAAGTGCCGGTACTTAGCGCCAAACACCACCAGCTCAAATTAAGCACTGCCCACTATGAGTTTCAGGACATACTGCCTGTGAAGATAAGTGTTTTAGCTCCATGCATTTAACCTGCCCTCTTTAAGTTTTAATAATCAACTACTTTATTCTCCAATACGTTTGTACATTATCAGTGTGCCATTAAAATATTTCCTTAAATTGGGCCCTTACACTGCATTCCCTATATGACCCCATGCACTTGCAACAAGTCAGTCTATCCTTTGCCCCAGTCGTTCTAAAGATAAGCAGGGACTATTTTTATTAACTTTTTCCACTATGCCTTACAGAATAACAATGATTTCTATAGGCCCCTCTGACTCGAATTGCAAAAGGTTAAATCTAATTTTCTTTTAATTTGTTTTCCCAAATTCCCACGGTATGTTTACTTTTTATGAACTTGGTAATGGCAATATAACAAGCAGACTGTCTTCAATGACCCTTCAACATTTAAAAGTGCACATTCTTTATTTTACTAACATTCTTATGAATGTTCTCTATTTTTCTCACTTGGTCATCCTTTTTTATCAGCTATTGTAAATTTTCACACTCCATTGATTTATGTTCTTTTAGCAAATATAAAATACAATTGTCTGATTTTAATATAACATATATGCCTGCATCCAATATTTTCCCGAGTTTCTATTTCTTAATGTTTCCCTATTTTATCACTGATTAGTATTTCTATTTCCGTTCATATGCCAAAGCATGTTTGACTTAGAATACAAGGTTTTTCAAAGCTTATATCAGAATTTGAACAGTTAAAATTATTTGGCCAATTCACAAAAGTAAATTGCAAATGTCAATTTCCTACTTTTGCTTATTCATCATTTCCGAGTATAAATTTACTAGGAAGTGGAGCCCCCACATTCTGAAAACAGGTGGTAGAGCAAAACCACTAAGTGTAAAGTTACTACTACTAACGTTTTACACACATGGAGGTCTGCATTGCCAGGACAGAGGTAAAGTATAGTAAAATATTACGGGGCATATTATCAAGAACGGCGTTAAAATTATCGCCGCTTTAGCGGCAGAAAACTGCCGCTAAAGCGGCGATAATGGGCTTGATAATATGCCCTTGAGAATTCCAATAGAAGCCCATGTTGACACCAGAACATGGGCTTCTATTGGAATTCTCAAGGGCATATTATCATTATCGCTGCTTTAGCGGCAGTTTTCTGCCACTAAAGCGGCGATAATTGTAACGCCGTTCTTGATAATATGACCCTACAAACTTTATTAAACTTATAAAAATAATACAATGATAATGTTAAATATGAATACAAATTAATTTTATATATTTATTTTAAAAGTAGAACAAAGTAAAAATGCTACAGCACTATTAACTTCATATAGAGTTGTATTTATATTGATTACAGAATAACATTTTTAAATAATTTGAACATATTATATGACATTTCTTTTTAAACATTTATAAAACATATTTCCTCCTAAAAAACAATGTTTATATGTATTTCTCATGTATTAAAAAATACTAAAATTATGTACAGAATGAGTATAAATTAATTCATTTTTTAAACAAGTTACAAAATATTTTCTAATAAAATTATATTTTTTCATATATATCTATAATTTTCCTAACAACAAGTTAAATATATTTATTTAGAAAGTCAAATTAAATTAATCAATTTAAAAAAATAAATTCCTTCAGGTTAATATTGTAAGTCCCTCCCTCCATTATTTTCTATGGGAGAATGTTGCAGTAAAAATGGTTCGCTATGTGTGATGCCGTCTGAGCTGGAGTACTGTGGAAACAGTTTCAGGTCCTTTTGGCTGTAGTAACTTTTGAAGAGCAGGTGGTGAAAAGGAATGGGGCTTACTTTTAAGGGTGGATGCATCTGCCTTCATAAACCACTCTTAATTCATTCCAAACAACCCTTCCTCCCCCCCCAATTTTGTAGCTAAGTATTCTCCATTTTCCAGTCACTCCCTCTTGTCTATCGGACATTTACTTATAAAATGTATACATACATGTGAAGAGATCTCCACAGTTGAGGCAGAGATCCTGCACATAAAAGATAGGAGAGGTGGATGGGTAGATCTCTCCACTTAAGTTAGTGAATAGTATTCTATAGCACATGAGCAGTACTATTGTAGAGCTACTAAATGTACTACAACATGCAGTTTATGACTGAGCGTATATGTAAAGTAGCCAATAGCCATTACTATTTGAGTGTACAATCTTGTCTATAATTTGACAAACTAATGGAAAACTGCTGTGATCTCTCATCATTCATCTGCACAGCAACTGACATCACCGGATTTCCCATCATTGGTCTGCAGAGGAAGTTACATTGCCACATTTCCCCATCATCCATTTGGTCAGGACGCTACATCACTGCATTTTCCATTATCTATCTGCAAAGTAAGTTACATCACCGGATCTCTCATGATCTATCTGCACAGGAAGTGATATCACTGGATTTCCCATCATCCATCTGCACAGGAAGATACATCACTTCCTGCCTTTTACCTGTGTCAGTCAACTCTTCAGGGCATTCCATCACCAGACTATCCCCAGCAGAGGGTCGCACAGACAAGGCCATTGCCTGGTTGAACCTGTTAGAGCTTGTTGGGGCATAACCCCAGTTCCGCTGAAACATGTAAGATAAAATACACGTATGTCCCATACCCAGCACCCCATGAGGTCAATCCCCACAATCACACCCAGACCAGATGACCCAATCATCCATATAGCAATCACCCTACACATAGACCTAACATTGTGTGCATCCTAACTTCCACACACCCTCAAACCACAGAACTCACATTTTAACTCATGCTCATTAACACTAGCAGTGTAGTACTCCACACACCACACATCGCCCACCTCATCACCTATCATAAATATGATGCCCTCTTTATCACAGAAACATATAATACTCCAACTCTGCACATCCTTCTACACACAGGCTACAGCAGCTATTGTGTAAACTACACACATGAGAAGTGAGGAGGCCCTGCTGTTATTTATAAGCCTTCCTGGTCCTGCACCCATTGCAAGCAAGTGCCACTCTACTGCATGGAGCTGCTGACATACCATTTCCCTCTCTCTGCACCTTAGACTACCACCTTCTGTGTCATCTACTGGATTCTTGGGCAGAACATGGAATTCATTAATGAATTCTCTGATCTCCTCCCCACCTCTTTCATTAGACATGCCCACACCACGTTCTTGGTTGAGTTCAACCTCCAGGACAACACAAGATAAAAAACAGAGAAACCCACTTCAACATTATTGATATACTCAATGTGACAGCATGTTACATAACCAACAGACTCCAAGGGTCACACCCTCAACCTTGCCTTCTGAATATCACCAGTAAAGGAGTGGAAACCACCCATATCCGTGGTCTGGAGTTACCTCTTTGCCATCCCTATCTCCCTGCTCAGAGTTTCACCAACAAACTAAGTACAACCCAAAGCAGAAGACCATACCTTCAGATCCTTCAAAGATGTTCCCATAAGCAACCTAATGCTTGAACTCACCTCACCAACTCCACATCATGCAGTTTGGAAATGTCAATGGTTTTCCCAAGGCCCTAACAAGTTACATCAGTGGTATAAAGCTACACAGGCCTGGAAGCTCTGCAGACGGTGTAGATGGAAATTGGGAAGACCCTTTATGGCTGGATTTGCAAAGCTCAGGCCTGAGGGGTCTGCTATTGGTTTTACTTCTGGACTAGGAGAGGCAGGACCAGTTAAAAGGACAACTGTGCTTGGCATGAGCCGTTATTGGGCTTTATATGCTTTTTGGCACAGTTTGCACTCATTTGGCTTTACCTCAAATTCTTTGTGTTTTCCCTTCCCACGTCTCCCTGCTAGCTCCCTTTTAGGTAGGGGTCTACCAGGTTTCCCACTGGCATCTGTTCCTCTGCAGTCCTGTGATACTTATCATTTGGTGTTCTTCCAATGTTGGTGCCTTCTTACTTATACCTCCACATTGAAACTCCGGTGGACGGATGCTCTCTACCTTTTTGGTTCTCTGACTGTATCCTGACAGTTGAGGTGACAACTTACAGAGCTTCCTTTACTGTGGCCCTGTAAGCACCATATTGACTCTGAGCTTTGGAGTGATGTACGCTTGTTCAAGATCTCTTCCTAATGTGTTGTGTGAATTTGCTATAGAGACCCAAACGAGCAGCAATTCTATGTGAATTTCTGAGAAGTGTTGAGCTGCCCTACCATCAGGACCTCGCCTGTCTCTCACTCACCCCTGGCACCTCTCTTCCCTGGTTAGAGTAATCATCAGGGGTGTGATCTGTCACATGAAGAGTGTGTTATTTTAGGATGAGAGGCATATTTCGGACTTTAATGAGGTACCATTTCCTCTCTTTTATTTGTGTTCTTGGTATGGACATGTTAGACCTCTCAGCCTTAGGGTGGTCTTCCCCCAATCTTTTTGCCTTGACCCTTCCAATTTTTGCAGATCTCATTTCTGTTGGTCTTAGGACTCTGCGCACTTTACCACTTCTAATCAGTTCTAAAGTGCTTGTGGTCTCTCCACTAAACATGGTAGAATTGGTTTGAACCCAATTGACACATTTACTTTACTTGTACGTCCATAGTAAAGTGGTACCTGTTGTGCCGTGGGCCTGTTATTTAAATGCTATGAGTGGGCCTGCAGCACTGATTGTGCCACCTACTTAAGTGGACTGGTGAAACATGTCCCAGGCCTGCCATTGCAGCCGGTGTGTGCAGTTTTAAATTGTTATTTCGACCTGGCATAATATGCCTTATGCCAGGCCCAGACCTTCCTTTCTAATGCATATACATCACTCCTAGGGTAGGCCCTGAACAGCCTAGAAGGCAGGGTGCAGTTTATTTAAAATGCTGGACATGTACTTTTAAGTTTTACATGTCCTGATAGTGAAAACTCATTACTGCAAGGCCTACCTCCTCCAAAGGATAATGTTGGATTTCTTTATTACGCTGAATAAGTGATAACTTTTTAGTGGGACCAGGTGCACAGCTCAAGATTGGTGTCTAAATATTTGTAATTGAAAGCCCTCTTTAATGGTAAAGTCAGATTTTAGATCCAGTACTTATACCCAGTAGTGCCTTTGAAGTGGAGACAAGCTTTGGAAGTGTCCTGACTCCAGACTAACTACAGGGAGTAGGCAGTCATTTGTATGGGGACAGGACACAGCCTATTCAGGTGTAAGTGAGGCTGGGTCCAGCTCCTCCATCCCATCATGTCAGGATAGCCCACTCAGTCACACCTAAGGTCCCATTGTGTGTGGCTGTCTAGGTGGAATACACACAGCCCAACTGCCAACTACACCCAGTCATATGATAAGAGGCAGGCTGCATGCATCAAATGGCTAAGCTCAGTGGACCTCTTTGTAAAACTAGGTGAACACTCACTAATTTGTACATTTATGGCTGTCCATGTAGCCCCTACACATGATCTCTAAGTATTGAAAATGCACTGAATCATAACTTTGTCAATGACTGAAGTAAGTGGGTTTTCAGGGCGTGAATGAGAGGGGACTCTACCACATTTAATGAGAGTGTTGGAGAGGGAATCTTCCACTGAGAAAAAACTTCTTAGAGAGGAAACAGACAAAAAGGTCAAATTTGCAAATGCACCTTTGTGTCGCATAAGGTTTCAATTACCAAAAAGAGTTTAGAGGGATAAGGGTCTAGGGCACCCCCACACCAATACTATCACTAACTATAACTTGTTTGAGTTAGACAACTTTGTCACTTCTAACATGAGGATAGTCTCACATTTTTAACACATAGGGGTCGATTCCGATCTCGGCCGGTAGGGCACCGAATCGGATTTGGCTTAACCGGATCCGATTCGGAGCCCTATTTCCCGACCGATTCGTACGTGCGTCCGGGCGAGTGAGTACGATGCATGCGCTCGCGAAATCTCCGACCGACTCGTTCGCAGGACCCGACCGCTCCGACCGACTCGCACGGGGACGACTCACACCGCGCAATGGAGACGTTCCCCGGCCGGGTAAGTATGATGCGCACCTTGACCGCTCCGACCGACTCGCGCAGTCCGGCTCCAAGGAGCTGTCGGAGCCGCACTTTGGGGGTCCGTGTCAGACCCCCCTGGAAGCGTGCGAGTCGCACACAGGGAGGACCCATGGGTCCCCCCTACACGTGCAGCGCGACCCGCATCGGCGCGAACACGCTGTAGGGGGCGCCCTTGTTCGCGTCGTGCCCATTGAGTCACTGGGAGCCCGCGTACGCGTTGTACGACTTGCTCCCATTGACTTCAATGGGAGTCCGACCGAATCGAGTCCGATAGCATGCGAACGCATCGTACTCGTTCGGTCGGACTGCTAGGGTCCGATTCGGTCGGAAATCTCTCCGGGTCCAGCTCGGTCAGGGAGATTTTCGGCCCAAATCGGAATCGGCCCCATAGTGAACAATACCAACAGATTTTCATAAGGAAAACCCTCCTTGATCACTGCATTTGTTTTGAGGAGACGCCTCATGGGAGCAACAGAAGGACAACAAATGCTGGCTGCTACTTTGTTCCAGGCTTCTCATCATGGTTGCTTACTGATAAGAGTACAGAAAGCACTCCTGGCTCGTGGTTTGTACTGGTCCCACAGAACTTTACAATATCCTTACATGTGTGTACCTCTTATTAGGAAGAGAGGTAACCACTTGGCTATGATGTGTGTGTCCTTATATGCTAAGATATCAGGGTCACGTTAAATGAATTTAATTACTTTAAACTACTGTGTTGCATCCATAATATGTGTTCATAAATCAGGACATGTTGTGACCTGTAGTAATGGAGGAACACATGTTTTCCAATACAGTTTATGGCAATTTCATCAGGACCAAACTAGGACAAACCACCTGAGTTCACCTGAACCCAACAAGAAAACGTGTACCAAGATCAGGGAACTTGGATAGTGCTGACAATAATACAATAGATCCACCATTTGTGAATGATTGTTAAAGGAGTGGCATTCAATTATTAATGGTCCACCATTCAGAGTGTAAGAAGCAAGGATGGATTCATCTTGCCGTTAACCTTCAATAGAAGGAGACTGACCTGAAACCTGAGGATCGCATGACAGGAAAACCACTGGACACTCACAGTTCTAGAAGTTCTGTATATGAAAATATATGTACTCTTGGAAACCTGTGCATGGCATAAATGTTCATGAATAGTCCAATGATCCTTTGTAAATCTCTCCAAAGTCAGAAATGTGCTCCAAATCTAAGAGTAGTCATTGGAGAGAACATTTCCCTCCATGGATATTGTGTATTGTAGGTTTGTTTCTCATCATTCTGGTTGGATACTAACCACAAAAACACAGAAGTACAATCAGCAATAAAAAGATCAAAATGCATGATCAGATTGTCCCTAATACAACAGTTACCTCTGACACTAACATGCTAAAGTAATATAGGCACAGATTTATACAAAGGCTATTTAAATTATTATAAAATGTTAAATCATTTAACCAAGCTTGTCACTCAGATGTATGGGTGTAATTAAACATTTGCTAACAGCAAAACATATAAGAGGAGGGTTGAGCAACAATAACATTAAATATGCTTCTGTGGTACAAAATCTCAAAAGCTGGCACAGTATCTCCTCCTTGGTAGGGCTTATAACTCACAGAACAGAAAAAGTGCACAATGAACTAACAGGATTTTGAATTACAAGGGCATCTCAGCACAATATCATCATAGACTCTGCTGTTCAGAAATAAAAACAACAATCAAACCAGTTCTGAAATGTGTTAAAAGATTTCTAACTTAGCTTAGAATTCTTGTTCTCGGATACCCATTTGCCTTCACTGAAAGTTTCAGAAATTCCAAATGCTTCCTTCATTGAATTATATGGTCAAAATACAATGTAACAATTGATTACATATCTGTCGGAAACAATTGTTATGATTAGTCCACGGCTCCTGGCAACCTAGGTGAGTTGGCATGCTTCCAAATTGACAACGGCAAAATTTGGGAAGTATTTCCTGTGGTTCAAACAGCTTCCTCATTAGCTTCAGTAAGGGTAGAGAAGTGGCTGGTATCCACCCATAAGGATATCAACCTTCTTGTTGAACAAGAACTTAATTCACTAAATCTTGGAGGCTTAACAGTCTCTTGAAAATCTTATTTTTCTCAACTTGCAGTCCATTTCTTTAATGTGTCTGCAGAGAACAACTCATGTAAGACCTTGACATGGGAGCTGCTTGAACACAATAAAGTGCCTGGCAAATTTAAAGACCTCATCATTCACCATGGCCAATCATTGTCACATGCAGTTAAAAAAAGAATTATTGCCATAATGTTCCTATGAAGAAAGGAAATAATTATCCATCTAGATTTATAATCTCACTGTTTATGCTACCTAAGTAATCCACAAACTCAGAGATCAACTTTAGAGGTTGGCTATGTGGCAAATCAATTTATTGTCATGAGTGTCTAATAGAAGGGAAACAATCTTTATAGGTCTTAAGAAGTCTAACTTAAATCTCCCTCAAAATAGGAAGGTAACCAAGACATACCCCTGCAACATAGCTTGCAAAAACCTAAAATGTTCAGTAAACTCTCCATTGCCACCATACCTAATTACAGCTAAAGCTAGCCCGGGGTAAAATGTTAATTACTCTGGAGAAATCAGACAATTTTTAGTAAATTTGCATTACTCTTTTGATGCGATGTTACAGAAAATGACGCAATTATGCTAGTTTGTGTAACTATGTATAATTTGGAAAAATAAATCCTACCACAGGAGCACAGGAAAAATGAACTTAGTGATCTCGAGCGGCTGCTGCTGTTCATGTTCTGTTGTATTTATCGCTATTTTCTTAGCACAATATGCATCCTCAGTCCATTTTGTACACATGGGTGCATTTTGGCTAAGACAATAGAGCTAAATGCTTGGTTACATCCCTTGTGTAATTTTGCTGTAATTTCATGTAATTATGCTACTGCAAATTAAGCGAGGTACGCCCACAACTACCTAATATATATAACGTTTTTCATTGAAAAATCTGAGTACCAAACTCAAGACACAAGATTCAATGATGCATGATGTTCTTGATTTGCTGACTTTATCTAATTTGTATAAACAGTTATTGATGGAAATGGGGGTCTCTAGTTGGCAGTGGTATACACCCTGTCCAAGTAGGGACCCTTCCTTCTAGTCAGGATAAAGGAATTACACACTCAGATAACTCCTGCTCACCCCCTTGGTAGCTTGGCATGAGCAGACAGGCTTATCTCAGAGGCTATGTGTAAAGCATTTGTACCCAAATACACAGTAACACAATGAAAACACTACAAATGGACACCACACCAGTTTAGAACAATAAAGTATCTTTATTTAAACCAAACAAGACCAAAACAACAAAAAATCCAACATACATTTATCACAATATCACTTTTTAAAGGTTCTACCAATTCTGTCCGTAGAAAACTAACTGATGCAGGTGTTTTTCACAAATTACCTTAGGATGCGTCAAAATTCACCAACCAAAACAGATGCAGATGAGCGAGGCACTGGAAAACACAGAGATGAGTCGATTCCTGAGTCTGCAGGGAGGTGGTGCATCAGTTCTGCTGCAAGCAGAAGAGTTGCGTCGATTCCGGACTGTAAGGGGAAGCGATTAGTCGAATTCCAGACGGCCCGGGTCTGCAGGGGTAAAACTGGACACACAGGTGCAATGCGGGGGAAAATCCAGGCACTACGCAACGATGCGGCAGTGATCCAGGCGCTGCATCAATTTCTGCAGCTGCAGAAATGTGATGTGTCGATTCTTCCAGGAGCACGGCAGGGCTTGCGTTTGAGTCAGAGCGGGAGTTTCAGACTTTAGAAACTCGGTGCTCGGGACTCAGGCTGCGGCGATTTTTAAAGCCGCACACAGGCGCTGCATCGATCTTTTCAGGCGTACCTCAGTGATGCATGTGTTTTTTGGCCACCCAGCACTTAGCGGTGGGAAAAACTCCAACTGGAAGGCCGACGTGTGGATTTTAACCAGAAGAAACAGCAAAACAACATCCCAGGGCCCAGAATTGGACTTGCCACCACAAGGCAGGTCAAACCTCCCAGCAGTGGAGTTCAAGGATGCTGTAGGTCAAGTCTTTGTGTCCCTGAGACTTCTTACACAGGAGGCAAGCTCTACATCATGCCCTTGGAGAATCTTCTCAAGCAGGATACACAGCAAAGTCCACTCTGTCCTCTCCAGCAGAAGCGCACTGCAGGCCAACCCAGCAAAGCAGCACACAGCAAACGGGCAGTACTCCTCCTCACAGCTCTTCAGCTCTTGGCAGAGGTTCCTCTTGATCCAGAAGTGTTCCAAAGTTCTTAGGTCAGGGACCCACTACTTATACTACTTTTAGCCTTTGAAGTCAGCACATCTCAAAGAAAGTCTCTCTGGCTCACCAGAACCAGTTCTGTCCTGCCCTGGCCAGGCGCACTGCAGGTGGAGGAGACAGCATTGTGAAAGGCAGCCACACCCTATTCAGGTATTAGTGACAACTCCTCCCACCACTCTAGCCCAGAAGACTCATCAGGATATGCAGGACACACCTCAGCTCCCCTTTGTGTGACTGTCTAGAGAGAATGAGCAAACTAGCCCCTGTCAGTGAATGAGCAAACCAGACCCTGTCAGCTACAAACCAGACATGGATTCCACAGGCAGGCAGAGGACCAGGATGGTTAAACAAGAAAAGGCCAACTTTCTACAAGTGGCATTTTCAAACACACAATTTAAAAATCAACTTCAATAAAAGATGTATTTTTCAATTCTGAGTTCAGGGAACCTAAACTTCAAATCTCTATCACTTCCCAATTGAAAGTTACACTTGTAAGATGTTACAAGGTAGCGCAAATGATTTGCTATGGGAGGGTTAGCCTTTCAATAGTGAAAAACGAAATGCACAGTATTTCACTATCAGGACATGTAAAACACACCACTACATGTCCTACCTTTAACATACACTGCACCCTGCCCATGGGGGTGCCTTGGGTCTCCCTTACAGGTGACTTACATGTAGGAAAAGGGAAGGTTAGGGCCTGGCAACTGGGTGCACTTGCCAGGTCGACAAGACAGTTAAAAACTGTGCGTGCAGACACTGCAGTGGCAGGTCTGAGACAAATAAGAAAGGCTACTTATGTGGGTGGCACAATCAGTGCTGTAGTCCCTCTAGTAACATTTGATTTACAGGCTCTGGGCACACACAGTGCACTTTACTAGGGACTTACCAGTAAATCATATAGGCCAAGCATGGATATCCAATCATAATCACAATTACCACACAGAGAGCACTTAAACTTTGGCACTGATCAGCAGTGGCAAAGTGCCCAGAGTACCTAAACCAGCAAAAACGAAATCCAGCACACTGTCAAAAATACAGGAGGTAGAGGCAAAAAAACAGAGAAAACCACAACAAGGATGCCAGGTCAAACAGTTATATATTATACAAATTGATCATTACAATTGATGGTTTGATACAGTTAATAACCTGGCGTACAATATTTTTGTATGAAAATGAATATTCATTTCTAAAAATCTTTGTATGTTATTTAAGAAACATCATGGTTAAAATGGGGAGTTTCTAAAAATTGCATGTGCTTCTTTAAAGGTTTTTAAAACAAGCTTAAAATAAGTTTATATTTGTAAATTTAATATTTTGAGGTTTTTTTTTAACAATCTTTGCAAGCTTGTGTGCCATCACTTTTTATCTTTCTTGAACCATTGTATCCAATAAGAATCTCTATGAACAAGAAGTATATTTTTTTAGAACCAAAAATTGTATTTAGTGAAAACAAACTTTACAAAGAATATTGCTGAGATCTAGAATTATCATAAACATGTTGATATACCCTTGTTCTATTTGCAATCAGTGAACTGATGTGGAATTCCTATCTATCGTTCAACAGCAAAAAATGGCCAAATCCGCAAAGCATTCCATGTTGATCAGGGAAACACCCTGATCAGTAAATCTGCACTTACATTTGCCACTCCTGCTACATAGGAAACTGTAAGGATAACACATTCAGTTCTGGACATAACATCAACGAATAGATAACCTAAGGTAGGCTCAATATGTGATCCCTCCACATCACACCTGTATGCCTTTACAACCTGATGATCTGTCCTTACTAACACTGAATGATGCCCAAGAAGGGAAGCAGAGGATTTCATATCTTTGACAGCTGCTACAAGCCCCCTCCAGTTGGGTGACTAATTTGATTCTGTCTGAGACTATTTGCCTTGGACAGAATTGTTCTCAAACATGGCTCTCATTGCATTACACTGGCATCTGTTGTTACAATTTTGGAAAGGGAAGGATCTAGAGAGGCCCTTTTCAGAAGGTCAAGATTCGGGTTCACTGATAGAATATCGATGTTCTAAATATCGAGAACAAAAATATTGACCACAAAAATATCGACTCCAATACCTTAACAGGTAAGTACAAAAATATTGAATCAAAAATATTGAGGTAAAAATATAGATGTAAAAAATATCGATTTAAAAATATATATAAGATAAAATATTATATAGTAAATATATTAAATATTAATATTATTTTTAACAAAATTAATTAAATTTAATAAACATTTTAACTAAATATAACAAATAAACTTAATTAAAAAATTATAAACACACAAACATAAAAATGTATACATATACATATATTTACTTAAAAATAATGTATTAACTATTATCTTTATTTAATTTTTAAACTTTAAAATTATATAAAAATAAAATATATCTAAATATATATCATTTTAAATAAAAAAAACATTCTATAATAAATTAAAACATTAAACTATTTAAAATAAATTAAACTTACATTTCCCAATACAATAAATGCAAAAGTAGGGAAAGTGTTGGATAGCGGAATAATTCAATTTACTATTCCAACTCCAGTGAGTGCAACAGTAGGGAAAGTGTTGGATAGCGGAGGGATAAAAATAACTATTCCCACTCCAGTGATAGCAACAGTAGAGAAAGTGTTGGATAGCGGAGGGGAAACAATTACTATTCCCACTCCAAAGAGTGCAACAGTCGGGAAAGTGTTGGATAGCGGAGGGGTAAAAATTCCTATTCCCACTCCAAAGAGTGCAAAAGTAGGGTAAGTGTTGGATAGTGAAGGATAAAATTTACTATTCCAACTCCTGTGAGTGCAACAATAGGGAAAATGTTGGATAGCGGAGGGGTAAAAATGACTATTCCCACTCCAATGAGTGCAACAGTAGGAAAAGTGTTGGATAACGGAGGGACAAAAATTACTATTCCCACTCCAAAGAGTGCAACAGTAGGGAAAGTGTTGGATAGCGGAGGGGTAAAAATTACTATTCCCACTCCTGTGAGTGCAAAAGTAGGGTAAGTGTTGGATAGTGGAGGAATTAAATTTACTATTCAAACTCCAGTGAGTGCAACAGTATGGCAAATGCTGGATAGTGGAGGGATAAAAATTACTATTCCCACTCCAGTGAGTGCAACAGTAGGGAAAGGGTTGGGTAGCGGAGAGGCAAAAATTACAATTCCCACTCCAGTGAGTGCAACAGTAAGGAAAATGTTGGATAGCGGAAGGGTAAAAATTACTGTTCCCACTCCAATGAGTGCAACAGTAGGGAAAGTCTTGGATAGCGGAGGGGAAACAAATTACTATTCCCACTCCAAAGAATGCAACAGTAGGGAAAGTGTTGGGTAGCGGAGGGGTAAAAATTACTATTCCCACTGCAGTGAGTGCAAAAGTAGGGAAAGGGTTGGATAGCAGAGGGGTAAAAATTACTATTCCCACTCCAGTGAATACAACAGTAGGGAAAGTGTTGGATAGCGGATGGGTAAAAATTACTATTCACACTCCAGTGAGTGCAACAGTAGGGAAAGTGCTGGATAGCGGAGAGGTAAAAATTACTATTCCCACTCCAGTGATGCAACATTAGGGAAAGCATTGGACAGCAGAGAAGCAAAAAATACTAATAACACTTAAACAATAGAAAAAAACAAAAACATTACAAACTTTTTAAAATTATAAAAATAAATAAACCATATTTTAAAAATATAAAATTAAATATATTAAACATATAAAAAGAACACATATTATAATATTAATTACATATAACAAAAGCCTGCAAATAATATATAAAATACAATAATAAATACATTTAAAACAATAATTATTTAAAAGTAGCAAATATTAACAAACAAATTATTTAAAACATAAATGTATTTATTTTATTTCCTACCCTATAACACCACACCAATAACAAAACACTTCAACATTTTTAATTAAATGTATTTCCATAATTGACATAATTAATAATCAATTAAAAAAATCTTATTAATAAAAAAAAACATTCATTGAGTACACATACTTTAACACTATAATATCCACAGCACACACCTAAATTAAACTATAAAATAATAAAACACAATTAAATATTATTTTTAAAAGAAAAGCTATTACTATTAACAACTAATAATTAAATATTTAAAATTGTATTCAATACCCACCTTTTACCCCTTTAAAAGTAAAAACAACACAAAAAAAATAAACAATCACACAAAATAAATATCAAATAATTAACATTAATTAACAACTATATAATAATTAATTAAACACAAAATACTTACCACCCTTTACTCCTATAAACACCACAACACACACCTAAAATTAATTACACAATTACCATAATTAATTACCAATTAAAATTAATAGGGACGCTTTTTCTCCTGTTGGGACTCCTGCCTGGCAGCTTTCAGGGGCATCTTTCATCTCCCTGCATCACCCTGGTGGGACCTTAGTCCCAGGGTGCACCACCTGCTGTTGCCTGCACTGCATCAAGCCGTTGCTCATCCTGGTGGGACTACACGTCCCAGGGTGCAACTGCACTTTTTCCCACGGCCACCGACGAGGGGGAGGCGCCAACATTGCGCATAAAGCTCTGCCTCACCCCTGCGGCGCGGGACGCTGTTTCTCTTGTTGGGACTCCTGCCTGGCAGCTTTCAGGGGCATCTTTCATCTCCCCGCATCACCCTGGTGGGACCTTAGTCCCAGGGTGCACCACCTGCTGTTGCCTGCACTGCCTCAAGCCGATGCTCACCCTGGTGGGATTACAAGTCCCAGGGTGCAACTGCACTTTTTCCCACGGCCGCCGATGAGGGGGAGGCACCAACATCGAGCATAAAGTGCTGCCTCACTAACGTCATTGCCAGGAAGAGGCAGGGCAGGGCCACCTCTCTTGGTTTTGTGGCTCTGTGGCTATCCTGCTGGACTCTTTGGACTACCAAGATACAAACTGTGAGACACGGACATTGTCCCTTAACCCCTTCGATGCTCGTGACGAGCTCAGCTCGTCATGCTGCGCGGTCGCGCTGTGCGCATGACGAGCTGAGCTCGTCACGACCACACCCGCGATCGGAATGTCCAGCACACGAGCGGAATTCCGATCGCGGTCAAGGGGTTAATCCCCTTTCTTTTTTCTTTCCCTCCGAAAATATTCTGCATGCTTTCATTATATTACATCAATAAGTGTTTCTTGTCAGTTTTTTGACAGCACTCGCAAGGATAATTTTGTACCCACTCTAAGACTTTTCTTTTCTTTGAACTATATTGTACATTGCCCATTGCCATGGGGAAAAGAAATTCTACGCTAACGATGGGGGAGCGAAGATAGATGGGCCTCGCTTGAAAGCTAGTAAAACCAAAATGGCTCGCAGATCAGCAGTCAACAACTGCGTTTTGGATCGCATTGACGATCTATTGGTTGAATGCCAGGGTATTCTAACTCCCGTCACCAGCCCAGCTACACCAGGTAATTTGCACTCTTCTGCTGAGTCACTTCCTCTCCTAAGTCCAATTCCAATACCCGCCAAACGAATCCCTTCTATCTTCACTAAACGTGCCACAAGGAGTACTAAGAACAAGTCCTTAAGACATACCACCACTACACAACTAGGAGCAGCTACCGATGACATGGAGGCAGGGACACCCCTTTTTCCCACTGTATTGATAGACAAAAGTTTATCTGTTGACACTATTGATACCATCGACACAAACAATAGCATCCCCTTGGCCAACAGATTTCTCCCACTACAAGATCAGTCTGGCAATCCCCTGGGAAGATTGGTAGATATAGAGGTGACTCCACCCCCACCTAGCCTAGCCGCTGTTCACGTTGAGGAAGATCCAACTGAGCGAAGGAGCGAGGGTCGCCCAGAAGAGCTTACATCAGTAGGGCCGGACACGCTTAGGATTATTACTGACCTCAGGGCCGAAGTCACCTCACTAAAATCATTAATATTAGTACTTACCGACCAGGTTAAACTTCTCATGGATAGAGATCCAATAAAAGTGCGCACCTCCGAACAGATCTCTGGACCTTCACCGGTTCCCACCCTTCACTCAGGTAGCACCGCTCCTTCTAAGCCTACGAACAACATACTCCCTCTAATGTCCATTCTCACTCGCTTCCCTACAAAATCCTTCAAATCAAACATCCTGGAACCAGCGGGTAGCAGAGATATGATCTTAGTTGATAAGGAACGTCAACCTAGCCAAAAATCTGAATTGGCCCAATGCTCCACCAAGAGCATCTATATGATAAATGTACCTAAACTTCCGTCACATGTCAAATATGAAGACAACAACTCCTTAATCAACAAATCGATTCATTGGATCAGAAAAACAAGGGGGTGTACATCTGTTATTAGGGACGGCATCCTCTGGGCCAAAATATGAATCCACTGCACCTCCCAAATGGATTCCATTGAACTTCATCTAAGAGATAAGAACCTAGTACATAATCTTATAGCTCTGGAGGCAAGAACATGCTCACCCTTACCCACCAGTATCCAGATGAAATATAATCCCTTTGGTACATTCCAGCTCCAAGCCTCCAAAAGGCAAGGCACTCTGATGGGTACTGATTCAACCTTGGCTATCAACGATTGACTGGTGCATCAAGCCCGTTCAACCCATATGTGATCTTATTATATAGACAAGGTCGAGCACCCATCTCCCAAAGCTAGGCATCATACAGACCCCCTGTCCTTGACATCACAACCTCCTAGCTTTGATACCCTTGATCGACTGCAGTCCACTACCGGCATGCCATCTCAGGCAAACCCAGGGCCGCAAGCTATTTCCACAGGCCCACAGATGAGCTGCGTAATCGAGGGACATCATCTGTCTGCCTTGGTTCAGGAGAATCGATATCCAAACTGCATATATTATCTTGGAACGTGGCTGGGGTAAGAACAAAGGTGGCACTCCTTCACTGGGCTCAATACATAGAACAATTTGACATCTGTATTCTGCAGGAAACCTGGGCTACTGCACCTGTTTTTATCCCTGGATATGTCACACTATGCTGCCCAGCAATCACCAGTAGACCAGGACGTCCGGCAGGGGGGCTGTTGTTTTGGATCAAAATCGATCTCAAATGTACCATCAAAGAGTTCAAGACTAAAAGCCCCAACATTCTTACGATCCATTTTAGGGGTAGGAATGGTATGGCGGTGGATGTCTTTAACGTATATGCTTGTGGCACTAAGATTGGCTGCAGGTCCCCAACTCTCCAAGCGCTGGAAGATTGTCTTGAGGAAAGAAAATCCCAATCACCTCTAATAATAGCAGGAGACTTTAATGTCACCTTTGAACCACTGCACTCAGAAGATATAACCAGTATTGACCAGGTAGATGAGCTGTGGCTCGTCCCCCCTCTTGACCTACCACCAATTAAAAAATGCAGCTCCAAGCCATAAGCCTTGATTATGGGCTTAAGGCTGCCAATGGACGTACCAAATCTGACAAGAAGGGGGCCAACACTTTAAACAGAACCATGAACACGAGCTGCATTGATTTTATATTGATAGATTTGAGATTGTGGCCAGGAGTGTTGGATATGATAGTTGGGATGACCACAGACAGTGACCACAATCCTCTTGAGCTTGCCATGACATCTCTTTGGACCAAAAACAGCAGCTTCTCCGGTACAAATCTCGTAACAAAGGAGATATGCCCTACAAACGACAATAGGCGACTGTAAATGGGCACGAGTAGCAATCGATACCATCAAGCTCGAAGACATGAAGTGACTACTTTTAGACAGAATTGGTAAGCTTCGCAAACTATCTGAACAGCAGGAGGAGCTTGTAAAGATTATGGATACCCATACATCTCTCTTTGAACATCTAGCATCTTACTTTAGAATGCCAAGACGGCTTCAAAATAAACTGTCATCTGCCAGCCCTCAATCCTCTTGGTTTAACCAAGAGTGTAAGAAATTACGATAAGAATTGGCTGCAGCAATTAGAGCAAACAACGTAGCAGTAATAACAGTGGCAAGGAGATCCAACAAGACAGCCCTGATAGAAGCAAAAAGGGAATGGGCTGAGACCCGTTGGCTCCAGATCAGGGATGCCTGTCAGAGGAAAGACTCTCAACAATTTTGGCTGCTAGTCACTAGGGGAGATGCCGAAAGACCGAGGCCACCCGCAAACAACATCGCCATAGCCGCCTGGTTTGATCATTTCTCTGCAGTATACTCTGGATCAGGTGAGACGGTCATGGCAGGCTCCACCGATGGCTACATTAGCACCCAATCCAAAGATGTATTTTCCTTAGCTGATATTACCCAAAGCATAAACTCCATAGTCAGAAACAAAGCCTCGGGTCCCGACGGAGTACCTGGTGTTGTCTTCCTCAATGATATAGCCAACAGGTCTAATTACATTTGGGCACTAGCAAACGGAATAGCTGCTGGAGCCCCAATACCACCGTCGTGGAAGGGAGCCGAAGTAATTCCGGTCTCTAAAAAGGGCGATCGTTCACTGGCTTCCAACTACAGGCCGATCAGCCTGATCGATGGTGCACAGAAGATCTTCTCCCATGCTCTTTTTGCTAAAATCACAGAATGGATGGAGGAAAACAACATTCTATCCCCCTTCCAAGCCGGGTTTAGGAGGAAAGTTAGTACCATCGATCAGGTCTTCCGATTTACCTTACTGGCCTGGAAAACAGTGACTATCGAACAGGGCAGTCTCTATATTGCTTTTATTGACCTAAAGTCGGCCTTCGACCTCATTCCCAGGTTCAAACTATGGCACGTCATGTACGATTTGGGGCTTCCATCAGAGATTCTGGCACTGCTTGTCCGTCTGCATGAGGACAACTATGCTAGGGTCCGCTGGGGGGACCAAGGGCAATTGACAGACTCAATTTGAGTTGACAGGGGTGTCAGACAAGGTTGTGTCTTGGCCCCCACTCTGTTCTCGCTCTTTATCAATGGAGTGGTGAAACATCTAGCTGAATTCCACGCTGATGCCCCCTCATTGGGGAATGCTAAAGTAACAACTTTACTGTTCGCGGACGACACGCTATTGGTCTCCAAGACCCCCAGTGGTCTCCAACTGCTTGATCGCTTCATGGTCGTCTGTGGAATGAGAGGCTTGGAGGTGAATACCTCGAAAACCAAGCTCCTGCTGATGAACCCCCACAAATCGTTCGAAGGTAAATTGTTGCTGGGGGGGATTCCTTTGGAGAGAGTGGCCACATTCGACTATCTGGGCGTGACCCTCTCTGAGAAAATGGCCCTGAAGCACCATATTATGAAGCGAATCCTACAGCAGAAGAAAACCTCTGGGGCTCTGATCAAGGAGCATAGGGCCTCCCAAACCAGACCGATTGCAGCCCCGCTCCAGATATACGATCAGAAGGTGGTAGGCTCTGCCTTGTATGAGGCTGAAATCTGGGTATTCAATAATTTAGAGGGCCTTCTACATTCAGAAAATACATTCTTAAGATCTCTTTGCTCTCTCCCCCAGAGTACTCCACTTCTTCCTTTAAGGCTAGATTTGGGCAGAACATATATAGTGGACAAAGCAAGGCTTTGCCCCCTTCTTTTCTGGCTGCGCTTAAAACAAACTCCTGAGCTTACTCATTATGTAGTTGCTTTTGAAGAAGTCCCTAAACTTGATTGTTTTAAAAAGATAGGGTGGTTCACCAAAGTTTAGACATTGCTCTCCGCCATAGGCCTGGGGAACCTGTGGGATGCCTCCGACTCCAGCAGAAACTGTCAAGACTCAGTATTGGAATTGGGTGGCGCAGACAACCGTTACCCATTCATCTCAAGGTCGTCTCACACTAGAATTCATGGAGTTCAAGTTGTTAGGTGCATATGAGCAATATATGGAGGTTATCACAATTCCACATGATAGGAAGCTATACATTCAATTTAGATTCGGCTCCCTCCCTGTGAATTTGTTCACAGCAGCATGGCAGCGATCTTTAGCCGCATCACAGCACTGCCCAGGTTGCCCCGGGACAGATGAGACGCGGAAGAATACGACCCCAACACCGCAGCCCGAACTCTGCACAGATGGATCTCTGACAGCGCTAACACCATAGCCCCCATCAAGAAGAACAACAACACATGCGCCAAGAAAGCCAGATGGTTTACCACCGAACTTCGAGAGTCCAGACGCACATGCCACCACCTCGAAAAGACCTGGAGGAACTCCAAATCCACAGAAGCCCACAACAACTTCAGAGCCGCCACCCACGCCCACCACCAACTCATCAGAAATACGAGAAAAACAGCGATCAAAGAGAGAATCTCCACACATGCACACAACAGCAAAGAGCTCTTCAGCATCATCAAGGAGTTCGCCCAACCCACCAGCGAGTCGACAGACATCCCTCCCTCTCAAGACCTCTGCGACAAACTCAGCACCTTCTTCCAACACAAAATCAAGAACATTTACGATAACTTCGACAAAGACAGCCAACACACAGAACCCTCACCAACCACCCCGGACACCCTGAAGCCAACGATTGACAGCTGGACAGCCCTCACCACCGAAGACTTGCTGAAGACGATGAAGTCAATCCACTCTGGGGCCCCCACGGACCCCTGCCCCCACCACATCTTCAACAGAGCCGCCGACACAATCGCACCTATGCTTCGCCACACCATCAACCGCTCCCTCGCAAACGCCTCCTTCCCCGATGAATGGAAGCACGCCGAGATCAACCGCCTCCTGAAGAAGCCCTCCGCGGACCCCACCGACCTCAAAAACTACAGACCCATCTCCCTGCTCCCGTTCCCAGCGAAAGTCATCGAGAAAGCCATCAACAGCCAACTCGCCACCTTCTTCGAAGAGCACAACATCCTCGACTCCTCCCAATCCGGCTTCAGAAAAAACCACAGCACAGAAACCGCCCTCCTCGCCGCTACAGACAACATCCGCTCCCTCCTGGACAGAGGAGAGACAGTAGCCCTCATCCTCCTCAACCTCTCAGCGGCCTTCGACACAGTCTCTCACCGCACCCTAACGCGCAGACTTCACGACGCAGAGATCCGGGGCAAGGCCCTTGACTGGATCCACTCCTTCCTCTCCGGCAGAACACAGAGGGTCAGACTCACTCCTTTCCTCTCGGACCCTACACCAACCACCTGTGGAGTCCCCCATCCTCACTGTTCAACGTCTGTTCAACGTCTACATGGCTCCGCTCGCCCCCTTCGTCAGAACACACGGGCTCAACATTGTCTCATATGCAGACAACACCCAACTCATCCTCTCCCTATCCTCTCCCTATCCAACGAACCCAATGCAGCCAAGCACAACTTTCAAGAAGGAATGGAAGCAGTTGCCGCATGGATGAAAAGCAGCTGCCTACAACTCAACACTGACAAAACAGAAGTACTCATCATGGGCCCACACCCCGACGCCTGGAACGACACCTGGTGGCCCCCTGCCCTCGGAAACCCGCCCAGCCCCACGGACCACGCACGCAACCTCAGAATCATCCTGGACTCCGAACTCAAAATGGACCGCCAGATCAACTCCGTCGCATCCTCCTGCTTCCACACCCTCCGCCTCCTACGCAAGACTTTCAAATGGATCCCCCTCGAGCACAGAAAGACTGTCACTCACACCCTTGTCACCAGCAGACTTGACTACGGCAACGCACTCTACGCCAGAATAAACAAAAACCTCACCCGCAAGCTACAAATCATCCAGAACGCTGCCGCAAGACTGGTCCTCAACCTGCCATGACACTGCCACATCTCCCAGCACCTGCGCACACTCCACTGGCTCCCCATCGAGGCTAGAATCACCTTCAAGATTCTCACTCACGCACACAAAGCCCTCCACAACACCGGACCTGAATACCTGAACAGCCGACTCGAATTCCACGCACCCCAAAGGACCCTACGATCAGCCCAGCTCTCCTACGCCGTGGTCCCCCGCACCAGGAAGTCCAGATCGGGAGGCCGCTCCTTCTCCTTCCTCGAGGCCAGAGCCTAGAACACCCTACCGCTCCACCTCAGACAGCCGACATCACTCCCCATCTTCACGAAAAACCTCAAAACATGGCTCTTCAACAGACCTACTCCTTGATGGACTGAAACCTCACCTCCCCTCCTCCCCAGCGCCTTGAGACCCTCACGGGTGAGTAGTCGTGCTCAACAAACACATGATTGATTGATACTTGACTTCAGAAAGCTGTGCTCCCTGGACCCAGTTTTACCCTTTGACGTTCATGATCACATTCCAAATCATCATGAGGTTCTTTTCCTAAGAGTGAAAGTTTAGCCTGAGAGTGTAAAGCTGTAGTCACTGCCATGCCTACTATATTTAGTACCACCTTTGGGGCTACAGCTATTGTAGAAGAACTAGCCTTCTTCTCCTCAATTTGGTGTTCTTTCTAAGTGAATTTGCGCCCTTACGTCTTTGAGAACAACATGGATGCTCTGCTTACCAGACGGCTGTGCCTGGGGGCATGGTAAGAATACGGAGAGCGAATCTCCTTGATGAAAGTGTAACAATAGGAGTCGCCCACCCCTGCACAGACCATGAGGCAAGGGGCCTCCCTGGATTGGGTTATCTTACCTTTGACTTAACAATGAAAAGTAGGTCCTTTCCTGCATATTCACAAATAGAATAACATAGGGATCCTAAAAGCCCTAATGAATGCCAGAGACCTTTATTTAGGCTAAAGTTTGGACAGAAACATGTTGGCACCAAAGAGGTACTCTCCTAGTATTTTTTACTCTTACCAAGGGTACCACCTAATAAAGTAATCCTTGTGTTTTATCCAAAGCTATTTTCAGTTAGGAAAACTGGATTCTAGATATATGTCCAGAAGAATAATTTCTAAGAACTCCCTCAAGACAGTTCCCCTTGAGGTCGAGTCTGCCCTGGTAGTACCATCTAACCAGGGTCGGATGAGGTGGCTTATGATGAAGCAAATCACATTACGTGAGTGAGTCCACCTCACCCAATCCTTGGAATTGCCCAGATTCCGATTAGGTAGATAGCATAGGTAGACAAAGAAGTTCTCAGAGTAGGTACTAACAAAACTGAACTGTACCTATCCAATCTACTACTGTGTCTCTGTGTGTTGTGATGCTTAGCAAAGAGCCATAAATAGAACACAGGGAATTAGCACTCGTGTGAAAATAACATTTATAAAATAACCCTTGAAACAGCGGGCTAACTCTTTCTGGGTGAGAAAATGTGATCACTCAACTTGAAGTTTGTGTCTCAGAAAGAGCAAGTCCTCCTGGTACAGCACTGTGCTCTGAGGCAGCACGCTCCTGCTCTAAAAGTGTCCCCCCCAATGCTGAAGCAGGCAAGGGAGGACATAGCCAGCAGCAATGTGTGGATAGTGTCCTGCTATAGTTAAGCCACTAAACATCTAGGGGCATATTATCAAGGGACCGCGATAAAATTATCGCTGCTTTAGCGTCTGTTTTCGGGCGAAAAGCGGCGACAATTTTATCGCATTATCATCAAGGACACGCTAGCGCGTGATTCCTTGAGTTAGGGCCCGTTTTTCACACGCCTCGCCTCGCATCGATAATGAGATGCAAAGGAGGCGTGGCTGTGAAAACAACATGGGATAATATCGCGAAGGCAGCTTTGCGATATTATCAAGGAGGGGTATCGATAGTTGAAATCGCGTTAAGTATGCCTTAATGCAGGAATTTAACGTCTGTTAAATTCCTGACTAAGGCATACCTAACATGGGGGGTGGATTGTGTGGCTAAGACCACAGGCCCTATCATCAAGGATATCGCCGTTTCCATGGAACATCGCTGGAAAACCAGCGATGTTCCATGGAAAACACCGCTATCGCTGGAATAATTATCGCCATTGCGCTATGCGTTGGTAATACAGCGCTAGCATGGCGATAATTTCCAGCGATAGCCGGCGATAAAAATCCTCACGCTAAGAGCGGCCAGCGATAATTATCGCTGCCGCTTGATAATATGCCCCCTACTTCTTTAAATTGTTAAACCCTTACCTTACTCAGATGCGCTGTGGATAACCTTCTCTGGTGCAGGACAGGAGAGAACAGGACTCCCTGTTGGTAGAGACCTGTTTTTATGGGAAAGGGAGTGTAAACAGAGTCGAAACTCTAAGGACGGGGTGGTCATGGGCTTCTCTGTCTGGAAAAATATTTTCCAAAAGGAGAAAAAAACAGGGAAATGTTGAGGTGGATTTCACCTTGATATTAAACCCTAAACAGGCAATTTTTCCACTTCTAAAGCATTCACCAATTTACCTAAGGTGTGTGCATGGAAATATACGATTTGCTTGGCTTTTCATGCATAAACTGAGATTATTTTTTATTAGTCGCATGAAATTAGCAACTTTGTACAAATCGCAGACATACGTCTGAACTTCGCAGAGTTAATAATTTATTTGTGTTGAAACCACTCCGAGTGTGACAATGAATATTTTACGTCTAAGGGAATGTTTCTGGAAGGAAGTGCTGTATTGTAAACGTTTGTGCAACATGATAGCACCTGTGCCATCTACCTCAAACAGTTAATGATTTTCCAGAACTACGCCCATTATTAACTTTAAAGGTAACTCCCACCGATAAGAAATGTGCTGGCAATGATTAAGCCACAATTATTTGCAATTCGCTGGCCAGGCAGTCTTTGCACGAGCTTTTATGTCCCGGTCAAGAATGAGACAATCTCTTCTGATTTCACACAATTTGTTATACACGGCTGATAAAGAAGGCAGAGCGACCTAAGTCAATTTAAATTATTCAGCTTCTATGAAAGAGCCATTCTGGACGAGGGCAGCCAGAAATGAAAGATTCCTGAAGACGTGCATCATTCATTAGGGCCTCATTCTCTTCAGTTTTGAATGCTACTGCGTGGACACATTCCAAGTCCCTGGTGATTAAACTGTCAGTGACATTATATGTGTGCCTCTATTGTACTCGCCGTCACGAGGGTCTGAACGTTCCGTTTCTGTAACTCCTGGTGGAACCTCGGGACGAACAATTCATACACTTGTCGCTCAGGGCAGTTATGCTGAGGGAGCATGTTTCTTTTTTTTCTGATAAAAGCGTAACTTTTTGTTAGACTATCAGTGCTGGATTGGAGGCGGGACGATCAGGATTTCGGCGACTATTTTTGTGCCAAGCCTTGCTTCCTGGCCCTTTGCTGTGAATCCTACAAGTGTGTCTCCTACTTCGGCGTGTCCTGGGCAGAACACGTGCATTGCCACGTGCACGCATTCCGCGTGCCTTGTCTCCTCCCTGAGCAGCAGGACTCTGAGGCCGGCTGGGAGAAGTGAGAGGCTCCTCCCTTCCCTTGTTTCCTCCCTAGTGCACTCGGGTCCTAATATCTGATTTCGAGCACTGCTTTTGATTGACTTGTGAAATGGCTGGAAGCGGGTGCAGCAAGTGAAAAGAAGTCCTGCTGGACATGGCCGCACCTCAGCTCCAGGCTCAGAAGTTCATCAGAGGCAACAGGCCTTGTCACTTCAGGGCACGAGTCAGGGGTACACGCGAGTAGATGGTGTCCACCCACTATTTTCACTGGGTGAACGCCATCCACCCTGCCAAGAATTGTGCCCCACTAAATAATGTGCTGAACTCGTCCCGGTGTAATTTCCAAACACTGGGGCACTTTCAGCAGCGCCTGCACGTTGTCTGCTTTCCATCTGTGACAAGCAACAATGTGCAGGCAGGGACGGGGCTTTCTTATTTTAGAGTCCTGCTGGGCCCATAACAAAGGCCGAATTTGAGGGGTCATCAGGCCTCCTTTTGTGAGTCTCCTGGCTGGGAGCAGTCAGGAGCCTCACAGCTAGAAGCAAATGCAGCAGAGGGAAAACAAAGGTTAACACTTCACACATACTTAAGAGAGGCAGCTTTTCACTTTGTTCAGGCTCTGTTTACTAGATATGCATGCACTGTAAGAATGTCAGATGTGTTAGTCTCTCCCAGTAGTTACATAATGCTAAATGTAATTTATATAGCGCTTACTACCCCTGAGAAGGCTGAGAAGGTGTTGAAACAATTTAAGTACCACTATTTTTTCTTGTATAGCGCTACTCATCCCAAAGCAGAGTGTCAGAGCGCTTTACATCACACGTACATATTAAAGTTGTGGCTTGTGATGCCACTTCCTATGATGTCCATTTCTGTGATGCCACATGTAATGTCATGCGCCGTGATGTCATGTGCTGTGATGTCACGCACCGTGATGTCACGCGCCATGATGTCACTTGCATACTGCCTAACTAGGTTAGTCCCCCCACTTCTTTTTTTAGGACTTGTGCCCTGTGTCCCTTTATATGTTAGCCAAGAGATAAAACGAGAAACAAAGCGCCTCACTTTTGAAAAGTGACGCATCGCTGCGAGAAAACAGCGATGCGTCACTTTTCATTGCGCCCTCCTTGCGACACCAATGATGCATCATATTTACAGTATAATGCATCATGTCACAAGGAGTTACAGATACGTTAGTATTTCTGACGTATCTGTAGGCGCAAAAATAACGCATTGCTGGAGTGTGTCACAAAAGTGACGCATCTCCAGCAATGGGTCATTACACATGGGCAAGTCCCATCTTAAAAGTTCCTGCATCAGTCTTATGCCTGCCATGAGGCCGGCGTAAGATACTGACGCATTTGTGTCCTAGAAGTGGCGTAGTGAAACCTTATAGATTTCACTGCGTCACTTCTACGATCCTTTCTTGCGTCGGAACGCCCCCCGCATACATTATACTTGGCGCAGGTATAATGTGGAGCAGGGGTTTACAAGGTGATGCATGTACCTAGATGCGTCACTTTGTAAATATGGCGCAACATGGCACATTTTTTACACCGCTGGTGCGTTACAAAAAGTGACGCACCGGCGGCTCAAAAGTGACGCAAGGGCCCATAAATAAGCCCCAAAGCATTTTAATTTCTTACCCTCTGTATGTAATTAGGCCAAAGTGTGCAATAACACTTACAAATATCAATTATATAGCACAGCTTGGAAAAAGAATCTTTTTGGGCAGTTTATTATTACCCTACAAATTCGCACCCATTTTATCAACATTAAAAGAATCAACAATAGAGTTGAAACCTGAAAGAAATACACGTGTTGCTGTGGAGGTTGTATGCAGTGACTGTCAAACACACCAAGATATACCTGGAGTGGAAAAATTCAACCCTTTTGGAAGTCACAATACACAGATCTCTGCAGCAACCACATTAACCACTTGAGCTATAGCGAAGTATTATAGCTTAATGTTTGCTGGATGTACTGATCACTGCAGCAGGTGCCTGAACACCAAATACTGTGTTAAAAAGTGGGCTGTTTGTGATGCATAAACCATGTCACAAGATATGTTTCGCAGGATTGCTCAGTGAGTTAAGCACTTGAGATTGATATAAGCTGTGACCACATGCCTCAGGCTCAAATCCAGGCAAGACAGGATCAGCTTTCCAAACTTGCAATGTTAGTAATTTGAGTACCATTCAAATGGAAAAAAGTGCACTTGTTAGTATTTTTTGTTTGAATCTGTTTATTGAGTTTTTATTTGTTTTACAACAAATATATGTGGTTTGCACAACTGACATAAAGACTTTCATAGCAACTATTAGCATATTACTTACAAGAGTCTTATACATGGTGTATAGTAAGGTACGCTTAACAGATGTTGGCTGCATCAAAGGAGGTGTACAAGTAATAGCTTGTGTAAAGATGTCAAGTTACATTGTGCTATTAGGGGTAATCGGTGTGCTACAACCAAGAGGTCCCAGTAGTGAGGCCATTCGTGTGCCCAGCAATGAACAGATAAACTAAGCAAAAAAAGAAACTCTAACAAAATATCAACATTCCCTTCTCCCATCTCAGCCCTCCCTGCAAATAGCCGCATGTCATGCGTTAGACAATTAATAAATGCGCCCACGTGGGGCGCGGCAACAAGACATTATCCTGGGGCAGATAGTGCACTCCCCAAGTAGATCTAGCGCTCATTTGACCAATTAGTAAGCTGTGTCCTATGTCTGTTGCGGCGGCAAGTTTGCACAAGTGAATGAGGTTGGTTGGATGGCGACTTGTAGATCAGCCAGGATAGTGTCCCAGTTGGTCGCTCTGGGGTACTTTTGTAGCCCTAAAGTGTCTTCCCTGTGGAAGGCGACACTTCCCGCCTGGGCCTAAGTCATGAGGGATTGTGTTCAAGTCACAAGCGCTGGGGGCTCCCGTGCCTTCCATCATTGGGTGATGAGGCGTTTGGGCGTTATTAGCTCTAGGTCAAGGAAGCGAGATTTGACCTTATTTTTCTTGGTCCTGCGATAGAAGCCTCGGATGCATATCCCCCAGGTAGACAGGTGGACAGCTGAGTGGTAACTCCCTGACAGTAAAGTTGTAGGCACGGGCACCTCCAAAGCATATGGAGGAGGTCAGTGCCCACCAGGCATCAGCGGGGGCAGGCAGCGTCTGTTCTATGGAAATAGCGATTAATTTTGGCTGGATTGAGGTATGCCTGTGTACTATATAGTACTGTATAAGGCGGAACCTGGCATTGCGAGGGGACAGGAACTGGACCCTTCAGCAATGTCTCTCATTCCTTGTCAGTGCAAGGGTGAGTCAGATCTTCCTCCCACCTGTGCCGGAGGTGCGTGAGCTGCAGCCCGGCATTAGAGTGTAGCGAGTCTGCAAACCAACGGATCTGGTGTCTCCCCGGTCCCATTACATGCAAGTATTGCAGAGTGAGGTGTGTCAGGCATTCCAGGGCCATGTCACCCCATCTATTTCCCATGGCGGTCACCAGTGAATTGTATAGGAGGAAGTAGCCCGCTGGGAGCCATCTTCTTTCATTAGATTCTCATAGGACAGGAGACTATTATCCTGATAAAGGTCCCCTATTGTGTGGATGCCCGCCACATGCCAGACGGTCAGCTCTTCCAACGATGTGATGGCGTGCTAAGTAGGGGTATTGCCGGAGCATAGGGGGTTACTGCACGTGTTAGATAGAGAGTTCCGTGGTAGCAGCGATATGCCACCCCCAACATCAAGGAGTCGGGTACTGTCGTTCGCGGGCAGGGGTGGAACATCTGTAAGGCGTCGAACATACTGCGCACCGGTGCGGTCATCGCTATGTCTGCAAGCTGTAGGTCTGGCATCCATTTGACTACCCATTGAAGTTAGGATGCAAGATAATAATGCTCAAAATGAGGCACTGCAAGCTCTCCCTGTCTGTGAGCAGGTATAGTTTTGACAGTGCTACCCGGCAGCGAGAGTTGTTCCATATAAATTCCTTCATTGCCTTTTCTGGGAGCGAAAGAAAGGGGCAGGAATATAGAGGGGGAGATTGGCAAAGTAGTAGAGGAGGCAGGGGAGGGCGACCATCTTGAGGAGCGCTATGCGCCCCGCCACTGACAGTGGCAATGTCCACCAGAAAGTCATCTGTGCACTCAAGGAGGTAAGGGCCCTTTGTAGATTACCATCATTCAGTTGTGTGATACACCCTGATACCCAAATAGCGGAACGTGAAGGGTTGCCAGGCCACTTGGGTCCGGTTGAGAACAAAGTGGGATCTGGCAGTGAACAGGTGAAAGGGAACAAGCAGGATTTAGCCCAGTTGACCTTGAGGCCCAAAGATGAATGAAGCAATGGTAACTGGGATGGAGTGTAGGTCCCTAAGGTAAATGAGTAGGTCATCTCCATACAGAGAGACAGATTATAGACCATCCCCCAGCGGAGTACCCCACTCTGCACGTAGGGCAATCACAAGCGGTTCTATGGCCAGTGAAAAGTGTAGGGGCAAGAGTGGGCAGCCCTGACGAGTGCCCCTGTGAATCTGGAATGGTTCCGATATCAGGAGGCCAGTCTTGACCCTGACCAGCGGGGGAGTGTAGAGCAACTTGACCAGTCGCAAAAAGCGATCCCCAATACCGTAACGCGATAAGCCTTCAAATAGAAAGGCCCATTCCAACCAATCAAAGGCCTTGGCAAGGTCCAGCACCAAACAGCCCCCTTGAGGCCATGAGCCCGGTGCATACCTCAAGACACGTAAAAAGCGTCACAAGTTCAGGGATGTACTGCGAGACGGCACAAATTAATTCTGGTCACGGTGAACCAGCACGGGTACTAGCGGTGCCAGCACAGTAACCAAGATCTTTGCTAGCACTTTGTAATCCATGTGGAGTAGAGCCAAAGGCCGATAGATATCAAAGATGGCCGCCTGATAGGAGTTCACCTCCGTGACTCCCGGGTTTGGGACTACTAAATTTGTAGAAATCCCATTGTTTAACCCAGCCACCCACTGCTTCCTCGACGATTTCCTGCAACCAATCTCCCTGTGATTTTCTACAACTAGATTGCACTGTTTCTTACCTGTCTGCCGATGACAAGCGGCAACTTGATGACCCGACTCGCCGACCTCTGCACGCCTCACCTGCAGTGGACCCTCGGATGCTGACCTCTGCAGGTTCACGGTCGCTTTGGACACAGTCCCGATGACTTGCCAACCTCTCCGCGCCTCATTTGCATCGGACCCCCGGATGCTGATCTCGGCTGGTCCCGATCGCTTCTGTGCGTGGCCCTGACTTTTCCCGCCGGCAACCACCTCTGCAACCTCTGCGGCGGGCCGCCTAGCCTGGCCGGATCTCGCGACTCGGTTCGTGGGGAGGCCTGTCCTTTGCGAGCCTAGATTGCCGCGATTGCCTCGCCGCACTCAGACGTTTCTGTCCGACCTCCGCTCCAACCTCCTGGTGCCGCCATTGCTTATCCGGCCGCCCCAGCCTCCTGACACCGACATCGCTTTTCAGGCCGCTCCTGCCTCCAGACGCCGCCTCTACTTCCCGGCCGCTCCAGCCTCCAGACGCCGCCTCTACTTCCCGGCCGCTCCAGCCTCCAGACGCCGCCTCTACTTCCCGGCCGCTCCAGCCTCTTGACGCCGCCTCTACTTCCCAGCCGCTCCAGCCTCCTGACGCCGCCATTGCTTAATGGCCGCTCCGGCCTCCAGACGCTGCCATAACCTAACGGCCGCCCCAGCCTCCAGACGCCGCCTCTGATTTTTTTTTCTCCCGCACCGCACTGGCCCGGCCTGGTGTGACCCCGCGGCCCCCAGACTGCTCCGGTGTTGGGGTGGACTGCGGCATCGCAGAGGCTGTGTTTATCTCACAGCTCCCTCGCACTGGCAGAGTCGCACTGGCGCAGCTGCCCATGTGTCTGCTCCCCTGGCCTGCTAACTCTGTCGATAGGGTAAGTGGCTTTTGGAGTGGTGATGGCCCCACCCCCACCTCCTTCTTGGATTATGATTACAGGCATTTGGCTGTCTTTTTGCTTTGACCAGCCCTCTGAGACGCTCCCCTGGCATTTGTCTAAAACGGAGGTCTCCCACTATCACTGGCTGAGGTCCCAGCTCTTCACTACGCTCGGCCTGATGAGCTTTTAACTTTTGACCGGCTGATGCTGGTGTGGTGCCTATCTTCATCCCTGCTCCCCGGACTTTCATTGACTGCCATCTATCTGCCCGCCATTTTGTGACTTTCCTTTTTGCTCTCATACAAAATGGCTGCTTCTCTGTTGCATTTCTTGCTCCTGGAACTATTTCTTTCACTGGCTCTCTAACCTGGGCTTGTCCACTGCCTTATAATTGCCTCGACTATCTCCGCTCCCCCTAAACCTTTGTTTCTAGTAACAGAGGAAGCTGATTCTTTGTTCTAATCTTGAGCACCATCTAGGGGCTGCAATTAGTATCCGAAAGCTAGCCAGTTCTTCCCTAATTAAAGGTCCTACATTACCTATGTTTTGAGTAATTAAAGGTCCTACATTACCTATGTTTTGAGTAAAAAAAAAAAAAAAAAATTTGAACCAGTATCATGTAGATATACCCCCTGACTATTCTTGGGGAGCTGTCATAACCAATACGCTTGACCCTGTTGCATTTCTTGCTCCTGGAACTATTTCTTTCACTGGCTCTCTAACCTGGGCTTGTCCACTGCCTTATAATTGCCTCGACTATCTCCGCTCCCCCTAAACCTTTGTTTCTAGTAACAGAGGAAGCTGATTCTTTGTTCTAATCTTGAGCACCATCTAGTGGCTGCAATTAGTATCCGAAGGCTAGCCAGTTCTTCCCTAATTAAAGGTCCTACATTACCTATGTTTTGAGTAATTAAAGGTCCTACATTACCTATGTTTTGAGTAAAAAAAAAAATTTGAACCAGTATCATGTAGATATACCCCCTGACTATTCTTGGGGAGCTGTCATAACCAATACGCTTGACCCTGGTTGCGTCTCTCCTAGTCCCTTTCCCTTCCGATTGCCTACCGCAAAACTGTTTAATCAGCTAATTTTGGCAGAATACTATTAATCCAATATATTAACCACACCCCAACATACCCGCTGCTATCTACAACTATATGCCCATCATCACTGACTTACCTCACTCTACTATCTTTATCCCTGAACTGAGTATGCTGCTCGTAACGTTTTTGTGAACTGTGTTAATTATTTATTATTTTGTTTATGTGCAATCATAATGGTTTACCTCATTTCTGTGCCTGTATTTGATACTAAGTTTTGGTATGCACCTTTGCCCTACGTAGAATCATTATAGTCTCCCTCACCTATTTCCTCTAGTTATAATTTTTAATTTCATATCTTAATTTTTCTATATGTTACATAGCTTATCTTTATGAAAAAGATGCACAGATGCACTTTTACCTCACCTCCCTAGTTTATAACTATTGTCACGCAGATCTTTTATTATTATTGTTATCCCCCTCCTTCTCGTTCTTCCCCCCCAACCCTTTCCCAGTGAACAATAACTTGCTATAATGTTTATGCAATGTCTCTGCAATGTTTCCTCTAGATCCTGTTCGTAGGTTTTAAATTGATCTAGACACACTCTCACAAATTGCGCCTTACCTCCTTATGCCCCCCCGGCTTTCACCGGTAACATATGGTTTACTTAACCCGTACGACCCTACAACCTCTAACCTCCTCGAGACCCTCCCCTCCTTCTCAATTTTCTTCATCGCAGCTTGCGCCACTCCTTCGCAGCCGTGGTTAGCACTACGATTGTCCAATTACACATGACTCGTTATTTAACGTTGTCACCTAACGTCATTCTCCCTTATGATCTCCCAATTTCACAAAATGTTGTCTGTCCACCCTGCTACCTAACCCCTCCTCGCTGTTATCAAGAAGCCTCTTCCTAACTAACCTCATCCCCCCTGCACTCCTCTGACATTTATCACCCCCCTTTCTCTCCCTTTTTCCACCCTCGTCACGAAATATCTCTCCACCCCCTCCTACATTTTTCTCCCCCTTCTCTCCTCAACCTCCTCCTCCTCTCTCCCTGTTTCTTTTTCCCCTTAATACCCCCATTCCGCTCCTTCCCCCCTTTTTCTCTTCCCCCTCCACCAACCAGTGTGTCCATCATGTCCCCCCTTAGTCCCTCACCCGCGTTCCCAACCAGCCCCACTACATCACCCCTTAACACCCCCTCACCAGGCATGGCCCTAACTCATGGTCCATTCCCTACCCTCCCAATCTCTCAAAAACGCCAAGAAAAACTTTAAACATAAAGTACTTATCCGACATCCTGAAACCCTAATTGTTGACAACTACCTCAGCCTCACGTCCCCCATAAAAACTAACTACATTTTCTACTCTAAACGCCCCTCCAAATGGAAGAGCACTTTCCTTCGCCATCTCCCAATCGCTACTTCTAACAATATTCCCTACGGTTTCAAACTCTCTACTACTCCATCCTCCACCTTTCACGGTGAAATTGACATCTCCATCTTCAAAACTGGAAATATCCTCATCCAAGCCTCTGAACACCACCTTAATATCTTTGAACAGCATTTTAGCACTCTGTCCCACCAAATGTCCCTACCTACTCCTCTCCCTCTCCCCCCAAACCACTCCTAACCCTTCTCCTTCCCCCAAATTTCCCCACTAGCCCATCCCGTCACTCCCCTTTCTGACCCTACCCCCCCTACCTGAACTCACCCCATGACCCTAATACCAATGCTACCTCTCCGCTAACCACGTTCACCCACTTTACTCCCCTTATCACGTCCTCTACCCCTCAAACTATCCCATCTCTCTCCATACCCATCCCTTCCACACACGGCCATATCTCCCCTCTCTCCACCCGCCAGGAGCACCTCTCTCCCACCGCCGCAATGCCCCACTTGTCACCCCCTAGACCTCTCACCCTCCCCGAACAACTAACCCCCACCCCGAACCAACCCCGATCTAGCCCACCCACCCCCCCTGCTCCAACTACCTCCACTAATATCCAATCCACCCACACTCCCCTCCCCCAGCATCTGCCAGAACCTGCCATCCCACAGGCTTACATCCCTCCCAGAACAGACCTCCACCCCCGATCAACTCCGAAACCTCCCACCCTCCCCCTGCCTACACTACCTCCAGTACGACCCAGTCCTCCCCCACTCCCCATCTCCCTCTGGCGACCGGAGCCCCACTTCCTCCCCCCACAGTCCTCCCTCTCGCCCACTGCTACAAGACTTCACTCACCCCCTCCAGACTCACCACCCTCTACGAACGCTAGACCTCCTTCTCCAACCAACTTAGCACATACCTCACCCCCACCCGCCTCACCCAATACGCCCCAACTCTCTCTTTTAACCCAGACACTTTACAGTATTGATCGCAACATTGCCTCCCTCCTATCTGAGTTAGTCCGTCTTAGAGAGGATTTCACTAACTCCAAATCCTCCATACCGATAACCCACCCCTCTTGGCCCACTTCGCCTCGCACTGGTCCCCCAAAACTCATTAATCCCAAACTCAGTAAAACAACACCACTTCAAAATAATCCTCAGAGACCTTGTCGCGCCTTGAATGACTACTCCACCTCCAAGCTCTCCGACCTCTGCAACTCCTACTCTCCTAAGGCCCCCCGCAAGGATGCGGCCTTTCCTCATTCCTCCATCCCTGTCATTATCGGGACCAGCAGAACTCTCTCCTCTCCTTGCTCCCCCAGGCCCCCCGCAACTCACCGCTATCTACTCCTGCCCCCCACCATAACTAACCCCAAGCCCCTGACATGCAAGGATGCGGCCCCTCCTCATTCCTCCATCCCTAACATTATCGGAACCAGCAGAACTCTCTCCTCTCCTTGCTCCCCCAGACCCTCCCCGCAACTCACCGCTATCTACTCCTGCCCCCCACCATAACTAACCCCAAGCCCCTGACATGCAAGGATGCGGCCCCTCCTCATTCCTCCATCCCTAACATTATCGGAACCAGCAGAACTCTCTCCCCTCCTTGCTCGCCCAGACCCCCCGGCAACTCACCGCTATCCCCTCCTGCCCCCCACCATAACTAACCCCAAGCCCCTGACATGCATGCTAGTGAACTGCCGCTCAGCTGTTCGTCATGCCTCAGAAATTTCCGAAACCATCCTTGGTGAAGATATAGACTTGGCCTTCCTCACTGAAACTTGGCTCAACGATCACTCCACACCCATCCTAGACTTACTCTCTCCCCCGGTTACTCTATCCTTAGAAAAGACAGACCTAAAAGAATAGGAGGAGGTCTAGCAATAATCTTTAAAAATGAACTCCAGCTATCCCTAGCCAAAAACTCTGACTTCAAAACTTTTGAATACCTTGGAGCAGAACTTAAAATGCAAGGCACCCCCCCCAATACGACTACACAACATCTATCACCCTCCAGGTGAACCTCTTCCCTTTGCCGAGGAGATATCTGAACTTCTTTCACAATCGTCCCTTTCGAACTCTAAAAGCCTCTTTCTAGGAGACTTTAACCTTCACTGGAACTTGCCAGACGACCCAACCATCAAACTCCTCAATAACCTCCTTGAGATAAATGACCTCAAGCAACTCTGCCTTACCCCAACCCATTCTAAAGGGGCTACCCTTGACGCCATCATTACTAACAGTAATCTGGCATCTCTTTCCAACATTATCCCTATTGACTGGTCTGACCACCACCTCATACTGTTCTCGATCTCACCCTTAGCCCAACCCGCCCCTCTAAATTCAACAAAAACACAATATTATCCAGAAACCTTAAACGTATCCCCTCAGGTTTACTGGAGGCTAAACTCCAAGATCAACTCAGTCGCACTCCCCCTTCTCTCAATACAAACGATCTCACTGAGCACTACAATAAAACTATCTCTGAGGTTCTAGATCAACTTGCATCACCCAAACCTAAAACCCTTAAAAACATCCCTTCCAAAACTTGGTATAATCCAGACCTAAATAATGAAAGACGGGCTCTTAGACTGGCAGAAAGAACCTGGAGACAACACCCTCCCCCCCCCAATCTGATCCTGCTTCGAACCGCTAGATCCATGTACAAGAAACACATCTTCGCCGAAAAGGCTTCCTTCTTCCGAGCACAGCTTTCCCGAGCAAAAAACAGACCCAGAGAACTGTTCAGCATTATTAGAAATCAAACCTCCCCAGCCCCACCCAGCATTACGGCCACAACTAGCAAATGCAAAGAAATAGCTAACTTTTTTTCTGAAAAAATTGCCAAAATCGACCAATCTTTCACCCTAACCCAAGTCCCCCCAAACCCCCTTGGTTCCCCTGACACCACTTCAGCACCTTCCCCTCTGCTCACACCCCCCTTATCCTCCCCACCCCCTCCTTCTTTAACCCTGTCTGAACTTCCCCCCGACAACACTCAACTCAAAAACAATGCCTCCTGGCTGAATTTCCACTCCGTCTCTGAACTTGAAGTCTGTAGCATCCTGTCCAAACTTAAACCATCCTCCCACACTAAAGACCCTCTCCCATCTTCCCTCGTCCAAAACCTAAAGCACGTCATTGTCCCGTTCTGGACCAATATCATCAACTCATCCCTTTCATCGGGGTGTGTCCCAGTCCCCCTCCAACTCGGACAAATCACACCCATTCCAAAAAACCCTAAGGCCGACCCTAATGACTCGAACAACCTCCGCCCCATCTCTAACCTCCCCTTTCTCTCTAAAGCCCATGAAAAATGTGCCCTTCAGCAACTGGATAAACACATTGACACCTACAACCTACTTGACCCCCTACAATCCGGCTTCCGTAAAGGCTGCAGCACTGAAACTGCATTGCTTAATATAGTTGATGACATCCACCTTGCCCTGGACAATGGCGAGACCTGCCTACTCATTCTCCTTGACCTCTCAGCGGCATTCGACACAGTTAACCATTCAACATTACTCTCCACACTTAAAACTAGATTTGGTCTTAATGGCACCGTCCTCAATTGGTTCAAATCCTATTTCCAACACAGAACCCAACCAGGAAAAATCCACCACTGCCTATCTAGCCCCACTCCAGTCTCCCTTGGTGTCCCCCAAGGATCCATCCTCTCTCCTGCCCTCTTCAACCTTTTCATGGAACCCCTTACCCTCATTCTCAAACAAGCAGGCATTAACTATCACCTATATGCTGACGACACCCAACTCTACTATAAAATCAAATCCCACTCTGATGTTCTGCACCTTAACACCGCCCTTACTAACATACAAAACTGGTTCCATTCCAATCATCTCAAACTCAACCCTAACAAAACGGAAATCATTCTATTCTCTCCTAAAAACAACCCTCTCCCCATCCATACATGGATCACTGACCTTACTGCCCTTAACTGTACACTCTCCCTCTCCGAATCGGTTAAATCCCTTGGCATCACCCTCGACAGTAAGTTTATGCTCAACTCCCATGTAAAAACTCGGCCAAAGGCGCACTTTTATGCTCCAACATCTCAAAAAAATCAAACCTTTCATTCCAGCGGAAGATTTCAAATCAGTTGTACAATTCCTAGTCCTCTCGAAAATTGACTATGGTAACGCCCTTCTCATCGGCTCTCCCAAAACTCACTTGGCCCCACTTAAATCTGTGCTAAACCTTGCGGCCAGGATTACAACTGGTTGCAAACGCTCTGACCACATCTCGCCGACCCTAAAGTCCCTTAAATGGCTTCCTATTTAAGGCAGATCCTCCTTTAAATTAGCCTGCATCACTCACAAAGCCCTCCATCAAAAAACCCCGATCTACCTTTCAAACAAACTCAAAAAAGCGGGCAGTACCCGTTCGATGAGAAGCACTCACTCTCTCCTCCTCGTCCCCCCTTTGTTAAAAAAGAAAGCCGCACAATCTCGCTCCTTCTCTGGTAAGGCCCCCAGCATCTGGAATGCCCTCCCCAAAGACCTACAACTGAATCCTTCATACGTCAGTTTAAAAAAAGACCTTAAATTGCACCTGCTCAACAAATATTGGGGTCCATAATCACTCTATGCCCATACTTGCTGTTCATTCTCTTTCCGCCTTGAATCCCCAATCCTGCCCCCCTTTCTCCCACCTCTCCTGGACTCCACAAACACTTAATAGCCCCCCACCTTACCCTTCCACACCTCTTGCGTCCCCTCAGTTCACCCCTCTCCTTTACTTTAGCCTCCCCTCCCTCCACTCTGGTCTAACCCTTCCGTTTCATTCAAAATATGAATCTAGCTCCTTTCTACTGCTTAAATATTTGTAACTGTTACCCATATACTACCTCCTTTCACTTTGTATCATAATCAAGATATATTATTTACTTTGTTGCTTAAGCCTATTATATCTCTACGCTTCTTCTCGTTGCCATGTGTTTTTGTAACCTATGTTCTATCATCTTCCCAATGTAAAGCGCTCTGATACCTAAGGGTGAAGCCAGCGCTATATAAAACCTCGTAAATAAATAAAATAAAAAGATAGGAGCCCAGGTCAGTGGGGTCTTTGTCTGGTTTAGGAAGGGATATGCGTAGCACTTCATGTAGCGATGTGGGGGGGGGGGCCATGAGGCCACCATCGCCTCTTCATAGTGAATGAGCAACGGGATGCAAGGAGTGCAGCATATGTCTTGTAAAATTCAACAGGAAAGCCATCTGGGCTGGGGGTTTTGCCTGTGTGCAGGGCATTGATGGGGTTGTCTATCTCCGCTCTTTGGTCAGGTGGGAGGCAGGGCAGGGGAATCGTAGAAAAGAAGGCTTTAGTTTCTTGCGGGGGGCATAGAGCCTTGATTGGTATAGAGAGGCATGGTGGTTGGTTAGTTCTAGATGTATGTCCTGCTGAGTATAGAGCAGATCGCCAGCACCAGACCGCAGCGCCATGATAGGGTGCCTGGGCTATTCCGAACGTATTAGCCAAGCCAATAGGGTGCTGAATCTATCCACAGTGACATGTGTGCATGCCGAGTGGGCTGCATAGTTCAGGCAATGCAGTTGTTCTAGTAGGGAGAAATGTTCACGGTGCGCTGCCAGTAGACGACAAGAGTGCAATGGGTTCCATACAGTGTTAGTCTCATGTTGCAGAAGCATGCGTTCTATGCGGGATATGTCTTTGGTAAGTTGCAAGGGATGTTCCAAGACACCCCCAGGCAGTGGCCCCTGGTTGCTACTTTAAAGGCATCCCACTAAATCAGTGTAGATGTTGCTGACCTGTGGTTATGTTCAAAGTTGTCTTTGTGTAGTGAAGAACGAAATCGGGGGTCTTCAAATTGGCGCAGTTTGCAGGCGCCATGTCGGGAAGGTAGGTGGGCCAATGTCCCATGTGTGCTGAAGGCTTTGGGGGTTACGATCAGAGTGGGTGCGGTCGAGGTAATCAGTGTGTGTTACGGAGGGCAGTAGGGAAGACGTGCCAACAAATTGGTCAAGTCTCACATGTAGGGGTGTGGTGAGGAGTAGAAGGAATACACTTTCGTAAGAGCATTGCGCTGGCACCAAATGTTTACCATGTGCCAGTGCTGGAGCCAGTCATGTAAAGATTGAGTGTTAGAGGTGGCTGTGGTACTAGGTAGTGGAGGGAAGGATCTGTCAATGTCTGTGGTCAACACACAGTTAAAGTCCTCACCCAGGAGCCATGGAACTCCACCTCAGCGGGAGAGCACTTCTGACAGCTGTCGAAGGAACAGGGGTTGCTCTGTATGAGGTGCATACATGCTACCTCTAAGGATGTGTTAGCCATCTAAACAGCCCTTGATAAGTACATAGCGGCCATCTGTGTCTGTTACCACCTCCTCAGTGGATAAGGACACCCCAGGTCTGATCCAAATTAACACTCCTCTTGCAAAGGAGGAGAAATTGGTAGCGTAGACCTGGCCACACCAGCGATGATGGAGCTTGTTCGCTTCAGCCAATGTTAAGTGTATTCCCTGGAGCATAGCCATCTCTGTAGATCGGCGCTTGAGATAGGCATAATGGCATAGCGGCGGGAGGGGGTGTGTGCATTCCCTGCTTATTCCAGGTAAGGAAATTAGTGTGTGTCATGCCAGCGCTCTATGTATAGGAGGATGGTATCCATCATGAGTGGTGCAGCAGATTAATCTGATGATGGCATTGGTGACATATGGGATCAAGCGCTGGGATATGGCTTTATAGGGCATAGCTGCAAAGCCAAATTGGGGTGGGGAATAGGTACAACCATTGAATGCTAGTAGGGCAGAGGAACAACAGGGTTTCCGGCCAAACTGTTTAAACAATTATGAAAGAGACAGCAGCAAAGCCTGCATGAGGGGTTTTTCTATTGGGAGGTGCAGCGGCCAAGGGTGAGGTACACCATGCATTGCTAGCATTTGCGTTCCAGCCGGTATGGGGTGTAGAAAAAGGTGGCCATGTGTTGCTTGTGCACATAACGCAGGAGCTAGCAATACATTAGCAGGTCATTAGTAGAGGAGCCAAGTGACAGCAAGGAAAGGCAACAGAGTATAACAGTGTGTGATCTGCTAAGTTAAAAAAACTGGGAGAGTGACATGTAGGGTTGGGAGCAGTTCAGATAATGTCATCAGCCATTTGTGGAGTGACATCTGGTGGAGACCCTGAGTCAGCGTCTGTCGGCCAAATGGTAGTGAGGATTGCGCAGAATGTCCATCAGGGCTGGCGTTATGGCAGGTATCACTTATTGCTCCCACTGATTGAACAGGCCCCCTTCTTTCCTGTATGACCTGCTCCAGGTCAGGGATCGCAGCAGGTCTAGGAGAGCACTGCGCCGCCCGGCGGTGCCCCCGGCGTTGCCCACCGACAGGCACACCAGAAGCAGGCTTCGCTCCCACGGGCCGGTGAGGCGAATTGAGTCTCTACGTTTCCAGCCATTCCCATGCAGCGTCAGGAGAGACAAAAAAGTGTGCCTTGCCATCAGCCACGACACGCAGTCTTGCAGGGAAAAGCAGTGAGTACCTTAAGTCTAGGTCTCGAAGGCGACGCTTGACGACCAGAAAGTAGTTCCTGTGACGCTGTAGTGCCACTGTGTAATCTGGGAGAACATGATGCGGGCATTGTCCACTACGATGCCCTAAAGTTTTCTGGTTTCAAGCAATATGGTATCATGGTCGCTGTAATGTAGCAGGCGAATCAGCAGCTGCCTAGGATTTGAGCCAGGTGGAGGTCTTTGTGTTGTGATGCATTGAGCCCGCTCTAACGAAAGAACTGTGAGAGGGCCTAAGCTGAGAGGAGATCCTGCAGCCAATGGTCCAAGTATTCTACAACATTGCGTGCCTCAATCCTCTCCAGAAGGCTGCGTTCCTGCGTGAGCGGCCTTCTGTGGCCTCCGCCCCGGTCTCAGGGGGGTTATGGATGAAACCCATCAGCAGCTGAATGGAGGATTCCAATTCTTTGGACATCTGTTGAAGTTCGGCTATGGTTAGCTCTGCAGTATGCACTTTCTTCGCCAGCTTACCTTGATCAGCTTGTAGCAAATTGAGGTCTGTAGCTATGCTGTCAATCGTCTTTTCCAAAGAGACACAGGTGTTTTCCAGGGACATGCGACTCCTTTCCACAGCCTCCAATACAACATCCAGCTTGTCTTCCAGGGACGAGGAGCGATCAGAGGGGCCCACGGCCGCAGAGTGAACAAACTCTGTCTTGCCATTGCCAGGTGTCTTCGTGGATGTGACGGGGCGCCCGACCGGAGACGGCCCATCATGAGGCAATGTCCTGATAAGTCAAGTGCACCTCACATGAAAGGCAGTTTGCAGATTGGGCCCGCTTGCCAGCATCTGAGAGTTAGCCCAAGCACCGCAGCACGAGCAGCCCAGATGTGTCTGCCACACGCAGGCGCTCTCCTCCACACAGAGAACCCCAGCAGCAATAGGGCCAGCGCAGGCCACAGTGATGCAACAGTGTGCTGTGAACATCAGGTCCACAAGCAGTCCAGACTCCCCACCTCACTGCACTGCCTCCGGCCTCGTGAGCAATAAAGTACAGTTTTACAGGTACATTGATGTAACTCAGGGTGTCTCACCCTGAGCAGTCGCCTTTCACCATTCAGGGGCTACAAGTCCACCACTTGTAGGAGATGCCTCACCTGTTACCCCCCAGCCCAGTTCAAGTGAGCGGGGTTAAGGTGATCAAGGTCTCCAGTAGTAAGGCCGCAGCAGTGTGCTTTCAGGGGCCCAGGGCCACATGGTTTCCAGGGGGCAGGGCAGCTCAGTGGGTGCGACAGTGCCTGTGGCTCACCTGGGAAGGTGATGCTGGCTTTCAATGGGCACCGTGTCACAGTGCCGGGCGAGTGCCCTGGGTGATTAGGGCAGCAGCAGTTTCCCTTGCTGCATGGTCATGGAGGAACATCTCCTGGTCCCCCGCCGGCTTCCCCCAGCGGGGGAAAAGCAACAGTGCAACAGGCCCAGGTGGATTGAGGCTGCTCTAGGGTTGGGGGGGCCCGCCGGTGCCCACAACAGTGGCAGCCAGGAGCCGCAGGTCACTCTGCCAGGTGGGTCACCAAATGTCCACTAGGACAGTTGACGAGAATGGCCTAGTGGGAGAGGGGGGCCACCAGTGTCACGGGCAGAGGAAGGCCCTGTTGTCTTGCTCGGGGCCAGTGATCTGCCTTCGGACCCCGCCAAAGTCCAGGCAGGCCAAAATCTCCGCGAAACAGCTGCCACCGGCGGCTCAGGGCAAGGGGGTCACACTGTGCCTCCAGTGGACAGCTGGAAGCAGGATAACAACGGATAAGTGGGGCTTTCTTGGTGGAGCTCACTCAGAGCATATCCGCCATCTTGCCTGCCCTAGCCATGGCCCCGAGTACACTTGTTAGTAATGATACATTTATAGTCAGAGGTTTTAAAGAAGAACGCATATGTATTAGAATACAATTGGGTGTCTGTCAGTGATTGTGCCATTGATTCAACCCTTCATAATTTGTCGCTTTCTGATTCAGCCCATTTTTGTTCCTTTTATCCCAATTAGTAGGTTCTAATAGCTATTTTTTCTTTTCAGCAATTTTGAAATTTATTACTCTAATGTTTGCCTCTTAAACCAGTAACTTTTTCCTTGGTGTTTAGACAGAATTTCGGAACCAAAAATATCGCGGGACAAAATATTGTCTCACGAATATCGAAGACCAAAATATCGAGAAGGTAAGTTTCTATAGGAAAGTAAAGTTGTACTATAAATAACCCCACATATATGTACCTTGCCGACATAGATATCTTCAAGGTGCGTAGATGTGGTGTTAAGAATAGTAAATCTATATTTACCTATTTTCACTTACCCGCTCGCTATTTTGGTACTCGATATTTTTGACACGATTATATTTTTGGTTCCGATATTCTGTCAGGGAATCCTTTTTCCTTATCTTAAATCATAGAAAATGCGACTGTTACGATAAATAACTTTGACAGCTCAAATCAGTACTTATTTTGTGCAGGTCGTTTCCGGTGCTCAGCACTGGCACTTAATTGTCAGCACCAGCTCTAGTAACAGTCCACCACATGGTGGCGCTGTCTTTTTTATTTCGAGATGAGCACAACAATCATGTTTATTTAATCAATATGTATTGAAAATGATTACTACCAGACTCTCATGACATTATTATAGCTTTGTGTGGCCTGAAATAGTCTGAATTGTCACACTTTTAGAAGTGCAATGGTTAGGTGTTATGTTGGTACTGTCATTGGCAGCGCTGGCAGGGTATGGGTGGTGCAGGCTACAGTGGCCTTCCAGGAAGGGCTCCTGCATTTAATTTTTTACAAATTAAGCTGTTAGAAATGGGGGTCTATAGTTGGCAGAGGTAGGTACCTTTGTCCAAATAGGGACCCTTCTTCCTGGTCAGGATAAGGGAGTTACACTCCTCAAATAACCCCTGCTCACCCCCTTGGTAGCTTGGCACGAGCAGTCAGGCTTATCAATGTGTAAAGCATTTGCACATAACCAACAGTAATGCAGTGTAAGCACCACAACAGGACACCACACCAGTTTAGAAAAATATCCAATATTTTTATGTACCTAAGACAAGACCAAAAACGATAAAAATCCACAATACAGTACTTAGAAATCTTCAGTTATCAAAATAACCTTGAAATACAGTTCCTTGAAGTCGATAGCTCCGCCCGGGGCTTTCACGGCGTCGTGAACAAACAATTCCAAACAGTTCTGGCTGACCGCGGCGTCGCAGGCCAGCTACGGTGTCGGGAAGACCCGCAAAACAGTACCTTTAGAAATGCAGGGCGTCGGCGACCTCTCGTTGAGCTCTGAAAGCACGGCATCTGCAGGCCTCGGTTCCGGAGGTCGGTGCAGGAGTTGTCGGGCCCTTGAAGTCACACGCGATGCAAATCGAACTCCTTGCGGTTGAAGTCAGGAGCGCTGACGGTGGCGGGCGTCGGGTGCTGTGGTGCGAAGTGCAGCGGTGAGGCGTGCGATGCCCTCAGGTCGCGGTGCGAGCAGCGGCTCGGTGGCGGCGTCAGATGGCGGCGTCGGTGAGACCAGGGTTGCGGTGCGAAGTGATGCGGTGCTCGTCGTGGTGCTGGCAGGTCATGGTGCAAGCGGCGGCGGCGTTGCTGAAGCGCTGTTGTCGGCTGATGAACTGGAGTCAATGGCCCTGGTGTCGGTAGGCCAAGGCCGCAATGCAGGATGAGGGCGGAGCGTCGTGTAACTTTACGAGCGGTCCCCTCAAACCACGGTGCAAGCTGCAGCGTCAATTTCGGTGTGGAGCATCATTGTCGGGGATACCAAGGCGGCGTTGTGAAGTGAGGCAATGCGAAGTATGGTGTCCACAGGTCTCGGTGCGAGCAGCGGCTCGGTGGCGGCGTCAGATGGCGTCATTGAAGCAGCAGGTGAGGTTGTATTGGGGCTCATTAGTTTGGTAACTTCTGTATTTTACCTCCACAACAGCAGTCAATGGGACAATTGTCCTTGCTTGCGCAGGGGCCAATGGGATTCAAGCTACTCTACTGTGCTTGATCCCAGCTGTAGCAGGGTATTCTCTGGCTTCACGCATAGCTCATTCCATTGGTGTCACTCCTTCGACCCCTGTCCCATAGTGATGGTGATAATCAGTGGCTCATTCTCCCCTTGGACCACTCCCTCTGCTACTAGCCCCTGCCTTAGCTGGAGGTATGTGGTGGGCTCTGGGGCAGGGAGGGCACATATAGATTTTACCCCTCGGGGTTTCCTCCCTCTGAGGTATTGAGCCCTGGGATCTCCATAGGGTTCACAGCTCTGCTCTTAGGGGAATACCTCCACTGGTTTCATACTGAGAGTTTGCTTTGAGAGATGTTTCTTTGGAATGTGCAATGAATGTAACTTGTAGCCTAGCGGTTATGATATTTGATCTCACTCTGATGATTGAGGTCCATGCCCCACTGATGCCATGGAATCCGTGAGCTTTGGAGCTGTTCCGTTGCACATTAATTCAGAGGTCTCTTTACTCTGCGAAACATTTGATGCTTACAAGGTGTTCCTGCTTTTTGCATGGGTCACGGTGTCACACTGCTCTGCTTCTCTCACAGGTTCATGTTTTTGCATGTGAAACACCTACATCCAGGCTGTCGCTCATCCACATTGATGTTGATCCATTAATTCTGTGTGGGTTGGCTTGTTGATTGTCTGACTTCAGTCTGTACTTTGCATGCCTTTCTTGTCCAGGCATCTTGACATTGTCTCATGGGCTTTCCTGTCCAGACTTTTTTTAAATAGCCCCGTGGGCTCCAGGTTCTTAAAAACTGTCCTGTGAGCTCCATATTTTACCTCTCACTGCTGTGGATGGAGCTGTTGGTTCATATCTTGTGTCTTTTCATAATATTCTTAGCTCCAGGGCTGCAGTGGGTTCTTGTCTGGGGTGTCTGCTTTGTGCTAACTTCTGTAACTTTTTCCTTTACTGCTCACTACATTTGACTCCTGACCCATTTATCACAGTAGGTCCTCTTAACCCCCTTGACAGGAATCCAGTTTGAGGGTACCAGGTGAGACAGGCTGTACCGGTTCCCAATAGTAACAAATAGGGTCTTTCACTGCTGGCGACTCGCGGCCTCTGCACTGTGGAGCCCTCTACCAAGAACCAAGTACCCCTTTTTAGCTCTTGACTCTAAGGGGGGCAATCCAAGTCTTACTAAGGGTAGGTGCTGGAGGCTAGAGACTCAACGACCAACAATGCTTAATAAATTGCTGTCTAATCAGTGCCTTTTCGTACAAAAAGAACAAAGAATGATGGGCTTCCGTGTTGCGCCTGTTATAGAACACTTGTCACTTCTCCAGACATTGTTTCCAAAGAGGGGGAACCTAGGGCCTTTTTAATCTAGGTCCAGCATACAGGCCCGTAACTAAGTATAAACCAAAGTGGTATGCAGTTCCTTTTGAGAGTAGCAGGTCGTTGTATATGTTTGAAAGTACACACGGTGGTGTTCAATCAAAGAACAGGAGAATGATTTCCTCCTTTCGGAAAAAGACCCTCACACACCCAGCCAGCTAGGTGTCTTGCTTCATCATCGGGTCTGCTCCTTATCGGGTCGGCGCTGCAATACCCGATCGGCACCCGAGATGGGGCTTTCTTGGCGGAGATCTTTATTCCTTTATGCCGTTGGGTGTAGTGCATGTGAGGGCCCTTTGTCAGTGTAGGTGTAGTGTGAAGGGGTGTGAAATTAAAACAGGAAATAGTGGTCCACTCAAGACAATTTTAATGAAATGTGGCCACTAACCTGGTTAAAAATGGAAAAGCGCGCATACCCGCTCTAAGGTTGCGGGATTATACGCTTGTGATTCGGGTCAACATGTTTCTTGCCTGTTATCAATTTGATGGCAATTCCTCAGGACCTAAGTGAGATCTACCTACACTCTTTGGTGGTGGTCCGAACTACGTGGAAAAAAAGTCGTGACCACCCATAGAGCACCCTAAAAAGTGGTACCCGTAGATCTACAACATAGCCTGCAACAAGAGAGATTCATACAAGTTAGTTTGTCATAATACAACGGTTTTTCATACATTGATGTTTGTGCACCAATTATCCTAAGGTGCAGCAAACGCATGCTTCACATGCATGATTGTGGTCATGCGTCAGAAATAAAACAGTTACATTAAAAAACAGCAGCAGTGATAAAAAAGTACCTTGTGAGTCAGGCACAAAAGTGTAACTCACCCTATTTGGGTCAACTATGCAGGTGTAAACACTAAAGGTGTAGTGTCCTAGTGAATGGAAAAATTCAGAAGAGTTAAAATATGGACATACAGGCACAGTTTCCTGTAGACAGTTATCTGGTCAGTGGTTAAATCACAGCAATGATGGCCCCCAAGGTGTAGGTCATCACACAAAGGCTCCCATGCCTAGAAAAGGAACCTTGCGTCCACCGATCCGCTGTAAGAACAGACACGCCCCAGGCAACTCCCTTCAGCGCGAACCGATGGCTCCAAGGAGGCCAACCAGGGGCTGGTATCCGGTTTGCCACAGGCTAGCGCCGAGGTTGAAAACCCGAGGCACGTCCCCAAATCAACAGAAAAGTGCCCACAATGATTGATCACCGTTCGTAAATGTGCCGTCAAACCACAAGGGTTGTTCGAGTCACATGTGTCCGCCTACAATTACTCGACCGTATCTTTGTGGCCCACTCGATCCCAGCTGGGAACACGTGTAAGGCAGGGGGTCTCATGTACTCCTATTATGCCCGCAGTATGTTTGTGCTGCCTGTACCGGACGGGAGAGGTTCCCTCCCATTTGTCAGTGCCCTGTACGAGTCGATTACCCCTAGGCATGTCCCGTTCCCTTTCAATACTCACATAGAGAATTCCAGTGGATAAACGGTCATCCTACCCCTCACTCTGCCGGCCCGGGTGGTGCCGAGTTCATTCCAACCTGGTTAGTTATACCTCCGATCGGCCTTATACGAGGGGCGGGACTTCCGGTCTGTCCATTGGGAAAAGGCTGGAGTGCTGCCCGTGGTGTCGGGCGCCATATTGGAATTATCGCCTCAGTCGATACTGTAGGATAAGTCGAGCAGGTCAGCCGTGACTATGGGCGCCATATTTGAATTCTCACTGTTTGTGGTGTTGATTAATTCAAAGCAGATTGGTGATGGCAGAACTAAGCTATTCCACGAATCGGGAATGTCATTGTGGTGTAGATAAGAGTTACTTATATGTAACCAATATGCAATTGTTGGTGATTATTTTCTGGGTCTTACTATGTATGTTACCAATAAGGAATGGAATGATGGTAGGATACGTATGTTGGTCTTTATAAGATATCTACCACAATTCTTGGTCGTGAAAGTCATAGTAATGATCATTTTGGCACGGATAAGAATTACTTGAGGAATACATGGGCGCCATATTTGAATCCTCAATTATTTGTGGTGTTGGTTAATTCAATGCAGTTTGGTGATGGCAGAGCTAAGCTATTCCACGAGTCGGGAATATCACTGTGGTACAGAAAAGAGTTACTATTATGTAACCAATATGCAATTGTTGGTGATTATTTACTGGGTCTTACTAAGTATGTAACCAATAAGGAATGGGATGATGGTTGGATACGTATGTTTAATGTTTATAAGGTATCTACCACAATTCATGGACGTGAAAGTCATATTAATGATCATAGTTGCACAGATAGGAATTACTTGAGGAATACCCCAATGGAGTGAATTAGGTCAGTAAACTCCAAGGTATATCCTCATTCAATCCTTCTTTGTCAGTGGCTAATCTCAAAACCCATCGTTGTTCGATGCGGAACAGGGAATTTTTAGTCATCCCTGGATGGGCTTCAAGCACGCCCCAGTTGAAAGAGTCAGGAGAATGTTCCTGTTGTTCAAAATGTGTTGTCATTTTCGTATTGGTCTTATGGCATCTAAAGTTGCTTCTGTGTTCCATTATTCGGACTTTTACCGGTCTCGTTGTCATTCCTATATATAGGAGTCCACACGGACAACTCAATATATAGATGCAGTTTGGAGTATTGCAGTTCGTATGCTTGTTCATCTTCCATTTGACTCCATTAGGGAAAGTCAGTTCTTTCGTGATTTTAGAGAGAGGACACACTGAGCAGGACCCACATGGGTAGTGTCCCATTATAGGCGGTAAATCCCATAATGTTTTTTGTACTCTGCTCTGGAGATTTCTGGGTCTCGTGTGTATGAGCATGTCCTTTAAGTTGCTTGTCCGTTTAAATGCAAACCTAGGTACAGGTAGGTTTAATGTTCCTGTATTAAGAATGCTCCAATGTTTCTTGATGATGTTTCTCATACGGTTGGAGTCAGGGGTATAGGTAGTCACGCAAGTGATGGCATTATCCGGTTCTCTAGGTTTGCTTTCTAGTAGGCTATCCCGGTTATTGTTCTTAGCCCTTTTGCAAGCAAGTGTGACCGTGTGTCTGGGTACTCTCTCTGACAAAGATCTTTTGTCAGGGTGTTGGACTCTTTCTGGTAATCTCTTAATGAACTACAGTTCCTCCTAATGCGGAGGAACTGTCCGAAAGGAAGATTCTGTTTTAGGGCCCTGGGATGGTGACTACTAAATAGCAATAAACTATTTCTATCTGTTGGTTTGCGATAGAGTGTGGTAGTGATAACATCATTCTCCAGTTTAATCAGTAGGTCAAGAAAGGGGATCTCGGTTTCTGAAATAGTATTTGTAAATTTCAGAAAAGGGTTAAGTGTATTAATCCAGGCACAGAATTCTTCGCATTTCGTGCGTTCTCCTTTCCATAGGATCAGAATATCATCAATGAACCTCTTCCAAATTAGCACATTTGTCTTGTATGGATTCCTGGAGCTATGGAGCTCTCTTTATTCAAATGCCGACATGTAGATACATGCCAGGCTCGGCGCAAATGTACTGCCCATAGAGGTGCCCTGCGTTTGATGGTAGAGTTGTGTGTTATACTCAAAGAAATTTTCCGTTAGGGCTAAGGTGGCACACTCTAATATGAAGGCCTCTGGAGTGGGAGAAGTCCAGTTGCCATGACTTAGTGCATCCTCAATAACTTCCAGGGTCGCCCTTTGTGGGATGTTAGTATAGAGGGCCTCAACATCCAGGGTAATCAGTAGGTCTACCTCTTCTGGATGTTGGACCCCCTCAAGTAACCTAAGGACATCTGTGGTGTCCTTAATAAAGGACGAGGTTGCTCTCACCAGCGGTTGCAGAAAATGGTCGCAAAATCGTGAAAGGGGTTCCAAAATGGACCCGATCCCTGACACAATGGGCCGTCCGGGGACCGGGGTGACCCCCTTATGGATTTTGGGCAAGGTGTAAAAGTATGGGGTCTTGGGCTCTTTTGTGATTAATAATTCAGCTTCTTCTCTGGTGATCCATCCCTCGGTCTCAGCTGAGAAAACCATGGAGGAAATCATCCTGCTAAGTCGGGGCGTAGGGTCCTCTCTCAAGGGAGTATAGTATCTGTGGTTGCTTAGTTGCCTGCGACATTCCGCGTCGTACTCCACCGTGGACATAATAACCGTGGCCCCGCCCTTGTCTGCCTGTTTGATTGTGATACTCACATCATCCGCCAGAGCCCTGACGGCTGAAATTTCACTTGAGGACAAGTTGTGGAAAGGGGCGGGGGTGGTCGTGCTGTTTAAGTCTTTCAATACAGCTTGTTCAAACGTCAAGACCTCATTTGGAACCATGCTACTGTTGGGTGTAAACGTAGATGGTTTGTGTAGCCCAGAGTCGCCTCCCTGTGGCAGTGGTTTATCTTGAAAAAAGGCTTGTAGGCGTACCTTGCGGAAGAAGCCCTGGACCTCGCAGATGTCACGAAATTTGTCAGTCTTAGGGGTAGGGACATAGCCTAACCCTTTTTGTAGGACCTTCTCTTCTGTGGGTGAAAGGGCCCTCTGGGAGAGGTTAATGATCAATCTCTCTTCCCCCGTGTCTGGCTCCTGGTCTCCACTGAACGAGCTGGTTGTTCCTGCCATCGTACTCTTTTTTGCCCTCTTCTGCGCCCTCTTCCTCTGCCCCAGGCTCTGTCTAAAAATGGGGGCTCAGTCCCATGCTGGAAGAAGGGTGGAGGGCCTTGATGGTACATTGATATTGCCAGAATTGGGGTCCTTGGTACGGTGGCATATTGTAGGGTTGATACATAGGACGTTGGAAAGGTCTTGCATTTTTGGAGTTCCAGCTACCATTGCTGGAGTCACTGTTGGATGAGGAACCTCTTCTTGTGAGGTTAGAGCTCTCATCTGATGAATAGCCTGTCCCTGGTGCAGTGTAATCTGCTTTGAGATACGGATAGATCTTCTCTGTGGAGAATGTTTGACTGTCTTTTTGAAGCTTCGCGATTTTTTGTTTCATCAGGTATTCCCTGTTGTCCGCAATTTCTGCATTGATCTCAGCTAGTCTCGTTTTAAATGCAGCTGTTTGGACAATAACTTTGATTGCGCCTTCCGCTGTCTGAATCCTTATCAATAGTGCGTCTGCGATTCTTTTCGCAGTATTGATTATAAGGATGAGCCAGTCCCTAGTGCACTTCCATGCCACTAGGGACCACTCTTTCTTAAAGACTGCATCCTCCAAAAATAAGCGTGGGAAGTTGTTAACAATAAGACCGTTTGTGGCTATATTAGCCCTTAAATACTCGGTCATCATGGCTCCATGTAATGTAACCTTTAGCCACTCGTGTTTCATAGTAGAAAGAGAAGTCCAGTCTTCAGACTGGCTGCCGGACGCTGAACTGCCATCAGGCCCCAGCAGTGATGGTGCTCTTAGAATTTCTGCTGCTGCTTCGTCGCCAAAGCTAAGTCCCTGGTAGTCCTCCATATTGTAAGTAGGGGATACTCGTAGACTTGTAAGAGATATTCCGGAATGAGTTATTTCCTATATCTCAGATCTGGGCCAGGAGCACTAATCGTAACTTCCTGGTAACCTCACGTAATTGTTCCCGCGGGTAAAAACCCGTGCGTACAATGTTTCCAAAGAGGGGGAACCTAGGGCCTTTTTAATCTAGGTCCAGCATACAGGCCCGTAACTAAGTATAAACCAAAGTGGTATACAGTTCCTTTTGAGAGTAGCAGGTCGTTGTATATGCTTGAAAGTACACACGGTGGTGTTCAATCAAAGAACAGGAGAATGATTTCCTCCTTTCGGAAAAAGACCCTCACACACCCAGCCAGCTAGGTGTCTTGCTTCATCATCGGGTCTGCTCCTTATCGGGTCGGCGCTGCAATACCCGATCGGCACCCGAGATGGGGCCTTCTTGGCGGAGATCTTTATTCCTTTATGCTGTTGGGTGTAGTTCATGTGAGGGCCCTTTGTCAGTGTAGGTGTAGTGTGAAGGGGTGTGAAATTAAAACAGGAAATAGTGGTCCACTCAAGACAATTTTAATGAAATATGGCCACTAACCTGGTTAAAAATGGAAAAGCGCACATACCCGCTCCAAGGTTGCGGGATTATACGCTTGTGATTCGGGTCAACATGTTTCTTGCCTGTTATCAATTTGATGGCAATTCCTCAGGACCTAAGTGAGATCTACCTACACTCTTTGGTGGTGGTCCGAACTACGTGGAAAAGAAGTCGTGACCACCCATACAGCACTCTAAAAAGTGGTACCTGGAGATCTACAACATAGCCTGCAACAAGAGAGATTCATACAAGTTAGTTTGTCATAATACAACGGTTTTTCATACATTGATGTTTGTGCACCAATTATCCTAAGGTGCAGCAAACGCATGCTTCACACACAAGTGATTGTGGTCATGCGTCAGAAATAAAACAGTTACATTAACCCCTTGACCTCGATCGGAATTCCGCTCGTGTGCTGGACATTCCGATCGCGGGTGGGGTCGTGACGAACTCAGCTCGTCATGCGCACAGCGCTACCGCGCAGCATGACGAGCTGAGCTCGTCATGAGCACGGAAGGGGTTAAAAAACAGCAGCAGTGATAAAAAAGTACCTTGTGAGTCAGGCACAAAAGTGTAACTCACCCTATTTGGGTCAACTATGCACGGCATCGTGTACCGGCAGGTGTAAACACTAAAGGTGTAGTGTCCTAGTGAATGGAAAAATTCAGAAGAGTTAAAATATGGACATACAGGCACAGTTTCCTGTAGACAGTTATCTGGTCAGTGGTTAAATCACAGCAATGATGGCCCCCAAGGTGTAGGTCATCCCACAAAGGCTCCCACGCCTAGAAAAGGAACCTTGCGTCCACCGATCTGCTGTAAGAACAGACACGCCCCAGGCAACTCCCTTCAGCGCGAACCGATGGCTCCAAGGAGGCCAACCAAGGGCTGGTATCCGGTTTGCCACAGGCTAGCGCCGAGGTTGAAACCCGAGGCACGTCCCCAAATCAACAGAAAAGTGCCCACAATGATTGATCACCGTTCGTAAATGCGCCGTCAAACCACAAGGGTTGTTCGAGTCACATGTGCCCGCCTACAATTACTCGATCGTATCTTTGTGGCCCACTCGATCCCAGCTGGGAACACGTGTAAGGCAGGGGGTCTCATGTACTCCTATTATGCCCGCAGTAGGTTTGTGCTGCCTGTACCGGACGGGAGAGGTTCCCTCCCATTTGTCAGTGCCCTGTACGAGTCGATTACCCCTAGGCATGTCCCGTTCCCTTTCAATACTCACATAGAGAATTCCAGTGGATAAACGGTCGTCCTCCCCTCACTCTGCCGGCCCGGGTGGTGCCGAGTTCATTCCGACCTGGTTAGTTATACCTCCGGTCGGCCTTATACGAGGGGCGGGACTTCCGGTCTGTCCATTGGGAAAAGGCTGGAGTGCTGCCCGTGGTGTCGGGCGCCATATTGGAATTATCGCCTCTGTCGATACTGTAGGATAAGTCGAGCAGGTCAGCTGTGACTATGGGCGCCATATTTGAATTCTCACTGTTTGTGGTGTTGATTAATTCAAAGCAGATTGGTGATGGCAGAACTAAGCTATTCCACGAATCGGGAATGTCATTGTGGTGTAGATAAGAGTTACTTATATGTAACCAATATGCAATTGTTGGTGATTATTTTCTGGGTCTTACTATGTATGTTACCAATAAGGAATGGAATGATGGTAGGATACGTATGTTGGTGTTTATAAGATATCTACCACAATTCTTGGTCGTGAAAGTCATAGTAATGATCATTTTGGCACGGATAAGAATTACATGAGGAATACTTTGGGCGCCATATTTGAATCCTCAATTATTTGTGGTGTTGGTTAATTCAATGCAGTTTGGTGATGGCAGAGCTAAGCTATTCCACGAGTCGGGAATATCACTGTGGTACAGAAAAGAGTTACTATTATGTAACCAATATGCAATTGTTGGTGATTATTTACTGGGTCTTACTAAGTATGTAACCAATAAGGAATGGGATGATGGTTGGATACGTATGTTTAATGTTTATAAGGTATCTACCACAATTCATGGACGTGAAAGTCATATTAATGATCATAGTTGCACAGATAGGAATTACTTGAGGAATACCCCAATGGAGTGAATTAGGTCAGTAAACTCCAAGGTATATCCTCATTCAATCCTTCTTTGTCAGTGGCTAATCTCAAAACCCATCGTTGTTCGATGCGGAACAGGGAATTTTTAGTCATCCCTGGATGGGCTTCAAGCACGCCCCAGTTGAAAGAGTCAGGAGAATGTTCCTGTTGTTCAAAATGTGTTGTCATTTTCGTATTGGTCTTATGGCATCTAAAGTTGCTTCTGTGTTCCATTATCTGGACTTTCACCGGTCTCGTTGTCAATCCTATATATAGGAGTCCACACGGACAACTCAATATATAGATGCAGTTTGGAGTATTTCAGTTCGTATGCTTGTTCATCTTCCATTTGACTCCATTAGGGAAAGTCAGTTCTTTCGTGATTTTAGAGAGAGGACACACTGAGCCGGACCCACATGGGTAGTGTCCCATTATAGGCGGTAAATCCCATAATGTTCTTTATACTCTGCTCTGGAGATTTCTGGCTCTCGTGTGTATGAGCATGTCCTTTAAGTTGCTTGTCCGTTTAAATGCAAACCTAGGTACAGGTAGGTTTAATGTTCCTGTATTAAGAATGCTCCAATGTTTTGTTGATGATGTTTCTCATACGGTTGGAGTCAGGGGTAAAGGTAGTCACGCAAGTGATGGCATTATACGGTTCTCTAGGTTTGCTTTCTAGTAGGCTATCCCGGTTATTGTTCTTAGCCCTTTTGCAAGCAAGTGTGACCGTGTGTCTGGGGTACTCTCTCTGACAAAGATCTTTTGTCAGGGTGTTGGACTCTTTCTGGTAATCTCTTAATGAACTACAGTTCCTCCTAATGCGGAGGAACTGTCCGAAAGGAAGATTCTGTTTTAGGGCCCTGGGATGGTGACTACTAAATAGCAATAAACTATTTCTATCTGTTGGTTTGCGATAGAGTGTGGTAGTGATAACATCATTCTCCAGTTTAATCAGTAGGTCAAGAAAGGGGATCTCGGTTTCTGAAATAGTATTTGTAAATTTCAGAAAAGGGTTAAGTGTATTAATCCAGGCACAGAATTCTTCGCATTTCGTGCGTTCTCCTTTCCATAGGATCAGAATATCATCAATGAACCTCTTCCACATTAGCACATTTGTCTTGTATGGATTCCTGGAGCTATGGATCTCTCTTTCTTCAAATGCCGACATGTAGATACATGCCAGGCTCGGCGCAAATGTACTGCCCATAGAGGTGCCCTGCGTTTGATGGTAGAGTTGTGTGTTATACTCAAAGACATTTTCCGTTAGGGCTAAGGTGGCACACTCTAATATGAAGGCCACTGGAGTGGGAGAAGTCCAGTTGCCATGACTTAGTGCATCCTCAATAACTTCCAGGGTCGCCCTTTGTGGGATGTTAGTATAGAGGGCCTCAACATCCAGGGTAATCAGTAGGTCTACCTCTTCTGGATGTTGGACCCCCTCAAGTAACCTAAGGACATCTGTGGTGTCCTTAATAAAGGACGAGGTTGCTCTCACCAGCGGTTGCAGAAAATGGTCGCAAAATCGTGAAAGGGGTTCCAAAATGGACCCGATCCCTGACACAATGGGCCGTCCGGGGACCGGAGTGACCCCTTATGGATTTTGGGCAAGGTGTAAAAGTATGGGGTCTTGGGCTCTTTTGTGATTAAGAATTCAGCTTCCTTTCTGGTGATCCATCCCTCGGTCTCAGCTGAGAAAACCATGGAGGAAATCATCCTGCTAAGTCGGGGCGTAGGGTCCTCTCTCAAGGGAGTATAGTATCTGTGGTTGCTTAGTTGCCTGCGACATTCCGCGTCGTACTCCACCGTGGACATAATAACCGTGGCCCCGCCCTTGTCTGCCTGTTTGATTGTGATACTCACATCATCCGCCAGAGCCCTGACGGCTGAAATTTCACTTGAGGACAAGTTGTGGAAAGGGGCGGGGGTGGTCGTGCTGTTTAAGTCTTTCAATACAGCTTGTTCAAACGTCAAGACCTCATTTGGAACCATGCTACTGTTGGGTGTAAACGTAGATGGTTTGTGTAGCCCAGAGTCGCCTCCCTGTGGCAGTGGTTTATCTTGAAAAAAGGCTTGTAGGCGTACCTTGCGGAAGAATCCCTGGACCTCGCAGATGTCACGAAATTTGTCAGTCTTAGGGGTAGGGACATAGCCTAACCCTTTTTGTAGGACCTTCTCTTCTGTGGGTGAAAGGGCCCTCTGGGAGAGGTTAATGATCAATCTCTCTTCCCCCGTGTCTGGCTCCTGGTCTCCACTGAACGAGCTGGTTGTTCCTGCCATCGTACTCTTTTTTGCCCTCTTCTGCGCCCTCTTCCTCTGCCCCAGCCTCTGTCTAAAAATGGGGGCTCAGTCCCATGCTGGAAGAAGGGTGGAGGGCCTTGATGGTACATTGGATATTGCCAGAATTGGGGTCCTTGGTACGGTGGCATATTGTAGGGTTGATACATAGGACGTTGGAAAGGTCTTGCATTTTTGGAGTTCCAGCTACCATTGCTGGAGTCACTGTTGGATGAGGAACCTCTTCTTGTGAGGTTAGAGCTCTCATCTGATGAATAGCCTGTCCCTGGTGCAGTGTAATCTGCTTTGAGATACGGATAGATCTTCTCTGTGGAGAATTTTTGAATGTCTTTTTGAAGCTTCGCGATTTTTTGTTTCATCAGGTATTCCCTGTTGTCCGCAATTTCTGCATTGATCTCAGCTAGTCTCGTTTTAAATGCAGCTGTTTGGACAATAACTTTGATTGCGCCTTCCGCTGTCTGAATCCTTATCAATAGTGCGTCTGCGATTCTTTTCGCAGTATTGATTATAAGGATGAGCCAGTCCCTAGTGCACTTCCATGCCACTAGGGACCACTCTTTCTTAAAGACTGCATCCTCCAAAAATAAGCGTGGGAAGTTGTTAACAATAAGACCGTTTGTGGCTATATTAGCCCTTAAATACTCGGTCATCATGGCTCCATGTAATGTAACCTTTAGCCACTCGTGTTTCATAGTAGAAGAGAAGTCCAGTCTTCAGACTGGCTGCCGGACGCTGAACTGCCATCAGGCCCCAGCAGTGATGGTGCTCTTAGAATTTCTGCTGCTGCTTCGTCGCCAAAGCTAAGTCCCTGGTAGTCCTCCATATTGTAAGTAGGGGATACTCGTAGACTTGTAAGAGATATTCCGGAATGAGTTATTTCCTATATCTCAGATCTGGGCCAGGAGCACTAATCGTAACTTCCTGGTAACCTCACGTAATTGTTCCCGCGGGTAAAAACCTGTGCGTACAATGTTTCCAAAGAGGGGGAACCTAGGGCCTTTTTAATCTAGGTCCAGCATACAGGCCCGTAACTAAGTATAAACCAAAGTGGTATACAGTTCCTTTTGAGAGTAGCAGGTCGTTGTATATGTTTGAAAGTACACACGGTGGTGTTCAATCAAAGAACAGGAGAATGATTTCCTCCTTTCGGAAAAAGACCCTCACACACCCAGCCAGCTAGGTGTCTTGCTTCATCATCGGGTCTGCTCCTTATCGGGTCGGCGCTGCAATACCCGATCGGCACCCGAGATGGGGCCTTCTTGGCGGAGATCTTTATTCCTTTATGCCGTTGGGTGTAGTGCATGTGAGGGCCCTTTGTCAGTGTAGGTGTAGTGTGAAGGGGTGTGAAATTAAAACAGGAAATAGTGGTCCACTCAAGACAATTTTAATGAAATGTGGCCACTAACCTGGTTAAAAATGGAAAAGCGTGCATACCCGCTCTAAGGTTGCGGGATTATACGCTTGTGATTCGAGTCAACATGTTTCTTGCCTGTTATCAATTTGATGGCAATTCCTCAGGACCTAAGTGAGATCTACCTACACTCTTTGGTGGTGGTCCGAACTACGTGGAAAAGAAGTCGTGACCACCCATACAGCACTCTAAAAAGTGGTACCTGGAGATCTACAACATAGCCTGCAACAAGAGAGATTCATACAAGTTAGTTTGTCATAATACAACGGTTTTTCATACATTGATGTTTGTGCACCAATTATCCTAAGGTGCAGCAAACGCATGCTTCACACACAAGTGATTGTGGTCATGCGCCAGAAATAAAACAGTTACATTAAAAAACAGCAGCAGTGATAAAAAAGTACCTTGTGAGTCAGGCACAAAAGTGTAACTCACCCTATTTGGGTCAACTATGCGCGGCATCGTGTACCGGCAGGTGTAAACACTAAAGGTGTAGTGTCCTAGTGAATGGAAAAATTCAGAAGAGTTAAAATATGGACATACAGGCACAGTTTCCTGTAGACAGTTATCTGGTCAGTGGTTAAATCACAGCAATGATGGCCCCCAAGGTGTAGGTCATCACACAAAGGCTCCCACGCCTAGAAAAGGAACCTTGCGTCCACCGATCCGCTGTAAGAACAGACACGCCCCAGGCAACTCCCTTCAGCGCGAACCGATGGCTCCAAGGAGGCCAACCAAGGGCTGGTATCCGGTTTGCCACAGGCTAGCGCCGAGGTTGAAAACCCGAGGCACGTCCCCAAATCAACAGAAAAGTGCCCACAATGATTGATCACAGTTCGTAAATGCGCCGTCAAACCACAAGGGTTGTTCGAGTCACATGTGCCCGCCTACAATTACTCGATCGTATCTTTGTGGCCCACTCGATCCCAGCTGGGAACACGTGTAAGGCAGGGGGTCTCATGTACTCCTATTATGCCCGCAGTAGGTTTGTGCTGCCTGTACCGGACGGGTTAAACCCAGATCTGTGACTGGGGGTGAATGTTTGCCAATGTGCAACATTCCGTCCATCATCTTGTGTGTTTTGCATTTCGCCCTAAGTGGGAAGGGTATGCCCAGACGTGGGTCCCGTGCTCACTACGCCACTGGAGTCAAGCTATCCTGGCTGATGAGGGCTGAAAGCCCGAAACCGGTCCTAGGATGCTTGATTCCGGTCCAGGGAAGACATGGCTTGGCAGTTCGGTCTGGACTGTTCCCATGAGGCACAGGGTCAAGACTGATTTGCATATGGCTATGTCTGAACTGGGGTGGCGTGGTGAAGCAAAATAACGATGGATTAAACCCAGATCTGTGACTGGGGGTGAATGTTTGCCAATGTGCAACATTCCGTCCATCATCTTGTGTGTTTTACATTTCGCCCTAAGTGGGAAGGGTATGCCCAGACGTGGGTCCCGTGCTCACTACGCCACTGGAGTCAAGCTATCCTGGCTGAAGAGGGCTGAAAGCCCGAAACTGGTCCTAGGATGCTTGATTCCGGTCCAGGGAAGACATGGCTTGGCAGTTCGGTCTGGACTGTTCCCATGAGGCACAGGGTCAAGACTGATTTGCATATGGCTATGTCTGAACTGGGGTGGCGCGGTGAAGCAAAATAACGATGGATTAAACCCAGATCTGTGACTGGGGGTGAATGTTTGCCAATGTGCAACATTCCGTCCATCATCTTGTGTGTTTTGCATTTCGCCCTAAGTGGGAAGGGTATGCCCAGAAGTGGGTCCCATGCTCACTAAGCCACTGGAGTCAAGCTATCCTGGCTGATGAGGGCTGAAAGCCCGATACCGGTCCTAGGATGCTTGATTCCGGTCCAGGGAAGACATGGCTTGGCAGTTCGGTCTGGACTGTTCCCATGAGGCACAGGGTCAAGACTGATTTGCATATGGCTATGTCTGAACTGGGGTGGCGTGGTGAAGCAAAATAACGATGGATTAAACCCAGATCTGTGACTGGGGGTGAATGTTTGCCAATGTGCAACATTCCGTCCATCATCTTGTGTGTTTTGTAGATCTACAGGTACCACTTTTTAGGGTGCTATTTTGGGTGGTCACGACTTCTTTTCCACGTAGTTCGGACCACCACCAAAGAGTGTAGGTAGATCTCACTTAGGTCCAGAGGAATTGCCATCAAATTGATAACAGGCAAGAAACATGTTGACCCGAATCACAAGCGTATAATCCCGCAACCTTAGAGTGGGTATGCGCGCTTTTCCATTTTTAACCAGGTTAGTGGCCACATTTCATTAAAATTGTCTTGAGTGGACCACTATTTCCTGTTTTAATTTCACACCCCTTCACACTACACCTACACTGACAAAGGGCCCTCACATGCACTACACCCAACGGCATAAAGGAATAAAGATCTCCGCCAAGAAGGCCCCATCTCGGGTGCCGATCGGGTATTGCAGCGCCGACCCGATAAGGAGCAGGCCCGATGATGAAGCAAGACACCTAGCTGGATGGGTGTGTGAGGGTCTTTTTCCGAAAGGAGGAAATCATTCTCCTGTTCTTTGATTGAACACCACCGTGTGTACTTTCAAACATATACAACGACCTGCTACTCTCAAAAGGAACTGCATACCACTTTGGTTTATACTTCTCCAGACATGCCAACCCTCCCGATTCAGGCAGGAGACTACCGATTTCAAGGCTAGTCTCCCGCCTCCCGATTCCTTCAAGCAAAAACCCGATTACTCAGGAGTTTCAGCTGACAGGGCTTGGTATTGTGTAACGTGGTGTATGCACTGCCAGCAACCTGCTCCTGCAGCCCAGTGCACAACACTTGCATCACCCTCTTTCTGCCTGCCATTGCACTCCATGCTTCTGAAAGGTAAGAAAGAAACGTGCATTTGCGTTTCAAATGTCCGATCCTGCAGCAGCACACTTGCAAAGCCCATACATGACAGTAACCCGATTCAAGGCCCCATTCTCCCGATTTTTTTTCTTTAATCTCCCACTTTGCTCTTCTAAAATGTTGGCATGTATGCTTCTCAGTGGTGCTCCCAACAACATGGAGCGGTTCTGTCCTCTACCATTTGCACAAAAAGGGCACAATAGATTACCCGTAACTGCCAAATGATCAGTGGCGTAGCTAGCCGTTCTGCCGCACGTGGCGGTCCCCGAGTTTGCTGCCCGGCGGCCGCATGTGAGAGGGGGGTGCTGTTGATTCCAGAGACGGCCGCCCCACATGGCCGAAGGTGATAGCAGCGGCGGGGCGCTGCCCCCAAAACTCATGCCGCCCGGGGCAGACCGCCACCCCCTTGCTACGTCACTGCAAAAGATAGCGTTGCTGGATGTAGAGGAGAAATTGTATGCTTCGCTTCATTTAAAGGAACTACCTGCATGGCCTAACAATAATCATTCAGTTCATTGGTATCAGGCAGTTTTAGGCAGAAGAGTGGCCTAATTGATAACGTAATAACTCTTTCAATACTGGCTCACTGTCATTTTAAAGCATTTCATTTCATTTCAGGACCACATTCACTAGCATCGGTAGAAACAGGCTCTGGAAAAAACACTGCATCACTGGGAAATGGTTTAATCTTCAAGTAGCTGCTGTGTGATTTCAGAACAAAGCACACTTCCTACAGCATTTGGCCTTATTTAAACCCAAAGCATGCTCATTGATATCTGCACTGTTAAATCTTAGCAAACAACTTTCTGGGTCATTTGTAAAGCCACTCCTAGGCGTTATCGGGGCAACATGTATGCCTTCATTAACTTATGTGTGAGATTTTCCCTGCCAACGTAATAAAATAGCTGGATATAGCTCAAGGCAATCTACTTGTTTTTGTTTTTACCCTGCCCTCATCTAGATTCCAGGCTGAGGCCGTGTAGGGGTTGTAGGTTTTGCCACTGGAAACTGGAAAGGTTGGCTCGTATACTATGCTGCGGCCCAAGCTTCCATAAACAGAAAATATTACTATTAAAACCATTTTGTCGGCGCCAGGGGATCAGAAAGTGCGCCAGTGCCTCTAGACTAAGTTATAACAGCTCAAGTGTGCAATTAGACAGCTCACAGGTAAAACAAATAAAAGTAACTATGGAGAAGTCGGCAATATAGCATAAATTGAGTGCGTGTCAGGCCTCGCCTGCTGATTAGCAGATTCCACAGGGTCTGGTTTATTGATCATCTTCAAAGTAGGAATATTATTACAGTAGGATCAGGTCTGAGCCGAAGAATAAGCATTTGATAAACATTTTGGGGCATATTAACAACGGCCAGCGATAATTATCGCTGGCCGTGCTTAGCGATAATTATATTATCGCCGCCTATCTCTGGTATTTATCGCCCTGGTAGCGCGTTATTAACAACGCGTTACTCCAGGGCGATAAAGATTCCAGAGATAGCGAGGTTATCGCCCTTTGCAGGGAACATCGCTGGTTTTCCAGCGATGTTCCCTTCAAAACGGCGATAACCTTGCTGATACGACCCTGTGGTCGTATCAGCAGAATCCATCTCCTATGTCTAACATAGGTAAGTCAGGATTATAGCAGACGTTAGATTTTGGCAAAAACGGCCGTTTTCGCCAAAATTTGACGTCTGCTATAATCCTGTGGGCTGCCTTGTAAATATCGCGATGTGCACATCGGCGATATTTGCAACGTAGCCCATCCGGGTACGCCTAGTAACGCCCACTTTGCATCTCATTAGAGATGCAAAGATGGGCATTGGGGAAAGAGGCGATAGTGCAAGGATTCACGCGATAGCGTGACCTTGCTGATTAGGCGATAAGATTATCGCCGCTTTTCGTCCGAAAACGGACGCTAAAGCGGCGATAATTGTTTATCGCCTCGTTGTTAATATGCCCCTAAGTACTTCTTTTTTCTTCGCATCAAAGTAGTACACCAATTTGATCACAGGGACCTAGGGGCATATTAGCAAGACCCACGTTAAAATTATCGCTGTTTTAGCAGCAGGAAACTGCCGCTAAAGCGGCGATAATGAGACTTGCTAATATGCGTTATAGAATTCCAATAGAAGCCCAGGTTAGATGTCCTGCACATCTAACCTGGGCTTCTATTGGAATTCTATAACGCATATTAGCAAGCCCATTATCGCCGTTTTAGCGGCAGTTTCTGCCGCTAAAACGGCGATAATTTTATCGCCGGTCTTGCTAATATGCCCCTAAATTTTGTAAAGCGCATAGCTGCGCCAGCAACGGGGCTTTCCAGCGCTAGTCCAATGTGAAAACAACTGCAGAAAAATGGTGCAAACCATATTAAAGGCAGGGAGCCTACGTAGAGAAAAGCCAGGTCCTCTATGACTCCCCAAGGTGCAAATGGTTCTGAAAGATTCTAATGTGGAGTAGAAGCGCATTCCAGAAAGATGGGGCCTTTACATGGAAGGTGCGACCTCCCACTCTAACTCTCTTGAGGGGGAGGGGGGGGGAGGGGGGTCGGTTCAAATTGGCAGAGTGCAGAGGAATGTAGTAGGCGGTACGAAAGTACCAAGGGGCATATCTACAAGGCCATGCGATAATTATCGCTCAGCGCTCTTAGCGCGAGGATAATTATCGCCGGCCAACTCTGAATTTTATCGTGGAGATAGCGTGCTATCAGCAACGCTTATCTCCAAAGCGATAAAATTCAGAGCGCAAGCTGCCAATTGTGCGATTATCGCTGGAAATACAGCGATAATCGCACAAGGTTTGGCGATAGCTTGCTGATAGTGCAAGACATACTTAGCCATGATATCCACCTTACATAGGGTATCATGGCTAAGTCAGTCTTGAAGCAGGCGTAAGGAAAGTAGCGATAACAGAGGTTATCGCTACTTTGCTTGTCGCTATGCTTCATAGCGTGAGGCTTGATAATAGGAGAAATGTCGCTCAGCGACATTTCTCCCGTTATTCTGGGAGGAACGCCCACTTTGCATCTCATTAGAGATGCAAAGCTGGGCGATGGGAGAAAGGGCGAAGAAGCATGGATTCACGCGTTAGCGTGTCCTTGCTAATAGGGCGTTAAAATTATCGCCGCTTTTTGTCCGAAAACGGACGCTAAAGCGGCGATAATTTTATCGCCAGCCCTTGTAGATATGCGCCCTAATTGGTTAAGCTAGGAGCTTCCTGGGAATGCAAGATCTTATGGGTAGTACACGTGGCATAGAAATGTACACGCCTATCTCTGGACGCCAGTGCAATCTGCGAAGACCAGAAGCAGAGCAAAATTTAGGGAGGGAAAACAGCAACCTGGCCGCAGTATTTTGCACCAGCTGAAGTCTGCTCATGACTGATTTATTGACTCCTAGGTATAGAATGTTGCAGTAATCTAACCGAGATAGGATACCTGCCTGAATAATAGTTTGAAAAATATCAGGAGCAAAAAAAAACGGAATAGAATGCTCTACCCAGAGGCGCAACTAGAGCCAAATTTCGGGGGGGGCTACCAAAAATTTCGGGGGGGGGGCTGATTCTTCCAGCAATATGCAGAGTGGAGATGCAGGGGCTCTAAGAAGGGGTGAAAACACAACAAAGCCTCGTTAGCAAGTAAATGGTCTTTTAAAGACCTGTGAAGTACTCCAGTGCGGATGTGTGTGTGTCCGGGAAGCTGTCTCAGCCGGGCTGACACACACGACGGGGGGGGGGGCTGAAGCCCTTTGAGCCCAATGGGCGTAGCGCGCCTGGCTCTACCTAAGACCACTACACTTCTGCAAATTGTGAGATCCCATTTAAACCTTTCTATATGGCCCACATAGTCCACGACTGCTTCTCCAGTACCTCGTCCTGGCACGGGCTGCTTCCGATCGGCTAATGCGTCATTGTTATGCGCCGTGCCTAGTTCATAAGCGCCGGGCTTGGGAGGTGCAGGTTTGACCTCTCTGACTGTGCTCTCGAGACCGGGAGGTGTATTTTGGCTCCCGTACACCAGCACTGATTGAAGTGAGTTAACGTCTACCTGGGTGGAACCGATTAGGGGATAGCGATTTTGGCCTGTTGCATTTATGGGAACATCATTTAGTCCATTTCCTACCATATTTGATATTCAACGTAAGGGGCATCACTTTTAGGCTTACGCGTCTCAGCTATTGCCGGTTATCTGAGAGTATTGAGTCTGGATTTGACGCATGTTTTGTACACACTGCCTGTTTTTTTGAGTTACTATTCCAAATTTGTAATGCTCAATTTGTACGTCTACTATTTAACTTACGTTGTCCGTCACATCGATTATTTATAACATATTCTCAACGGTATTTAACTACTTTTCTCATGATCTGATTTGTACATTTACCATTTAACTTATGTTGTGGGTCACATCCAGGGCTTTAAGTGGGCCGGGTCTCACCGGTGCTGAGCACCGGAAGTTTTTTAAAGGGGGCCTCGAAACGGGTCTCTATCGGGCTCTGTTTTGTGCCCTGGTACATGCGGTCCGTTTCTTTCCCAGACTGCAGTGACAGCAGGCACATCGATGTGCGCGTGCTCACACTGCTCACTTCTCACTAGTGGAGAAGTTACGGCATGACGTCATGCCAGGTGAGCGTTGTAGGGGAAGGGAAATCCTTTAAAGAGAGTCATTTTCTCTCTGGATTTCCCTTCTCTTTTTGAAACTCAGGAGCAGCAACATTGTCGTGGTGTCACCAGGGCTTTAAGTCAAAGCTTTTTCAATATTATATACAAGCCATAGTTTCTACCTATTTATCTTATGCAACTAACAACCATTGACAAAGCCAATAGTCCTGACTTGTAGGTATGATGTTACTTGTTGTATCCTATATCTGGATGCAATGACAGAAACAGCAAAATACAAGTCAGGCGGCACACTATGCTAAGCACAGATTTTTAGCTTATGTGTTTTTAAGCCACACCCTTAATTACATTGGCCATGCCCCTTTGAGAGACCCCCCCAGTTTTTTCATCCCACTTAAAGCCCTGGTCACATCGATTATTTACAGCATGTCCCCAACGGTATTTAACTACTTCTCTCATGATTTAATAAACTGTGGTTTTGTATAGGCGGTCATGAACATTATATGACCATGTGATAATATTCACATCTACTAATACAGCTGGTGACGAACCACTTAGGTTTTTACATCATTTGTATTGGTATGCATAATTGAACACATACCTATACGCTTTTCCGGACAGTTTTGATAATGCCTCCCTGTATTTAAATGGGCTCATCTATATGGTGTGTAAACTATTGATTTACATTCAAAGGTGCTCGACATGGGGCGGATATGCCCTTTGTCTAACACATATCTGGAACACGGGAAACTTATACATACTGAATTCACACATGAGTGGAATGTTATTTATCTTATGACTTCCTGTTCTTTTTATTTGGGTAAATCATAATTGAGTCTATTTTCTACACACCGCAGAGTCTTGTACTTGTACTCGCCGTCCCTTGTGTCTCATCTCCTCTCTATAATAATAGGACGAATAACGCATCTGGTCTCGCATTGTCCTTTTTAAATATTTTTTCTTCTATCAGACGGACTACCGTGGGAATGATAGCACTCATAGTACTGGGCCAACTTGCATGTACTATACTCAACTGGACTATATGATATACATCTGTTTTACCATATTAGTGGTATGCACCCACTCTCATTCTCAGATTCCCCTCTCACTCTTTTTTATATATCCTACATTTGCACACATTCCTTGGTGTTCACTTTTTCTATTTTTCCTGAGGGATCAGGATCTCTCTTGACACTTCTTTTCCTGTCTCCCATCTCTATTGCTGATTCCACCTGCCATGGGTTGGGTCAAAGAGCAGCACTGTGGGTGAATGTAAGGTCATCTAGCCTTTAGGAAAATACCCCACACGAAAACCGTTGCACAAATTGCATTCTATGAATTGTGCTGGACATCATAGGCACTTTTTTATACCAAAGGGATGAATAAACATTTGGTGGCTCAAGCATATCAAGACCATCTGTGATTGCAATTGCAAATTCACTGTTGTCGGCAATGCATGTTTTAAATTCCACTTTCTGGTGTATAGCCTTGTTCTATGTATAGTCTTTACTTTTTTGTACATACATCTTTAGCCAGTAAGAGAGGTAAAAGAAGTCACTCTTATTTTATAAAAGAACACTCACTCACCAACCTAGTTGGTGACATGCTTCATCATAGGGTTCCCACCAGAGAGGCCGAATGCCCCTCTGGTGTGCTATAACGCCTGATTACAGCGGAGCGTTTTTTTTTTTTCGTGAGTGTGAAAAAGTGGTGGTGCAAAAAATTGGTGTATTAAAATTACCTTTATTCGCCCAATAGAATTTTAATAATGGGGGCATAAGGTAAGGGATAAAAGCAGTGTAGTGGATGTTGTAGACTGGGTAAATTGACCAGTTACATCCTATGGTATAACAAAAAACAATGGTCTACATGTTTCAGCCTCCTTGTGCCAGTCGCGAGGCTTTCGTCAGGACCAATCTGCCACGGCGGTATGCGCACGCTAAGGCGCACCCTAACCCGAGGCAGGAGCACAGAGGTACCGCTTAACTTACGGTTCTCGTAGTACCTTCAGAACATTGTCAGAAGGCGAATCAATCTGTAAGACAAAACAAACAGAGAGACAGACAAAACATATGGACATTAAGTACACTTCTGTAACCACATATGTTGCCCAAAGAGTGACCAGGCTCATGCTGATGATAGTGCTATTCACAAGTGTTGCCATGTCAAATCACAACTCGTAATTAATCGTGATAGTAGTACATGATTGCTGAACCTCAGTTATTTCATTCCAGAAACAGTGAACTAGGTAATTACCCCAAAGGTGAATAGTAGCACCAGTAGTTCGTGGCGTTTGCGCGCTTTTACTTTTGCACGCTGATTCTGGCATTGCCAGTCGATATATATATTTGTATATTACTATGCAAGCGGTGAACTTGACTAAATAAAAACCAAACGGTGGAGTTGATTAATTAAAAAAACACACAAGCGATGGTGAGGCTCGTGATAGCTTAAATAAAACCGGCAGATCACATCCAAGATGGAGAATGCCCTTACTTTAAGTGTAGGAAAACCTTACGCCATGGGTCCAGGCGGGGGGCGGTTGCTTATAGTCACACACTAGAAACAGAGAGAATCAGTGACATCGCGTTTAATATAAGCATATAGCTGTCATATTACCTGAAGCTGCTATAATAACTGCTCAGGTACTTACTCCGTCAAAGCCAGACACCCGTTTGGCACCTAGACACTCCCGTCACGAGGACCCCGCTGACAGCGAGGCTCTCGGCTGGAGCGTATTTAAACGGAAATTTGGCCGTGTTGGGGGTGTGCTGTCCGTGTCCCGGGCCCCAATGATGTCAATCCGTGCACACGCATGCGTCAATTTGGTTTCCCAGAAAAAGGCTGCACCGCTACCCTGCGCGATGTGAGGCAGGTATTGAAACTGAATAACTTTATTCAGTATGAGACGAACGTGGCGATTTTTACATAGTTTTAGAACCGGACAATTCTAGTGATATTAAATTACTCTCAAATCTCTGTTTAGCAATTTACTTTTGCAACAATGACATCATGGGCTCAATTTAGATGGCACAATGTATTCTGTGCAAATTAACAGGCTGTAAAAACAAAATATGAAAAATAGACTCAAGAGAAAACAGCACAGTTGTGCTATAATGGACAAGGCAAAGAAATATGTCCTTCTTACGAGTACAGCCATTAGGAATTAGTTGCGTGTGAATAGCACACAAAGTGCTAAATGGCTGGCGCAATATGTGCTTAACAGACTAATGCGTGTCTGGAGTATTAAATATCATGAAAGACTAGCTGGTAGAGTTGCATTTATATTTAGCGTGGAAAGCTCGCTGGTAGAGAAGAGCACCACTTCCGTGTAGGAATGGAATATATGCATATCAGATCCTGCCATGATGGTGTAAATACAACCTCGGATACGAAGGGGCGTTAACGCTTTAACACAGATCCCCAGGGGATGTTGTCATTCAGGCCCTGTTTGTATGTAGAGAGGCGATACACCCACCGTTGTTCTTTTTCAAATAATATTCTCTGTGTGTTGTCCCCTGCTTTTATTTGTTCAACAACTGTCCAGCGCAAGTCATTTACAGTGTGGTTGGCCTGCAGAAAATGTTCAGTCATCCTGGTTGTGCTTTTCTTGCACCGGATATTACTCCGATGTTCACACAAATGCTGTTTGACTTTGCGTGTGGTCATTCCTAAATACCTTAATCCACATGGACACATGATGAGTATATCACATTGTTGGAATTACAGTTTGTATGTGATTTTTGTATCCATGTTTTGCCGTGTTCAAGGTTTAAGGTTTTTGTAGGTGTGGTGAGATGACAAACGCTACATGTGCCACACGGAAAATGCCCCGTGACCTTCGGTAGGCCCCAGGCATTGAGTACAGACGGGTTGTTTTCGCTGTCTGTTTTCTTAGGGCGAGTATGTACTAAAGCATCCCTAAGGCTTCTCGCCCTTTTGTAAGAAAATAAGGGCTTTTCCCATTTCCTGTTATTGCTTGTCAGTACCTTCCAATGTTTGTTTATAGACTTTGTTATTGCATTGCTGGTGACACTATATGTCATTACACAGGTCAAGGGGACTCCGTCACTCTGCTTCGGGTTGTCTGTAAGGAGGACCTCCCTTGGTTGGTTTCTGGCCCGTTTACAACTTTTCTTAAGGATTTGGTCCGGGTATCCGCGATTGCGCAGTTTCTTGGTTAACTCAGCCGACTGAGTGCGGTTGTCTGTTACCTTGCTGCAATTACGTCGTAACCGCAAATATTGTCCATTGGGAAGGTTCTCTCGTAAAGGCCTAGGATGGAAGCTCGAAAATTCCAGTAGATTATTCTTGGCTGTGGGTTTGTGATATGTCTTAGTGAGTAGTTGGCCTTCAGTTTTTGAGATGACCACATCAAGAAAGACCATTTCATTGCGGTCAAAAGCATGTGTGAACCTAAGATTAGGGTCACATGAGTTGATCCATTGAAGGAACTCTTGTAAGGTTTGTTCCGGTCCTTGCCAAATTACCAAGACATCGTCAATATACCTTTTCCAAAAGGAAATAAAGGACGAAAAGGGATTACTTGCCACCAAAATGTATTTTTGTTCAAAATCATGTACATAGAGGCCCCAAGGCCTCTATGTACATGATTGTGAACATGTAAAATTTATTTTTGTTCAAAATCAGGTACATAGAGGCCTTGGGGCATAATTTTGAACAAAAATACATTTTGGTGGCAAGTAATCCCTTTTCGTCCTTTATTTCCTTTTTCGACAGCTATACTTATATTAAACACGATGTCACTGATTCTCTCTGTTTCTAGTGTGTGACTATAAGCCACCGCACCCCGCCTGGACCCATGGCGTAAGGTTTTCCTACACTTAAAGTAAGCGCATTCTCCATCTTGGATGTGATCTGCCGGTTTTATTTAAGCAATCACGAGCCTCACCATCGCTTGTCTGTTTTTTTAATTAATAAACTCCACTGTTTGTTTTTTATTTAGTCAAGTTCACCGCTTGCATAGTAATATACAAATATATATATCGACTGGCAATGCCAGAATCAGCGTGCAAAAGTAAAAGCGCACAAACGCCACAAACTACTGGTGCTACTATTCACCTTTGGGGTAATTACCTAGTTCACTGTTTCTGGCATGAAATAACTGAGGTTCAGCAATCATGTACTACTATCACGATTAATTACGAGTTGTGATTTGACATGGCAACACTTGTGAATAGCACTATCATCAGCATGAGCCTGGTCACTCTTTGGGCGACATATGTGGTTACAGAAGTGTACTTAATGTCCATATGTTTTGTCTGTCTCTCTGTTTGTTTTGTCTTACAGATTGATTCGCCTTCTGACAATGTTCCGAAGGTACTACGAGAACCTTAAGTTAAGCGGTACCTCTGTGCTCCTGCCTCAGGTTAGGGTGCGCCTTAGTGTGCGCATACCGCCATGGCAGATTGGTCCTGATGAAAGCCTCGCGACTGGCACAAGGAGGCTGAAACATGTAGACCATTGTTTTTTGTTATACCATAGGATGTAACTCGTCAATTTACCCAGTCTACAACATCCACTACACTGCTTTTATCCCTTACCTTATTCCCCCATTATTAAAATTCTATTGGGGAAATAAAGGTAATTTTAATACACCAATTTTTTGCACCACCACCTTTTCACACTCATGAAAAAAACCCGCTCCGCTGTAATCAGGCGTTGTAGCACACCAGAGGGGCATGCGGCCTCTCTGGTGGGAACCCTATGATGAAGCATGTCACCAACTAGGTTGGTGAGTGAGTGTTCTTTTATAAAATAAGAGTGACTTCTTTTACCTCTCTTACTGGCTCACGATTCTTTAGCTTCACTCTTTTGTTGTTTATGTACTGAGTATTAGGGGGACCAAGAGTGGCTCCATTTTCCCTCTCTCTCTTGTTGATTAAATACATACATTTTTATTGTCACATAAGGTTTTAAGTCGTGTTTGTCAAAATTTCACTATGTATTGTCTTTTTTTATTCGATAAGTTGTACAAAATAATTTGTTATTGTGTGTTAGTGTGTATTTATATATGTTGTATACTTATCATATTTCAGCCCTGGAGAAGTCCATTTTCTCTTGGACGTAACGCGTTGGCTGGCTTATGTTGTGTATTTAAGAAGTACCAATCAAGAGAAGATTATTTACGGATTTAGGGAACTTTTATTGGATAATTTTTATTCTTTATAAACATTATAAATATTCTGAACGTGGTGCACCTCTGGTTGTAATGTCTATAACATTTTCCCTATGGTAGGGTAGCACCCTTTGGGCAGAGGGTGTCTACAGGGAGTGCACATCATATGATACACATCTCTTAACATACATTTTGGGGATGTAATGGTGGGGGTGCGGCAATTTATTGAGGTCTACTGCCCCCTTGTTTTTTGTTCTCCATTCCCATTTAATTTAAATCTTTGATGGTGCCCCTCCACCTCCTGCGGCATCACAGGGAAATATGTACATGAGCACCCCATTGCACTGTGAGGCCATTTTTTAGCCTGCGGGCTTTCTCTTTTAAAGCTGGGTGCACCAGTAAATGTTTCTTCCAAATGCATGCTCGGCACATTTACATTATTGTTTTTAAACTGGGTGCCCCTACCCTGCACATGGGGCCCCAAATTGTTTTTTTGTAGGCTGCACAGCAACCAAAACTTGCATGGTCCAGCTGAATTCGCTCCCCCTAACCAGCACACTTCACTGCCAGTGGTGAAGCCGGCATCATCAACTCTATTCCCTGTCAGTCTACGAGGCAGTATAGGGGAGAGGTAGGTGTTGGTGCCTTGGCTCCCTGCCCTTTCCACTCTACCCCCTGACATGAACAAGGGGAGCAGGTGGTAGGGGCACACTAAAGCACCTCCTGAGTTCTGGCCCACCTTGGGGATAATGAATGTTGCGAGCACAGTAGTGCTCAAGAATAGATCCTTTCCTAGGACACTGCCCTTCCCTGGGAGTCTAAGCTGAGGAGAGGGACGATTTCCATACAGGCCCCCAGTGGGTGATTTCCCCTGTGCACTGGTCCTCCACAGGGGAAATCAAGGGGTTAAGGGGAGTACTATGAACTCAGTGAGCCATTTCTCCCTCAGGGCCCTAGTAATGCTACTTATAAGCAGACAACTTCAGGAACGATATTTCTATCCCCAGTCGGCTGCCTTGCCTTTCGCTTTCACCTTATTGCTCCTAGTGGCTCACTCTAGTCATTAGGAATGTCCCTTTAAAGCCTTCTGACCTATAAAGTTTGCGATTTTCAGGTGGAGCTGTTTCTATTTTGCTCAATAGCTCTCGTTCCAATGAGGAAGACAGAGACAGTTCTTATGCCAATTAAATAGTCCAGCCTATTTTCAATTATCTGTTAACCTCCAGCACCACCTTCCAGCAGTGGGGAGCTGCACAGAGCCCAGGACCTGGTCTTCAGTCTGGGCTCCTGGTAATCTCTTCAGGATGAGATCTTCTTCAGCAGCATCCCCTGGCCCTCAACATAGGTTACATTTTCTGCCTACAGTCCCCATGCCCCATAGCGTGCTGTAAACTTTCAGGCCATCTGTGTGCTGAGCAGGAGTCAGCTGGTTCCCCTATAGTGGTTCCATCTCACAGGACCAATCCACAGTAGCTCACCCCTCTTTCATAGCACAGACGGAGTAGGGAGGCCGGTGCCAATGGCCCTGGAGACAAACCCCAATTCGAGGGAGCTGGAGTCAGACGTGCCTGAGTCCTCTTTTCCATCATGAGTCAGACAACTTTGAGTCTCTCTCTTTCAGCATTAGCCCTTTACTTTAATAGTTGTCATGAGTCTTCTTCTTTTGAGTCTTGCCTTCTTTTTCAGATGCTGCTCCCCCCAGGTCCAAGATTGTTCTCAAAAGTCTCTCCCTCGTGTATGAGTTTTGTTAATTGAGGCAAAAATTTCAAGAAAGATGGCATCTCTGCCCAATTCAAAGATAACAAATCATCATTCAACACCTGTCCCATTTCTCCTGCAGAGCATCTTGGGACATTTCATGAAGGCAATTTCAAGTGGTCAGTGGTTACTGTTCTATGAGGGCCTTAAGTTCCACCCATACCCGACAAAGTGTGAGAAATTGGGTTGTTGTTTGAGGAGGGAGAAATCCTACTCAAGCAACAGCCACATTACTTGCCAGGGTGAACTACGAAAAGTTACTAAATTAACCTCTCCTTAACCCTCTGGTAGCTTGGTACAAAAGCAGTCAAGCTTAACTTAAGAGACAATATGTTGGAAATGGGGTCTCTACTTGGCAGAGGTATGAACCTTGTCAAAGTAGGGACTACAACACTAGTCAGGGTAAGTCAGATACTCTCCCTAAATTACCTTGTGCTCACCCTCTGGTAGCTTGGTACAGAGCAGGCAGGCTTAACTTAAGAGCCAATGTGTAACATTTGAGCAGCACTTATGAAAGTAAAACAGTGAAAACACCACACAAAAAGTAATCCATACCTGGTTATAAAAATAGAGCTTCATTTATTGAACAAAACAAAATGGAAACTACCAAAATCCAATAAATAGAAACGGAGTTGAGTTTTTATAGATTAAATTGAAATCTAGTGCTTAAAAGTCAATAGCGCTTTGGGGTTACTTGAGGTCGCGCTGGACTGGTTCAAATCTGAAAAGTCAAGCCAAGCACGATGGAGCACGGGTCGGATACAGAAGCCAGGCAGGCCCGCTGAAACAGTACCTTCACAGAGAGCAATCTTTGAGGAAAAGCTGCATGGAGCGGAGGAGGTGATGCGTCATTGTCGATCTGAAGGATTGTAGGCGATGCATCTGTGCTGAGTCATGCATTCAGGTCCTGTGTTGTTGTCAAGCTGCAGTGATGAAAGCGATGTGTCAATGTCGAGCCACGCTATCCATGCTGTGGAGTCCTTGAAGCGGCGCTGCGTCGAAGGCACATGCATCGTTCCGACTGGTGCAAAGTCAGGACTGCGTGGGTTTTTGCAGAAAAGAACAGAAAAATCCACTTCGAATCAATCAGGGATTTGTGAAGCGTGCTACTCACCTGTGAGGGTCTCAGGGCGATGGGGGGGGGGGGGGTGGAGCAGCTCTGGTCAGTCAAAGAGCCAGATCTTGAGGGTCTTCCTGAAGATGTGCAGAGTGGGTGCGTGTCTGATGTTGATTGGGAGCTCGTTTCAGGTCTTTGCTGCGACGTAGGAGAATGGCTTTGCGGATGCGCGCAGTTTCGGCGAGGGTGAGGTCGGCGGATCGGAGGTTTCTCTTGGGTACGTGGAAGGCGATTCTCTCGTTGAGATATTGGGGTCCGATGTTGTGGAGGCATTTGTATGCGTGGGTCAGTATCTTGAAAGTTACTCTCTTCTCGACGGGGAGCCAGTGGAGGTGTCGCAGGTGTGGGGTGATGTGTTAGTGTTGGAGGCACCCCGAGGGCAAGTCTGGCTGCGGTGTTCTGAATGGTCTGGAGCTTACGGAGCAGGGATTTGTTGATCCCGGCGTAGAGGGTGTTTCCGTAGTCTAATCTGCTCATTATGAGTGCGTTGGTGACGGCCTTTCTTGATTCGGGGGGGGATCCATTTGAAGGTTTTGCGAAGGATGCGGAGGGTGTTGAAGCAGGTGGAGGCGACGGTGTTCATCTGTCGGGTCATGGAGAGGGAGGAGTCGAGTATGATGCTGAGGTTCCGGGCGTAGTCCGTGGGTGATGGAGGGATGCTAAGGGCGGTGGGCCATCAGGTGTTGTCCCATGCAGAAGGGGAGGGTCAGAGGGCGAGGACTTCTTTCTTCTCCGAGTTGAGCTTCAGGCAGCTGCTGCTCATCCAGGTTGCGACGTCCTTCATTCCATCCTGGAAGCTGAGTCTGGAGGTGAGGGGGTCCTTGGTGAGAGAGAGGATGAGTTGGGTGTCGTCGGCGTAGAATACTATGCTGAGTCCATGCTGTCTGACGATGGCGGCGAGGGGGGCCATGTAGATGTTGAAGGGCGTGGGGCTGAGCGATGATCCTTGAGGTACTCCACAGCTGATCTCTGTGGGTTTGGAGAGAAAGGGAGGAAGTCTGATTCTTTGGGTTCTGCCGGTGAGGAAGGAGCGGAGCCAGTTGAAGGCGGTCCCCTGTATGCCGACATTGTGGAGTTTGGCGGTGAGAGTGCGGTGGGAGATGGTGTCGAAGGCTGCAGAGAGGTCAAGCAGGATCAGGGCCACGGTGTGTCCTTTGTCGAGGAGCGTGCTGATGTCGTGGTTGTCGTGGTGGCGAGTAGGGCTGTCTAGGTGCTGTGGTTGCTGCGGAATCCCGATTGGGAGGGGTTGAGGATGGAGTTCTCTTCTGTGAATTTCGTTAGTTGGACGTTGACGATATTTCTGTGACTTTGGCCACGAAGGGGGGGAGAGAGATGGGTCAGTAGCAGAGGGCTCCTTGAGGAGGGGCTTGACTTCTGCACGTTTCCAGTCTTCGAGTCGTGCTGGCTTCGAGGGAGACGTTGATGGTGTGTCGTAGCTCCGGTGCAATGGCGGCAGCAGCTCTGTGGAAGATGTGCGGAGGGCAAGGGTCCGTGGGGGCTCCTAAGTGAATGCCTTTAATGGTCGATGCGGTGTCTTCGGTGGTGACTTGGGTCCAGGAGGAGATGGTAGGCTGACTTTCGTTGCTGGGGGGCAGAGTGGGTTTGGTGACCTGTGTCTGTTTGTCGAAGTTGTCGTAGAGGGATCTTATTTTCAGGTGAAGGTAAGAGCCGAGTTTGTTGCAGAGGTCCTGGGAGGGTGTGGCGTCCGTGGCTTCGCTGGGTGGCTTAGTGAATTCCTGAATGATGTTGAAAAGTTCCTTGGAGTTGCTGGTGTTGGCGTGGATTTTGTTACGGATGAAGGTCCTCTTTGTGGATCTGATGAGCTGGTGGGATTCTCTCATGGCATTCTTGTAAGTGGAGTGGTCTTCCGAAGTTTTGCTGTTTCTCCAGCTCTTTTCGAGATGTCTGCAGGTGTGTCTGGCTTCTTGGAGGTCGGTGGTGAACCAGGAGGCCGCTGTCTGTCGGGGTTGCGTAGGGGGGCGAGCTCGTCTGCACAGTTGGTGATCCATCTGTGAAGTTCTTTGGCTGCGGCGTTGGCATCCATCGTGGTGGGGGGGCTTTGCGATTGAGGGTGGTGTTGAGCTGCTCCTCGGTGATCTTGCTCCAGTTCCTTCACAGTGGGCAGGGTGCTGGTTTGGGTGCAGTGGGTTTTTTGACGTAGAAGTGAACGCAGTAGTGGTTCGTCCAGATGCGTTGCGTGGTGTGGCTGAAGTGGATGTTGTTACCTCCTGCAAAGATGGGGCAGAGGGTGTGTCCTGCGTTGTGGGTAGGGGTGGTGACGAGTTGTTTCAGTCCGAGGTTGGCAGGTTGTCCAGGAGGGTGGCAGAGTTGGGGTCGCTAAGGTTGTCGAGGTGGAAGTTGAGGTCTCCGATGAGTATGTAGTCCATGGAGGCGATGGCGTGGGGCGCGATGAGGTCAGCGATGGTAGTGGTGACTGAATGCTAAGGAGTTTGGTATCAAACTCCACAGCATATTAAACCCACACTGATGCCAGTGTTGGATTTATTGCAAAATGCACTCAGAGGGCATCTTAGAGCTGCCCCCTGAAAAATGTCCAACTCCCTCGTATCCCTCTGACTGGTCTGCACCAGCCTGCCACACACAGACATATTTCTGACCCCCTGAGGTGAAAGCCCTTGTGCTTTCATGGGTCAGGGACAAAGGCTGCTTGGGGTGGATGTGCTTCACACCTACCCCCAAGCAGGAACAGCATTCAGGGTGGTGAGCCTCAAAGGCTTCCTGCCCTTTGATATGCTAGCCAGGACCTCTCCAGCTAGTGGAGATGCTCGCCCCCATGACCAAGCCCCACTTTTGGGGCCAAGGTCAGTGGGAAAATTAGTAGTCAGGAAAGGTGTGTCTCTCTCTGCCAAGACCACCCCGAAGGTGCCCTGGACGGAGGTGACCCCTCCTTAGGAAATCCTGTATCTTGAATGGGAAAATTCGACCCAATCTGGTTAGGGGAATGCCCCTCCCAAAAGGGAGGTGACATTCTAAGCATGTAGTCACCCTAAAGACAAGTAGTCCATTGGCTACCATCTGCCAGTACCAGTAACACCCCTAAATTCAGTGTTTAGGGACACCCCTGAACCTTGATCCTCAGATTCAACAGACCAAAGAAGAAGATGGAAGAGGACCACCTACTGAACTCGGCAAGAACCCTGCACCTGCAACTGGTTTGACAATTGGACATTTCATCCTTCACCAAATCGCCAAGAACCTCCCTTTGGGCTAGGGGCTCTAGTCCCTGGCATCCGCCGGTACAGGAACTGCAGCAGTTGAGGACCGACACTTGTGTCGACGGCCCTCACTCATGCAAAAAGAACCCCAAGACCGCAGTGGTAGAGGACCGGCACTTGTGTCGACGCGACTCTGCCCTGCCAGAAGACAACACCGCAACTGGATGGCTTCCGCGACCTAGAGGGGTCCTCTTGGCCTAACTACCCAAGCTGTTCACAGCTCCATTCCCGATAGCCAGTACCCTACTTCAAGTGGCCCTGCTGACCTCTGCCTCCGGGCAGGCCGCTGCTTCTCCATGATGGCCCAATGATGGCGGAACTCCTCCATCCCCTGCACATCTCCATTCCCATGACCGTGACTGCTGGGTTGGCGGTGCCCCCATTCAATCTACAGTAACTTTCTGACGACGAACGCGATGGTGACGGTGTTGGCAGTCTACTGTATCCTACCCATCTTCAATGCTCTCCGCTGACCACGAGGGTAAATATCATTGCCGATATCGACCGACACGGCGAGGATACCGACTCCCGCACCTCTTCGGGAGCCCCCCCAGTCTCCGTGGACTAACATTGGGCCCAGTAATAGTCTAAACCCTCAAAGACTGGAAGAGTAAGTCGTGTACTTACCTATTAATGCATAACACTGTTTTTTTCCCCCAGGATTGCATTGCATCACTCATCGTATTGCATCCAAACGTCTTGCTATTGCTATTGCAAAGTTCTTCTGTTCTAAACTGATAACACTAATCATTTCTATTATTGTAAAGCATTGTTTACTGCCTTGCAAAACAACTCCTACTGCATTTGAAAAGTATTGCTACTTTTAAACTGTTACTTACCTGCAACTGAGTTGTTCTTGGTTCTGAAAATATAATAACAAAGTAATAATTTATAATATAAAACAATTGGTCTGGATTCAGTCTTTGAGTGTGTGCCATCATTTTTTTCCTGAGTGTGTATAATAAATGCTTAACCAGACCTCTGATAAGCTTAACTGCTCGACCACACTACCACAATTAGAGCTTTTAGTATTATCTACTTTAGCCTCTGTAAACCTCTGGGGATCCACTGGACTCTGTGCACATTATACTATTCTTTGGTATAGCTTATGCAGAGCCAGTCTGATACAGATAGGTATCATTATACCTTCCCTTCATGAATTAAATAGGCCACCCTTCACTGCTGCCCTCAACACATTTGTGAGCAGTGGTGCCCAAAACTCTGAGTTTTGTTTAAATATGTCAAATGGTAACCCATCATGGTCAGGGGCCTTCCCATTGGCGGCACTCACAATAGCTTGTGTTACAGAGGGTAAGTCTACAGGTCCAGTAATCATTAGCGGAGCAGGAAACAGGCCCATTATTCCTAGCGCCCAAGCCCCCCTTCTTATCCGGGTTGAAGACAAGAGAAAAATCGTCTATTCAGACTTGTTCTGTGGCTGATCTGAAACAAAAGGGTGGCTGAATGTATCCCAGAAAAGTCTGAAGTCATTCAACTGGGCGGCTATATTGAGGTCCTCCCAAGCATTCACCCTAATATCTTTTCTTTTCTGGAGTGCTTGCTTGTATTTGATCCTTACTGCTCTAATTTCCATAATACTTCAGGGATTGTATTGGTCGCTGCCTTTAGGGCTTAAAGTATCACTCATTAGTAGTATACAAAGTATATATATATGTACTATATGTGCTGCCATGTTAGGAGAAGACATGGATCAAACACACTGTGTATTTGAAGACTGGATAGAAAAGTGTTTAGATCAAATTACTCCCAAAAGAATTCAGAAAAATAATTGCAGGCAAATGCAGGCCACATGGTTCACTACTGATCTACTAATGCTAAAAAAAGAATCTAAAAGAAAGGAAAGAATCTGGAGAAAGCACTATGATACAGCCAGTAAAAAAAGTTTGTAAGCACACAGTAAAAGAATATTATTATGCTATCTGGAAATCCAGGATAGATTTTATGAATAATAACATTGAAAATTCTGCAAATTCAGCTAAAGAACTCTTTGAAATCACAAAGTCACTCATGAAGCCTCCTACTTCATCAGCAGGCCCAACACCGTAGGAAGTCAGATGCAATATGTTTGCCAATTGTTTTTGGAGAAAGTTAATAAAATGTGTGCAACTCTGCGAGGGACAGCTTCTCAAATTCGCAATGATAACTCACCTCCCCAGATGGAGAAAGTGAAGTTGCACTTAACTTCCTTCCCAAAGATTGATACAGAACATATTGAACGTTTATTGACATCAATTAAATCATGGTTCCCTCTGGCCTTCGCACCCCCCAATATTCTTCTGAAAGGTGGAAAGATGATCTGTCCGGTCCTGGTGAATATAATTATTCAGTCTTTTAAAAGCGGTGAAGTACCTCGAACATGGAAGCATGCCATGCTAAACCCACTTTTTAAAAAACCCTCACAAGATCAATTAACCCCAGAAAGCCACAGACCAATTTCCCTGCTTCCAGCTATCAGTAAACTAGCGTTAATAAAAATGTGTCTTTTTTTTGGGAGAATCAAGAAATTCTCCACTACACTGAAACAGGTTTTCGAGCAGGAAATAGCACCGAGACGGCCTTGCTAGCCGTCACAGATTAACTCAAAGAAATTCTAGATACTAATGGGCCAGCGACAGTTATATTCCTTGATTTAAGTCCCGCATTTGATACAGTATCCTACCTGACTCTCATCCGGAGATTAGAAGAGGTAGATATAGCCAGGAAGGTCCTTAAATGGCTATCCTCATTTTTGAAAAATAGAACTTTCAAGGTTTGGGAGTAAAGTTTCTGCTCAAAAATACTTGCTTTGGATCATGGAGTGCCACAGGGCTCATTCTTGAGGTCCACCCTGTTTAATGTCTATGTCCAACCACTGGCAGACATCATAACGGGGCATGGTTTTTCAATAGTATCATATGCCGATGATACCCAGATAACATCTCCCTGACACAACAGCTCTTTCCATCAGCTTAACGCACGTCTCAGAGATGTCACTGTCTGGATGTCTAGCAACAGCCTTAAACTTAACAGAAAGAAGACTGAGGTGCTGGTGGTTGGTACCAACTCATTCCTTTGGAATGAATTACAATGGCCCAACTACTCAGGAGAGCTACCCTTTCCTAAAACTGAAGTAAAAAGTCTAGGTTTCTGGGTCTATCATAATCTTACCATGGAGATCCAAGCCAAGAAACTGGCAACCTGCTGCGTTGGCCTACTGAGGACCCTAAGGAAGGTGAAGAGTTGGCTTCCACAGGCCACTTGAAGAATAATTGTCCAAGGCTTAGTGCTTTCCCGCCTTGATTATGGCAATTCAGTATATCTGGAAAACCCGCTGGATGTGATCAAGCACCTTCAAATTGTTCAAAATGTGCCAGCCCATATTCTCTTGAAGATTCCCAAGCACCATCCAGTCTCGTAAACTTTACAAGGTTTATACTGGCTGCCAGTCCTCAAAAGAATCAAATTTAAGGTCCACCTGTATGAAAGTTTTTTGCATTCACAAACAGTACGATTCGGTAAAATCGTTCGTTTGCGAATGCAAAATAGCCTTTCATGATGTAGTTGCAATTTTAGGAAATTGCAAAAACTGCGATTTCCTAAAATTGTGACTACAAATAGGGAATCGCAAATTGCAATTCCCTTAGCACATTTATAAAGTATTTTCCAAATGCAAACTGTGCATTTAGGAAAATGCAATTACCATCGACTTCAAGTCAATGGTAACCATGTGCAAACTTTGAAAAATGCACAAAACAAAAATTTTCAAAGTGCACATTTATGCCTTAGGCCCCCTGGCACCCTTGGCTTTGCATTACCTAGTTTGCAATTACCAACAAGGTAATTGCAAATTAGCTAATGCAAAATCATTTGCACCTATAGGTCTTTTGGCCCATAGGAATGAATGGAGTTATATTACATAATTGCGATTCCCTATTTACCGAATCGCTATTAGGTAATATTAAGGAATCACAAAATCTTTGGCCATTCCTTACATACATAGTATTTATGATTACCAAATAGCGATCCAGTAAAAATCGCTATTTGGTAATCGCAAAATGCTTATTTGATATATGTGGCCCTAAATCTCTCTGTCTGGCCCACCGAGTGATTTATGTTAAGAGTTCCGCTGTAATTCAGCGGCTGTTAATCCCTTACAGCCCTAAAAGATCACTACGATCCACAGATCAGAGACTCCTTACTGTGCCAAAAATAAAGAAGTCTAGGAGCGGAGGGCGCTCTTTTGCCTATTTAGCACCAAAGCTATGGAATTTGGTGTCTTCACCCTTTAGGATGATAGAAAAAGAAAACAATTTCAGAAACTGCTTGAAACCTATCTTTTCAAATGAGCAGCTTGCTTGATCTTTTGTGCGAAGGACCTTGTTTCTCAGCGCTGGGAAGACCAGAGGAAAGCCATGTGCTTTACAAATCCTTAGCATATCATAGCATAGCATATTAATTTAACTTTTTTAGTACCTTAGTTTATATGTCTAACACTCCTAAACGTTTAGAAATCACCCTGAAGAAAACGACCCTGTTGGTGCTGAAATCCAGTTAAGTCCTTTTTGCAGTATTTACCCATTGACTGGACTGGGCACATATGGTCCTGACTCCAGCAATGGTAAAGTACTGGTAGTAGGTATTTATTTAGATGTGTAATGCATATGTGTACATCCAACAGTATAGCGGTAAGAACGCCGAACTCGTAATCAGGCTCTAAATAACTAACTAACAATGAATAAATAATTGTTAGCTAATCATTACTTAATTAACTTCCCAGCCTAGACCCCTATAAACGTAGCAGCACATAGCTAAAATATAATTAAAATACATGAGTATTCCATAATTTCCATATTTAAAATTCAATTAAATAAATAATTTACAAATAATAACGAATAGTTAATTAAATATTACTTAATTAACTTTCAACCCTTGACCCCTACTAACTTAGCAGCCCACAACTAAAATATAAGTAAAATACATAAGTATTCCATAAGTTAGATAATTAAACATCAATTAAAAAACTAGTTAATAATGAATTGTTAAATAATTATTACTTATTTAACTTTTCACCGGATACACCAACAAACCTAACAGCCCACAGAAAACATATAACAAAAACAAATCAGTATTACATAATTTACATACTAAATATCTTATACAATTAAATAAAATGTATTAAATAATTCAGAATTCATTATTGCCTAATTATCTTCCCACCCTATCCCCCTACAAACCCAACAACACATTATGACACTCAAACTCATTATTAAAAAACAAATTAAACATCACTTAAAATTCCAACCAATATTTAAAAAAAATAACATTTATATAAACAATAATAACACATAACATTATTATATCAACTAAAACACACTCAAAAAATTAAAAAAGATATTTTAACCACTTTATTATTGAAATCAACATTAAAAAAAATCACTATTGTTTAAAACCATTGGCTCATTTTGTGGCCAAAATTCCATGATGCCCTTAATGGGCCATTTCAATTATCTGTTGTGGCAGACTCTCCGGAATACCAATTCTCGAACCTCTGACGATAATGCCTTCCTGAATGAAGGACAGTTCATCTTTGACATTTTTGAACTTTTGGTACTCACTGTCACTGGTAAGAGGTCAAGGGTGCTGCTGCCAAGACTGATGTGTAATAATGTCTTTTAGTTTTAACATGTCACTATCTTGACTTGTGGCAGTGACAATTTGTTCCAACGAAATCGCAGTTGGTGTGCTTGATTTCACAGTGAAATGTATGTATGCTGACTTGGAAGTGGTGCCAGTGCACTGCAGATGCACTCTTGAGAAACAGTCAGCAGGGTTTTGATCTTTGCCTGGACGGTGCACGATTGTGTAGTTGTATTCTTGTAAGCGTAGACCCCAACGTTCAATGGGTGGAGTCATCTTTGCCTTCGGATTGCCAAAGATAGTCAACAATGCTTGATGATCTGTCACAAGCATGAAAGGCTTCCCATACAAGAATATGTGGAAATGTTCACAAGCCCCCACCACTGCTAAGCTTTCTTTCTCAGGTTGTAAATAAGCATGTTCAGTTTGGGATAAACTTCTGCTTGCCTAGGCCACTATATATCTTCAAGCATTTGAGCGTCCGCGGTGCTGTACAAGAATTATGTCTAACCCAACGGGGCTAGCATCAACAACCACCTCTGTATGACGCTTTGGATCAAAGAATGCCATTCCAGTAGCGTTCTCAATAGCTTGTTTAAGTTTTTGAAGCTTCGCCTGCATTCATGTGACCAATGAAATGGAAAAAAAAAAATGTCAAGTCTCTTAATGGCTCACTCCCAGAGGCAAAGTATTGTATATATCTTGAACAGTAGCTGGCCATGCCAAGGAATAAACATAACAAGGAAACATCTTGTGAAGGACTGGCAGATGACAAAACTTGGACTTTAGTGGGATCAGGTGTCGTACTCTCATCAGGGCCAATGAATTTTAGCTCTGTCTTATGGAACTCACGTTTCCCAGCATTCAAAGCTAAACCAGCATCAGCAAACAAATGACACAATTGTGAGAAAGCTTTATTGTGTACATGCTGTGTAGCTCTGAAAATGAATCTGTCATCACTATAATTAAATTATAAATCAATAAATATAGACCCAATCAGTACTATATTGTAGACATCTGTCCAGCCGGACAGATATTTAATATGCAGTCAAATAATGTTTACAGACAATAAACATGGAACAGTTTAAGTGGGACACAAGCCTGCATCCAACTTAGCAAGAAAGACGTACAACATAAAGTAAGGGGTTCAGGCAAAGGAAATTGTTTGTTTCAAGCACATTTCTAATAGAACAAACAGCATATACATGAGACACCATTACATAGAAATTGGAACATTTTCAAAGGGTGTATATGGTGTACAAGGTGTCGACGGCGTTTCGATCCCTTAAAAGAATAATGGGATCATCCTCAGGACATTATAAATAACATGCCTGTTTTCATATGTCTTAAATTGCCGACGTGAAGAATGGAGCTGTGACAAAAGGTCTGTGACCGGAAACACCCAGGCTGTGACGGACCCTAGATTACATACGCACTGGCCTGTATTATGGCTCAAGACCGCAAATGCGGCTTGCTTTTCATTGGAATTATGTCCACAATGGAACTCCCTTAACCGGAACCTTGACTCCGGTGCATACTCCCCAGGATTATAACTAAAACCACCATCCCTACAGATCCTATGCCGGTGGCCTTCCGTTCTTCTTGATTCTCAAGACCTTTTGTCCAGAGCCGAGAGGTCAAACTGGGTACATGAAAATGTCCCACAGTAGCAATCAGCTGACCTGTGAACTGGAGAGCCAGCGAACCATCCACCAAGCTCTAAATCAGCCCCTCTGAAGTTTTATGCACCCATGCATACTTTGCATATCTCCCTCACAGGAGACTTGACGCACTCAAGAGAAAGCTATGTCAAATTTCCCTCACTTAAAAACATTGAATTGGGAACGTTGGAGATAGAAGAGCATTGCGAAACTCCTGATTCTCATAAGGAAGTCCAAATCATATAAAACCTCGACATCTTGGCATATGTTTCTTACTTTAGTAAAAAAATAAAAGTTGCAACTTCATGCACTCCTGCCTAGGAGTTCTTCAAAATGGCCTGGGGAACTCTTTATATATAAGCAAAGAAATCTATTGAAAGACAAATTGCAGTGTAAAATAAACACTGTCATATCTGACGAAATGAAACAGCAATACTTTACAACACAGTAATGTCGTCTTATATCTACTTCAATTTACAGAAGTGTTTAATTTGAAGCTGTGGATGCAGGTGGGGCCCACCGGCACTCATATTTGGGGACCACAACTTATTTTTCCTTTTCTGGCTTTGGTCCAGAGCAAAAGGGAGAAATATACAAAAAGGCGAAAGGAGGAGACAAGCAAAGACAGAAAAACAGTGGCAAAGGGAAATTGCAAGGGTGAAGAAGAATGTGCAGAAGTGAGGTAAAGAGTCAGGGAAAGAGGCACGAGCAGAATCAAGAATAAGCAGCTTTGGTATTTGGCACCACTGAAATTCTTTAGAACAAGCTGTGGATTTCTTAGCAAAACTTTGGGCCCCAGCACTAATCATTTTGCAAATTTAGCACTGCTTTGCAGTATAGAAGAATCGCAAGTACCCAGATTTCTACTACTGTATACAACATTAGATGATTGATCTTTGCGGTTTAGCTGCTCCTCACATCAGTGGCAGAGCAAGGGTTGCAAAAGAGCCTTAACAGAAATTACCTGAAATTATAACAAAGACCAATGTCATGGACAAAAAGAAAGAATCCAATGAGACAACTAATGTCATTGTATAGACACAATGGGAAGTCCATCAAGAACACAAACAAATACACTTTAAAAAACAAATAATACTCAACAGCTCTGGAAACGTCCCAATAGGCATGAAGTAGAGGCAAGACAAATCCTTGCCAGCAATGTATGAAAGCCATGCTCCAATGTGCAGCACCTCCCAGTGAAACTCTTGATAACTATTTTATGGGATTAACAAATTCATACTCCACCCTGGCAGTAAATCCCAAGGCTCCACACACCCTATATTTATTTGGAATCCATTTTGTCACAAAACATGCTACTGCTCTTCCTCAACCAAACACAAAATTATATTGTTGGAAATTTCTCCTTTAAACATGGTAAATTTGGCATTTCCCAATTGGCAAATAAATTTACTATAAGTCCCTAGTACATGGTAGACATGTGCCCAGGGCCTGTAAGTTAAAGCTTCAAGTGGGCTGTCGCAGCCATTATGCTCCCCACTAAAGTAGCATTATAAAACATGAGTGAGCCTGCCTTTCAGTCTGTGTGAAGATTTAAAACTGCCATTTTGCAAAATAAACCTTTTGCTAGGCCTACACCTTCCTTTCACTCTGTGTAAACCAAATGTGCCTTTCTGCCATTGTCCCAATTTCACATGACTGTTAATGACTGTCCTGTGATGCGATTTGTATTCCTTCCAGAGAAGGGACAAAAAGGGGCTTGGGGGTTGAGGGAGTGGGTCTTCCTGACAGAACGGCTGGGGAGGAGTTGTGAACTACCCTGATTACACTTCAAAGGAACTTTCCTACAGCACACACAAAGGAACCTGACATCCTGCCTGCCCTTGCCTTTGTCCCCCTTGCCAGATTGGAGCCAAATCCAGGGAAAAGGGAACAACTGACCAGATCCAGTTTGGGGTTAGACAAAGGGGGTGTCCCTCCCACACAGTTTAGCACTCAGTATAAAAGTGCACTGTCAGAACCTCTGATCAGAATACCCCTGGACGTGTGGAAACTCAAAAGAAGGACTGCCCTGCAGCCTGAATTCTGAAGGAAGACTGGACCTGGATTACTTGAACCCAGGATCCCAGAAGTCGTTGCCTTCGCTCATCAGAGACACACCTGTTGGCTTGTCCGCGCTTTAATAGAACCACCTTGGGGGCGTACCTTCTCGGTTGTGATTCCCCAGCTTTGGAACAAGCTACCAGAGAGTTTACGCGGGGAGGCTACTTTACTCCCATTCAGGAGGAAACTTAAGACCATCCTGTTCACTGAGGGGTTTGGATAAGTTTACCCCAATTCTGCCCGACCTGCAAGTTATATGGCATCCCTGGGTTCATGGTCTGCAGCGCTTAGAGACAGTTGGTGATTTGGCGCTTTACAAATATAAATTAACATAACATAACTCCAATGGTCAGTTAGCTGATCCCCAGTTTGAGTTACAGGGACACAATAAGCTTCCAGTTGCCTATTCTGAAACTGCCTAGCTAACCAGTACCAACTGGACCTGCCTAAACCCTGCTGCTTGCCTCTACTGGAGTGAGTCCTAGTCTCCAATAGGTGTCCCACCGGGCCTTGACCCTTGGCTGGGTTAATTCCTCCATCCTTAATACTGCAAAACCTGAACTCCAGGTGAAAAACCAGAGGTTCTGAGCTCTTTGCGTTGAAAAGAACTGCCCTTGGTCTCCTTGCAATACAAAAGGGATGATGGACGGAACGCTTGAGCCAATCAAACACTCACCCCCAGTCAACTGATCTGGGTTTAATCCATCATCATTCTTTAGCTCACTCCACCACCCCAGTTCAGACATGGCCATATGCAAATCAGTCTGACCCTGTGCCTCATGGGAACAGTCCAGCCCGAACTGCCAAGCCATGTCTTCCCTGGACCGGAAACAAGCATCCTAGGACCGGTTTCTGGCATTCCAGCCGTCATCAGCCAGGCTTGCTTGAATCCAGTGGCAAAGTGAGCAAGGTACCCACGTCTGGGCATACCCCCGCCAACTTAGGGCGAACAAAGCGATACAAAAGGGGATGATGGACGGAACGCTTGAGCCAATCAAACACTCACCCCCAGTCAACTGATCTGGGTTTAATCCATCATCATTCTTTAGCTCACTCCACCACCCCAGTTCAGACATGGCCATATGCAAATCAGTCTGACCCTGTGCCTCATGGGAACAGTCCAGCCCGAACTGCCAAGCCATGTCTTCCCTGGACCGGAAACAAGCATCCTAGGACCGGTTTCTGGCATACCAGCCGTCATCAGCCAGGCTTGCTTGAATCCAGTGGCAAAGTGAGCAAGGGACCCACGTCTGGGCATACCCCCGCCAACTTAGGGCGAACAAAGCGATACAAAAGGGGATGATGGACGGAACGCTTGAGCCAATCAAACACTCACCCCCAGTCAACTGATCTGGGTTTAATCCATCATCATTCTTTAGCTCACTCCACCACCCCAGTTCAGACATGGCCATATGCAAATCAGTCTGACCCTGTGCCTCATGGGAACAGTCCAGCCCGAACTGCCAAGCCATGTCTTCCCTGGACCGGAAACAAGCATCCTAGGACCGGTTTCTGGCATACCAGCCGTCATCAGCCAGGCTTGCTTGAATCCAGTGGCAAAGTGAGCAAGGGACCCACGTCTGGGCATACCCCGCCAACTTAGGGCGAACAAAGCGATACAAAAGGGGATGATGGACGGAACGTTTGAGCCAATCAAACACTCACCCCCAGTCAACTGATCTGGGTTTAATCCATCATCATTCCTTAGCTCACTCCACCACCCCAGTTCAAACATGGCCATATGCAAATCAGTCTGACCCTGTGCCTCATGGGAACAGTCCAGCCCGAACTGCCAAGCCATGTCTTCCCTGGACCGGAAACAAGCATCCTAGGACCGGTTTCTGGCATACCAGCCGTCATCAGCCAGGCTTGCTTGAATCCAGTGGCAAAGTGAGCAAGGGACCCACGTCTGGGCATACCCCCGCCAACTTAGGGCGAACAAAGCGATACAAAAGGGGATGATGGACGGAACGCTTGAGCCAATCAAACACTCACCCCCAGTCAACTGATCTGGGTTTAATCCATCATCATTCTTTAGCTCACTCCACCACCCCAGTTCAGACATGGCCATATGCAAATCAGTCTGACCCTGTGCCTCATGGGAACAGTCCAGCCCGAACTGCCAAGCCATGTCTTCCCTGGACCGGAAACAAGCATCCTAGGACCGGTTTCTGGCATTCCAGCCGTCATCAGCCAGGCTTGCTTGAATCCAGTGGCAAAGTGAGCAAGGGACCCACGTCTGGGCATACCCCCGCCAACTTAGGGCGAACAAGCTGATATACAAGGGGATGATGGACGGAACGTTTGAGCCAATCAAACACCACCCCAGTCAACTGATCTGGGTTTAATCCATCATCATTCTTTAGCTCACTACCACCCCAGTTCAGACATGGCCATATGCAAATCAGTCTGACTCTGTGCTCATGGACAGTCTCGAACTGCCAAGCCATGTCTTCTTGACCGGAAACAAGCATCCTAGGACCGGCTTCTGGCATACTGCTGCCATCAGCCAGGCTTGCTTGAATCCAGTGGCAAAGTGAGAAGGGACCCACGTCTGGCATACCCCGCCAACTTAAGGCGAACAGATGCAAAGGGGATGATGGACGGAACGCTTGAGCCAATCAAACACTCACCCCAGTCAACTGATCTGGTTTAATCCATCATCATTCTTTAGCTCACTCCACCCAGCTCAGCATGGCCATATGCAAATCAGTCTGACTCTGTGCCTCATGGGAACTGTCCAGCCCGAACTGCCAAGCCATGTCTTCCCTGGACCGGAAACAAGCATCCTAGGACCGGTTTCTGGGATGCTTGTTTCCGGTCCAGGGAAGACATGGCTTGGCAGTTCGGGCTGACTGTTCCTATGAGGCACAGGGTCAGACTGATTTGCATATGGCCATGTCTGAACTGGGGTGGTGGAGTGAGCTAAAGAATGATGATGGATTAAACCCAGATCAGTTGACTGGGGGTGAGTGTTTGATTGGCTCAAACGCTCCGTCCATCATCCCCTTTGTATCGCTTTGTTCGCCCTAAGTTGGCGGGGGTATGCCCAGACGTGGGTCCCTTGCTCACTTTGCCACTGGATTCAAGCAAGCCTGGCTGATGACGGCTGGAATGCCAGAAACCGGTCCTAGGATGCTGGTTTCCGGTCCAGGGAAGACATGGCTTGGCAGTTCGGGCTGGACTGTTCCCATGAGGCACAGGGTCAGACTGATTTGCATATGGCCATGTCTGAACTGGGGTGGTGGAGTGAGCTAAAGAATGATGATGGATTAAACCCAGATCAGTTGACTGGGGGTGAGTGTTTGATTGGCTCAAACGTTCCGTCCATCATCCCCTTTTGTATCGCTTTGGTCTCCTTGCAAACATGAGTGGACTTCATCGAGGACATGCAGGCGACCTTTCCAGATACAGATCCCGAACTGGACCGCCCGGAACTCTATGTATCGACAATGACCACCCAACGTTTCCTTTCAAATAAATTTCAGATTGTTGTTCACATCGACAATGGTGGCACCACCAATGTGAAGTTCCGATTGAGGTCTGAAACTTCAGCAACCCTTCGCTGGCGAGACCGTCTCCAGATCCAGCCTGCAGCCCGACCACCGGTGACCTCATCGATGAGTGCTTCTTGTATGAAAATTAGGCTAAGTTAGAAGGTAAACTTTCCACTGGGTCAAATCGGGTCCCTGTATCTCACCCACGCTCAATAGTGTTCGGTCTTAACTTTTGACTTTGACCTGGTCCAACATGACCAGATAACCGCGATTGACACTTTGTGCTTTTTGGCACTATATCTACTGAAACTTTTGAAAACATTCCAGTTATACTTATTAGATTTTTGTCATCTTGGTGTCAGTTTCTTTATTAAAATTCACGCTATTGTTGTAAATTAGTTTGGGATTTTTCTTGTGATGTGCTTTCACTTTATTACTGTTTGAGTACTACATAAATACTTTACACATTACCTCAGCATGACAGATTTTGTGCCAAGGTACCAGAAAGTTAAGCATAGGTTTATTTAGTGAATTTTGTGGTTCACCCTGATAAGGACTGTGATTATTACTTGAGGGGGGCTCTTAACTCTCTGCAGTCGCAGCCGGCACAGGTAAAAGAGGTGGGGTGTGGTGGGGGTCGTGGCAGTTGACATACAATGGGATAAGTTAAATTAAATTTAAAAAAATAAAGCCACTTTCCTTGCGCTCGCCGCATTGCAGAGTCGGTAATGCGGCGAGCGCAAGGTAAGTGGTTTTATTTTTTGTTAATTTAATTTAACTTATCCCGTCATACGTTGACTTCCCCGCCCCCATCCTGCCCTGCCCCGCACCGCTACCCCACTGCTCCACCGCTCTTACCTGTGCTGGCCGCCACTGATCCTCTGAACTAAAAACTCAATTTCTTGCAGATGTCAAGCAATGCTCTGTCTAATTCAGAGGAAGTAGCTTCAGGATGGGGTGTTTGGGGTACGGCAAACCCCAATTAAATGCATTCTTGGCTTGCTAGTTGGGTCTGGGGGGCCCTGAGTTGGGTCTGCTATGCCTGGATTGGTTTCTCTAATCATCCTGATTTCTCTAAGAGGTTTAAATTATTAATTTTTTGAATCAGGAACTTAAATATATAGTGACTTGTGTACCAAAAAAATCTGCACCCATATAAGTAGTTCCTGAATGGAGGCAAATTTACTACTTTTTCGAATTCACAAACATTGGCAATAGTAAGCTTGGAAAGCTGTGCCAGGTTTCCAGGCATACTACTGGCAATCAAACACCCAAAATGTTTTGGGACAAATGCTTAAGAATAGTCTTAGCACTGTCAATCATTTGGGGTTGCATTCTAAATCATTGTTTTTCAACCACTGTGATACTCTGGACAGAGGGCCTCACATAGCGCTTGTTGGCATGAATAAAAGCAGACAGGGTGGGGAGGACCTTATGTCAGTTGTTACTCTACTCGTAAAATTTATAGATGTCCGCTGGCCCCATAGACATCTCAATACATTGGCAGGAACCGCCATCATGACGGTTGCTGTCTATGTAGGAAAAGTTTGACGGATGGCTCCATCAAACATGCCAGTCAATCAGCAAATGTGTCCCAATTAAATTTTTTTTCCTCAACAAACCCCTGAAGAGTGACCTCCTCACTATGGGAGGCACATCCTATGTTGTGAGAAGCATTTTTCTTTTTTTTCTGTCTCTCACCGCAGAATATAACTGGCAGTAAAGGACAGTAAAAAAAGCCATCCAACTTTCCACTCTGAATAGAGCAGATGGAGTACCCTGCCCACCAAACTATAAATCAGCCCCAGAGGCCCACCTAATGCAAATCAGAACTGACCCAGCTCCTCATGGGAACAGTCCATCCTTAACCTTAGCAATCTCAATCCTTCACCCTGCAGCCCGCTGCTTTTTCAGTTGGGAAATGGGATATTCACCGGTACTGGCTGATGTAAGGAAATGTGGTGGGGTGGGGGCAGTGCGGGAAGGGCAGCGAGGGGAGGGGGGGACAGTGCGAGGAGAGGGGGCAGCGCAAGGGCGGGGCAGTGCAAGGGAGTTGAAATTTAAAAAAATTAAAAAATTACCTGCCGGTCTTCTGCTCACTGCGCTGCTCCCCGGGCTTCTCGTCTGTCACAGGCTGAAGCTCCCAGCTTCCCCTGCGGCCAATCCCAATGCTGCTCTCACCATGCAGGCAGAGAAGGGATTGGGCGGAGTGCACTGGTTTAGCGCTCTATCGGGACATGGGACCCTGTGCCTGCCGATCTCTCCGCCCAGCAATACAGCTGGGTTGGAGAGATGTTAGTGCGCATGACGGTTTGGTCGGCCTCAAACGGCTGGCCAAACCGTCATGTGCACTGACAGCAGGGCCCTCCACTCCTCCTCGCCCTGTTGCAGTGCTGTGGCCCCGCCCCCAAGACAGCCGCAGGATGAAAAATAAAATGATCGGCACTTAGATCATTTTATTTTTCGTTTGCTTCTGTGTTCAGTAGCCATAGCGCCATAGAGGAGGAGCCGCCCCTGATATTCACAACTCCCTAATCTGACTCACTATGCTACTCCCCTGGCAATATATGATCAACTGAATTAGGTCAACACATGTTTCTGCTCGAAATACAAAAAAGACAGCACAATTCTGGACATTTTTCCAAAGAAGTATTAACAAGCCTTCACAGTACGAACCCCTACAAAGATGTTCAGCCATTTAAATTATTTCAAATGTTTTGTATCTGTGAAAACAGCTTAAAAGGTAATCTTTGAAATACCATGACTCCACTCACATCATGCCTAGTCATCTCCTTGTGTTTGCTTTGTTTGCCCTAATTTGGCAGGGTATGGCCAGAAGTGGGTCCCTTGCTCACTTTGCCACTGGATTTAAGCTAGCTTTACTGATGAGGGGTGTTACCCCGAAACCGGTCCCAGGATACTTGTTTCCAGTCCAGGGAAGAACAGGCTTGGCATTCGTGCTGGACTGTTCCCAAGAGCAACAGGGTCAAGACTGATTTGCATATGGCTGGATATGAGCTGGGGTCGTGAAGTGAGCTAAAGAACGATGATGGATTCAACCCAGATCTGTGACTGGGGGTGAGTGTCTGAAAAGGTTCAGCGCTCCTTCCATCATCTCCTTGTGTTTGCTTTGTTTGCTCTAAGTTGGCAGGGTGTGCCTAGACGTGGGTCCCTTGCTCACTTTGCCACTGGATTCAAGCTAGCTTGGCTGATGCGGGTTGTTACCCTGAAACCAGTCCCAGGATGCATGTTTCCGGTCCAGGGAAGACCTGGCTTGGCAGTTAGGGCTGAACTGTTCCTAAGAGGAACAGGGTCAAGACTGATTTGTATATGGCTGGATCTGAACTGGTGTGGCGAAGTGAGCTAAAGAACGATGATGGATTCAACCCAAAACTGTGACTGGGGTGAGTGTCTGAAAAGTTTCAGCGCTCCGTCCATCATCTCCTTGTGTTTGCATAGTTATGAGGTCTAGGCAGTATCTACAACTTCGATAAGCAAATATGGGTAACACCATGCTATCTATCTATGTCAAATATACAACCCCCTAATGCAGAGCCAATTCAGCAACATTAAGAAAAGTATTCACCTCGGAAACCAGCCCCAAGTCTGAGTCAGGCCGTACATTTTGTGTAATAATGCAAAAGTGATTTCCCAAACGTTTTACAGCCAGAGAATAAATAAATCTGCAATGCAAATATGACATTTTACAGTTTCGACCTGTCATAATTACACACACACTTAATAATAATGTTCATAAATGCATACTCCATTGATATAATCTCTTGAGTTATTATGGCAATTAAACAAAAGGCGTAGCCATAGTACAGTAAACAGTAAAATAGTGCAACATGACATTAAACGCGTGGATTAGGGCAGCAGTTTAGACAAAACCTAGATGGCATTTTAAGATACCACACATTTTAAAAAACGTCATTAACAAACCCCATGTCAATACATAGTACATTAATATATCACAAATGCCAGTTTTACTGATTTATTTTCCTCTTCTAAAGAGAGGCAGAAGAAAATATTTGGGATCACTCTTTTATTTCGGTGTCTGCTCTTCAGACTGAAAACTGTTGGCCCGATTCCAGAAAATACTTTGCACGGCTAAGGATTTCTTCAGAGCGTAAAAAACAATCTGCTATAGTAAATTTCACAATCCTGTATCATGGAATTAGGATTTGTGGAACTTTACAAAAATAAATCGCATTTGCAGCATAGAAATACCAGCAACGTGGTTGATTTTGCACTAAAATTTAAGGTTGGCATCAGGAAAGAGTATTAGTGGTATGTGACCCGGAAAAATACAGTCAACAACCGTAAGTGTATTGTATACATTTGTGGCATTCACAAACATTTGGCAGACCTTTTTACATCCTGGAAATACATGTAAATTTACCCATGTGAAAGAGAGACTTAAAGACTTCTTGGGCATGAAAGGGAAGGGAGCTCTTTCCATTCATACATTAATAATGTGTAGAGGAACCTCTTTCTCCAATGGGACAACTATTTTTCTCGTGAAGATAAAAAGTGAATATGAAAATGCACATTTCCATATCATTTCCTTATGCACCTTTTCCACGTATCTACATGAATAAATTTTGAAAGCTGGAGTACCATTAGAATTCTAACAGTGACATAGAACCAAGAGTTAATCCGGGATTATCTGTGAAATTCACAAAAATTATAATTCTGCACTAAATTCCAGGTGAAAAGCTACTGAAATAGATTTCCTTTCACTTGAATCATTCAATCAATCTCTGTTCAGTTTACAAGATAAACCATAAAAGCACCATGTCATACAAACATAAAAACAAAATAAAATTATCCAAATATGAAATCATTAAGAACTGCGTTACCACAAATAATGCATTGATACATATATCATAAATGCATAATGGCATGATAACGTTTTCTAAGACTGAATACATATAAATACAAAAATTACAACTACTAAAAACACCGCATTTCCAAATGTCAAGCCTTTCCTTACACGTATAGCATTAATAAAAACTTTGCAACAGGGTTGCATACAGTAACATCATTTAAATCCATCTGGTACTGAAAAGCCTCGGTTTCAAAAAAATAAATCCCTATAAACAAGAATAAATTGGCTAAAAAGTGCTAAGCGCAATGTCGATTGAGTTGATCTCCTGTCACGGGGGCATATCAAATTACTGGAACCCCAGCAGCCCCTTTTCGGGAATAAAACCAGATTAAGGATTATACCAAATCGAGTTAGGAGATATCTATGGGTATGGCAGAATTTATGCATGAGGGGTCTCTTCCTCCCGTGAATGATTTAGCGATTCTCGACCTAACTCTTCTTTGGTTGAAAGGAAAAATTGTATTAGTTAAAAGGTATTGTGCCAAAATATTGTCTAAAAAATATGGTGAAACACAAATATTGTCTCAAAAATATCAACTCAAAAATATAGTGGGACAGAATATCGAAGGTTAGATTACTATTTGTTCAGGCACATAATATAATTTAAAAATAATTTCGATAAATATTTGTTTTCATGTTATTATAAAGTGTTAGTATTATAATAATATTTGTGTTTAATATTTTTAGCATAGCTTGTAATTTTAAATGTGAAATTAATTTTCTTAATTAATTAGAAACTTTTAATTTAGTATTCTATTACTGAATTTGTTGGAGAGTAGGGTAGAAATTTATTTAAAATGTACAATCTTCTTTCAAATTTATAATCATTTTAATGTAATTTAATTTATTAATTGATAATTAATTATGTAAATTAATTAATTGGGTAATTATTATTTTAAATTTTTGTTGTTTTTAATTAATATAAACTGTTGATGCTTGCTTTTTGGGTAGTAGGGAGGGAAGTGTATGTTTAAAAAATATTTCTCATCTTTTCTAAATAATTTCTAATTTATTTGTAATATAAAACATATTTTTAGAATGTAATTTAATTTGATTTATATTTTTTTTACATGTTTAAAATTTTTCTTCTGTATGAAAAGTTTGTTAAAAAAACAAAAGAGGGAATATTAAATCTGATTCCTTCAAAGTACACCACTTTCTTAATTTTGTTTAAATTGAAGTGGGGGTAGAACATTATACCAACGCAAAGCCCAACACTTTGGGCCAGATGTACGACCATTTGCTTTTGCGACTCGCAAATTGCGAAAAATTGCGAGTCACAATTTGTGAGTCGCAAAAGTAAATGCACAACAGTGTCAGAGACACTGTTAGCAATTCCCAATGGGGTCGCAAAATGCGAGGCTCATGAATATTAATGAGCCACTCGCAATTTGCGACCCCATTGGAAATGGCTGGCCCTCCCAGGGATGGTGGCCTGCTGGTCACAGCAGACCTCCATGTCTGGGACTGATTTTAAATAAAGCAGTTTTTTTTTTTTAAATGCAGCCCGTTTTCCTTAAAGGAAAACGGGCTGCATTTTAAAAAGAAATAAAATGAAATGTTTTCGTTTCATTTTGTAAGGGCAGGCAGTGGTCCCTGGGACCACTGCCTGCCCTTAAAAAATATTTTCCCATTCATTCCCAAAGGGGAAGCGGTCCCATGGGGACCCCTTCCCGTTCGCGAATGCTTTACCACCTACTTGAAGTAGGTGGTAAATTGCGGCTATTTTGCGACCGTAATTGCGGTGGCAAAACAGTCATACATAGGGCTCAGACTCGCTATTAGGAAGGGACGCCCTTGAAACGCCCCTTCCTAATAGCGAGTCGCAAATCCTAATTAGCGAGTCGCAAATAAATTGCGAGTCGCTAATTAGGGTTTGTACATGGCCCTTAGGTATTTTTGCATGCGCAAACAGGTCGCACACCCATTTGCGCATGCAAAAATACTTCGTACATCTGGCCCTTTACCTTCTATTACTCGTATTGGAGTGGGAACAGTATACTAACCCCTTCAAAGTCCAACATGCTTTTGCCTACTGTGGAGCGGTAATAGTAAATTTGATCCTTCCAAAATCCAACACTGTTGTTTACATTGGAATAGTAAATCTAACCTCTCCAAAGTCCATTACTTTCCCTGCTTTTGTTTATTTGGAGTGGAAGTAGTAAATTTGAGCCCTCCAAAGTTTAGCTCTTTCCCCACATTTTTAGGTCGAGCTTTCGAGACATCTTGTATATACTTTAGTATATACTTACTTACTGTTTTTGTGGGCATAAAAGCCCGCCTCTGCTTTTCATTTGTTTGATTCAGTGTCTTTTAAAAATCCTTGCTTCTTAGTGGTCAATCCTTCTTCTTTGTTCCTACTTTGGGTGGTTGGTTTCCTCCCACAGAGCAGGGACTAATTTACTGTATTTTTACGCTTTGCTTATTTATCTGTTCTTGAGGGACTATTTTTATTTCTTTCCTGCACGCCTTACATTGTGGGTGCATGCTCAGCTTCGGCCTGTTTTATTATTGCATGTTCCCTCCCACTCCCTCCTTCACCTGTTGTTGCTGCATGATGCCGCTTCGGTTGTGAGCTTTTATTTTGTGGTATACAGTGTCTTTCGCTGCTGGTTTTCTTAACACTCTGCTCGTTATCCAGTACGCACTCAAGGTTTGTTAATGTTGACATCAAGTTTGGCTTGGAATTAAGAGCAATTTGCATTAATTGTTGTGGCTTTCACATTTCCTCATCCGCCGTAGCTGGAAAAGACCAGCTGTTGTGCTTCGATCGGAGCTGCTGCGACCGGGGTGCTCTGCTGCTCAGTGAGTCTTTAGTTTTCAACAGACCATTTACATTTGTAAGAACTGTTGTAAGGGACAAAAGTGTGTTTCAATATCAAACAACTTTTGGAGATCACTCGCTTCTCCTACCGGTGCTTTGCAGTCAGTCTTCCCTCTCCCCGCCCTCGTTTGCACCGCCCCTGCCACCCTCCCAGGCCTTGCTGCGTTTCCGCAGGTCCTATTCCCACTCATGCGCAAACATGCGATGTAACTGCAGTGTCCATTAAAGCATACAAAAGGTGGCCAGGTGAGTGTGTGCTCAGCGCAATGTTGTTGGCCATTTACTGAATTCCATCTTGTTTCTGTCTTTTCAAATTCCTACCTCGTTTCAGTTTGTTAATTGTGCCTTCCTGCTTCTATAACCCCTCCCTACAGGAGGGCAGCCCCGAGGCTGCTCATCTACGGAGTAATCTCTCTCTGCTTGTGACTTGTTTCTTTTGTTTTCTGCAACATAGCGAAGCGATACTTATCACTGAACATGTACTGTATTATCATATAGATAACATTGTAACCCGGATCAGAAGTGGTACTACTCATATATTATCATTGCAACTAAGCTGAAAATGGAGAAAAGTGCTTGTTTTGTTGTTGTCTTTCTTCATTCGCTCCCATTTGGTTCTTAACATCCCCCACCACCCCACTCCTTTAGCCCTTGGTGCTTGCACCCGCCCCTCCCTCCTGCTTGCCTTGTGCCCAGCGATTGCTACAGAATTTCTCTGCCACTGGAATCTCGGCAAAAGCTGGAAACACGCAACAAGCATCAAAGATAATTGAAAAAAATCTATCTTTTAGTTAATGTTTCCGACGCCTGGAGACATACAAGGCAGAAGCTGACAAGTTAACTAATTTTGTTTGTGTTATTTACTGCCATGCATAATCCACAGGCCTTCGCTAAGGCACACAGCTAGCTGTATGATGGGGAACATTATCACGCGTTGGAAATGTATCTTGCTATTCAATTGTTGTTCATAACCTTTAATCAGTCAAGACATTGGTTAAGACTTTGGTTATGAGTAACTTTTATTGACGAATGTAGAACATGAGATAGTGTTAAGGTTCTATTGTTAACTAATGCATTACCTTGTTTAGATTGCTTTCCTTCCAGCATTAAACAATGATCTTGAGTAAGGGATTAAACTGTGTATTTCTAGTCAGCCTGAGACTTGCTACCTATCAAGTTTTTACACTAGTGCAGCCTGTTTAATAACACTGAAGGGCAGATTTTCTGTCGAGGTCCAGTTTTTACTGTTCATCAGTGGTTTTGAGTTTGGAAGAAAACATATTAAAATAAAAGGAAATATCCCATCATAGTGCACAACACCCAATACAATTCCACATATTTCCACTCCATAACACACAATCCCACTGCACATAATTCCAGTACACTCCATACCACATAACTACTAGCCACATAATTCCACTGCACACTATGCCACTTAATTCCACTCCACAAATCCACTCCACACTCCACAAATTCACTCCACACCACACAATTCCACAACTAAAAATTCCAATCCAACCCACATAATTCCACTACAGACCACATAAATTCAATCCATAACACATAGGTAAAAGGCATTGGCATTTACAATGCCAAAAGCTCTAACTCAAACAAATGCACGACCTATTGCATTTCCAATGCTTGTTTATGTTGGAGTGGGAATAGTAAATCAGACCCCTCCGAAGTCCATCACTTTCCCTAGTGTTGCTTATGTTGTAGTGGGAATAGTAAATATGTCTCCCTCAATGTCCATCAGTTTCCCGAATATAGTCTAGTTAGGGTTGTTAATATTTATTATAATTTTTTTAAATTATAAAATTAAATGATTTAAAACGTTTGTATTTACATTGTTTATTTTGTGTGTGTTATATTAATTTTTATTTTTAATACAATTGTATATATGTTTTTGTGATATATGTTTGTTTAATGTATTCTTTTTATTTTTGATAATTTTAATGTAATGTTCTCAAATTGTTTACATAGCTTTAATGTTTAATGTGTATAAATATATATTTCATTTTTATTTTACTATAATTCTCATAAATATATTTGAGATATTTTAATGATTTTATTTATAATGTAATAATTAAAATATATAAACTATATAGGTGTGTGTGTGGGTATATATATATATATATATATATTACCTACTGGCGGTCGCCAGTAGGTAGTTATAGTTAGGACCTATTTTCCATAGGAAATTCACAACATTCTATTTCCAATAACTTTGGCGCCGGTTGATGAATCTTCGCGAAAGTTTCAAAACTCGTGGGGTGCTCCGGTCTGCTCCTATCCTGAAAGTTTCGGGGTGATTCGGCAAGCGGGGGCCGAGAAAAAAGGGGGGTCCCAAAACGTGTTTTCCCCATGCAATTTTCCATAGGAAACTTTAGACACGGCTACAGCCCGAACTGCTGAACGGAATTACACCAAATTTGGCAAAGAGGTAGTTCTTGGTTCAGAAAGAACCTTTTTGTTAAATGGTGTAAATCCGTTCAGTAGTTCCTGAGGAATTTGAAAAAGAAAACATATCGATATCTGGGCGGAGCCTAACCACACATGTCATCGTGAGATCTGATTGGCTGTCAGCACTTCCTCCTGGAATTGCTGGCAGCCATCTTGGGACCAATATAAATGATAGTACCCCATTGAAATGCATTGTAGTGAATCGAAGATTTTGAGGGTTACCAAAAAGAGAACTATAAAGGGTGATAACAGACTTTAGTTACATTAGAATTCATTTGTTGATGGTACCATACTAATTTCAGGAATTGTGGTGTGTTCTAAGGTGATTTTACCCTGTGAAAAACCTTCTGCTGGGATATCATGAATCATGTTTGAGAGAAAACTATTTTCACATGCTTGTCCCATACAGTTTTGGAAGGTGCTCCAGAAGCTAAAATGAGAGCATATTTTCTGTAAATTCACATTATCTTTCTCAGTCATGTGAGAATGAAGTCTGACATTCTCAGTAAAACATGTTCATCCAACAAGGGCAGAGACTGTCAGTTGATTCCTTTGTGTTCTACTGCAGCTTCCCAGAGTGTTCTAAAGAACAACTACAGTGCTAACAGCCTTACTTATGACAAAAGTATGGCACACCTGAAGCCATCTTGATTGGAATAAACTGGTAACACTTAAAACATTTAATTTAAAAGGAACAAAATGATGGGGTTCATTTTGTCATAGAAATTATGGTTAGTGCTGTAGAAAGAAAAATTAGGACATGGTTCAAGTGTGATCTCAAATATCTTCCTGTTATATTTCAACAGGAGCAGCCTGTCAGTTGATGCCTTTGTGTTCTACTGCAGCTTCCCAGAGTGTTCTAAAGAACAACTAGAGCGCTAACAGTCTTACTTATGACAAAAGTATGGCACACCTGAAGCCATCTTGATTGGAATAAACTGGTAACACTTAAAACATTTAATTTAAAAAGGAACAAAATGAGGGGGTTCATTTTGCCATAAAATTATGGTTAGTGCTGCAGAAAGAAAATTTAGGGCATGTTTTAAGTGAGATCTCAAATCCTCTTCTATTTTATTAGAAAATTCTGACATGCAGACTGAAACAATCACTTTCAATACCAGCAGTAGACTTCCAGTTAACTCCCTGGTGAGCAGTAGCTTTACTACAGTGAACTAATGAACAACTAGAGTGCTAACATTCTGAATTTATGGCAAATGTGTGACACATCTGAATGCCTTCTTGATGGAATCAAAGTAAAAACTGAAAGCATTTCCTACTGAGGAGACTGCAGTAAATGACGAAATTAGGAAACTTCATAACAAATAAGTCTCCAAAGATGGCCACCATAGAAAAAAGAGCCCAAATGTAGCACAAATATCACCCAGATGTAGCCCACATATAGCCCAATGACAGAAGTGTGCAAAACACTTTTTATTTTGAGTTTTTCTGCAGTTTTATATTTATATAGTGCAAACTGGTCAGGTATTGGAGCGTTACATCTTACTTGGACCCCTTATTGCGTATTTTGCATGAAGTACATGAGATTGATCTTGCGAAACATTGAACTTTACGATTATGTTAACCTGAAGTTGCTCTGAACCGGGCTTTGTAACACCCGTTTTTACCTACTGGTTTTAATTAATTCTCACTGTATTGTATTAGGAAAGAGGATTTACTGTTTTTATGTACACTTTTATGATCTATGTTTCTAAATCAGATCAAATAAAGTTTAATGAATTCTATGGCAGGACGGAGGCGAGGATTATGCATATCTTTCCTCACTTTATTTGCATAGCAGTTCAAAGAAAACGTAACACAACAATCATTAAACAAAAGACTACACAACCCATGAACCATTAGGGGGTAGTCTCCAAGGCAACTATAGTCCAATCATATCACAGTCCATTGTATATAATATCGTGACGTCCCTTCCGCTTCGTCTTTCTTCACTGCTCGTCAGTTAAGTGCATTCCTTACATTCTTGGCTTAATCTGACGTTGTTGCTGTTTGTATAGCGGTTTCTTGTGTACGTTATTAGCATTATTGCCTTGGTATTGTTTCATATTCCCTGCGCAGCAGGCTCTTGCCCGAGCGCGTTCTCCCCTCGCAGTTTCTCCCACTGTGTGCTCTGCGCGCGGTGAGATCCTGTCAGGCGCGTCTGGTCCGAGCGAGGCAGCTCCGTCGAGCGCTCCCGCTGGTCTTTACGCGCGTTTGGGAATCCGGTCACTCCTTTAGTGTCCGCTTGATTCCCGACCAACCTCGCCAATTTTGACACCGCCACGCGGTGATTTCCCCACACGGCCACGTTAATGACCAGCGGTAATTGGTATTGCGCCTCAGTCTATTCTTATAACAGCTTCGGGGAAAGCCCAGCTGTTGGAGCACCGGCGAGGGGGCTGCCTTAAGGATTTTAAGGGCATTTGTTCTGTGCTCACACCCTCTGCTATCATGTCTTCTCCAGAAGACCATTTTTACTCCTCCTACCAGGAAGTGGAGGAGGAATGGCCCCCAACTTCTCCCTCCAGCAGTGGACCAAGCCCTCTCTGGCTATTTCTAGGGCGCTGGCTCCTCTTAGGGATCAGGTTGATAAGCTGGCGAAAAGCATCCCTGGGGTGTTCAGTGACCCAGATCTGGTGGTGGCGGGTCCCAGTAGCTCCCAGATGGGGAATAAAAGGGCCGTTAAGCATAACGCGGGGCACTTGGACGGATTTGATAAACTTACGGAGACCTTCCTCAAGAGTGCGCGAACGCTAAAACATGCACCCTGCCGGGAGGAGGAGGGGCCTGGAGAAAATTGCGACACTGTCACCACTATTGTAGACCCCGACGGCGGGTTTCCCTTAGAGGGAGAGGGTGTATCGGAGGACGATTTCTCCTCCGATGAGGATAAGGACTCTGGGCGTCCCTGGCGTCCAGAGTCACACTCCTCTCAGTCCCCGTTTGGGGACGGGGTCCACTCGGACATGTTCGAGCCTACCCAAATTTACCATCCTAGGTCGGCGGAGTGGACACCTGACGCCAAAGTGGCAGAGTATGTGGTGGGGAAAATCCATCAACCCCTTGAAAGGGAGGTCAGGAATAGGATGAGGGGAGAATGTCCCAGGCCCTCACTGAAGGGGAAGGTGGCACACACGCCTGAAATTGATGAGAAACTCTGTACCTTTTTCTCCAAGTATATGAGGGATCCCAAGAAAGGAATTGATAGGTCTTGGACGTGGTAGGGCCCTTGACCCAAATTATTTAATTGACGGAGCGTTCCAAAGAGTCAGGATCCCCTTTGTCCACGGATATTGTGGCTGGTTGGGCGCACTACCCTAAACCCTAAAACACTACCCCTCCACTACCCAAACACCACTGCACTACCCTAAACCCTAAAACACTACCCCCAGCACGACACCCTACACTACCCAAACATAACTGCACTACCCTAAACCCTAAAACACTACCACCAGCACGACTCCCTACACTACCCAAACACCACTGCACTACCCTAAACCCTAAATCTACCCACAGCACAACCCCCTACACTACACAAACACCACTGCACTACCCTAAACCCTAAAACACTACCCCCAGCACGACCCCTTCACTACACAAACACCACTGCACTGCCTTAAACCCTAAAACACTACCCCCAGCACGACCCCTACACTACACAAACACCACTGCACTACCCTAAACCCTAAATCTACCCCCAGCATGACCCCCTACACTACACAAACACCACTGCACTACCCTAAACCCTAAAATACTACCCCCAGCACGACCCCCTTCACTACCCAAACACAACTGCACTACCCTAAACCCAAAAACACTACCCCCAGCACGACCCCCTACACTACCCAAACACCACTGCACGACCCTAAAACACGACCCCCTACAGTACACAAACACCACTGCACTACCCTAAACCCTAAAACACTACCCCTACACTACACAAACACCACTGCACTACCCTAAACCCTAAAACACTACCCCCAGCATGACCCCCTACACTACACAAACACCACTGCACTACCGTAAACCCAAAACACTACCCCAGCACTACCCCCTACACTACCCAAACACCACTGCACTACCCTAAACCCTAAAACACTACCCCCAGCATGACCCCCTACACTACACAAACACCACTGCACTACCCTAAACCCTAAAACACTACCCCCAGCACGACTCCCTACACTACCCAAACACCACTGCACTACACTAAACCCTAAATCTACCCCCAGCATGACCTCCCACACTACACAAACACCACTGCACTACCCTAAACCCTAAAACACTACCCCCAGCACAACCCCCTACACTACCCAAACACCACTGCACTACCCTAAACCCTAAAACACTAACCCCAGCCTGACCCCCTACACTACCCAAACACCACTGCACTACCCTATACCCTAAAACACAACCCCTACACTACACAATCACGACTGCACTACCCTAAACCCTAAAACACTACCCACAGCATGACTCCCTACACTACACAAACACCACTGCACTACCATAAACCCTAAAACACTACCCCCAGCATGACCCCTACACTATACAAACACCACTGCATTACTCTAAACCCTAAAACACTACCCCCAGCATGACCCCCTCACAACACAAACACCACTGCACTACCCTAAGCCCTAAATCTACCCCCAGCATGACCCCCTACACTACCCAAACACCACTGCACTACCCTAAACCCTAAAACACTACCCCCAGCACGACCCCCAATACTACACAAACACCACTGCACTACCCTAAACCCTAAAACACTACCCCAGCACGACCCCCTATACTACCCAAACACCACTGCACTACCCTAAACCCTAAAACACTAACCCCAGCATGACCCCCTACACTACCCAAACACCACTGCACTACCCTATACCCTAAAACACGACCCCTACACTACACAAACAAGACTGCACTACCCTAAACCCTAAAACACTACCCACAGCATGACCCCTACACTACACAAACACCACTGCACTACCCTAAACCCTAAAACACTACCCCCAGCATGACCCCCTACACTATACAAACACCACTGCATTACTCCAAACCCTAAAACACTACCCCCAGCATGACCCCCTCACAACACAAACACCACTGCACTACCCTAAGCCCTAAATCTACCCCCAGCACGACCCCCTACACTACCCAAACACCACTGCCATACCTTAAACCCTAAAACACTACCCCCAGCATAAACCCCTACACTACCCAAACACCACTGCACTACCCTAAACCCTAAAACACTACCCCCAGCACTACCCCCTATACTACACAAACACCACTGCACTACCCTAAACCCTAAAACACTACCCCAGCACTACCCCCTACACTACCCAAACACCACTGCACTAACATAAACCCTAAAACACTACCCCCAGCACAACCCCTACACTACACAAACACCACTGCACTACCCTAAACCCTAAAACACTACCCCCAGCACGCCTCCCTACACTACCCAAACACCACTGCACTACCATAAACCCTAAATCTACCCTCAGCACGACCCCCTGCACTACCCAAACACCACTGCACTACCCTAAACCCTAAAACACTACCACCAGCATGACCCCCTACACTACTCAAACACCACTGCACTACCCTAAACCCTAAAACACTACCCCAGCACGACCCCCTACACTACCCATATACCACTGCACTACCCTAAACCCTAAAACACTACCCCCAGCACGACCCCCTACACTACTGCACTACCCTAAACTCTAAAACACTACCCCCAGCACGACCCCCTACACTACCCAAACACCACTGCACTACCCTAAACCCTAAAACACTACCCCCAGCACGACCCCCTACACTACACAATCACGACTGCACTACCCTAAACCCTAAAACACTACCCACAGCATGACTCCCTACACTACACAAACACCACTGCACTACCATAAACCCTAAAACACTACCCCCAGCATGACCCCCTACACTATACAAACACCACTGCATTACTCTAAACCCTAAAACACTACCCCCAGCATGACCCCCTCACAACACAAACACCACTGCACTACCCTAAGCCCTAAATCTACCCCCAGCATGAACCCCTACACTACCCAAACACCACTGCACTACCCTAAACCCTAAAACACTACCCCCAGCACTACCCCCAATACTACACAAACACCACTGCACTACCCTAAACCCTAAAACACTACCCCCAGCACGACCCCCTACACTACCCAAACACCACTGCACTACCCTAAACCCTAAAACACTAACCCCAGCATGACCCCCTACACTACCCAAACACCACTGCACTACCCTATACCCTAAAACACGACCCCCTACACTACACAAACAAGACTGCACTACCCTAAACCCTAAAACACTACCCACAGCATGACCCCCTACACTACACAAACACCACTGCACTACCCTAAACCCTAAAACACTACCCCCAGCATGACCCCCTACACTATACAAACACCACTGCATTACTCCAAACCCTAAAACACTACCCCCAGCATGACCCCCTCACAACACAAACACCACTGCACTACCCTAAGCCCTAAATCTACCCCCAGCACGACCCCCTACACTACCCAAACACCACTGCCATACCTTAAACCCTAAAACACTACCCCAGCATAAACCCCCTACACTACCCAAACACCACTGCACTACCCTAAACCCTAAAACACTACCCCCAGCACTACCCCCTATACTACACAAACACCACTGCACTACCCTAAACCCTAAAACACTACCCCAGCACTACCCCCTACACTACCCAAACACCACTGCACTAACATAAACCCTAAAACACTACCCCCAGCACAACCCCTACACTACACAAACACCACTGCACTACCCTAAACCCTAAAACACTACCCCCAGCACGTCTCCCTACACTACCCAAACACCACTGCACTACCATAAACCCTAAATCTACCCCCAGCACGACCCCCTGCACTACCCAAACACCACTGCACTACCCTAAACCCTAAAACACTACCACCAGCATGACCCCCTACACTACTCAAACACCACTGCACTACCCTAAACCCTAAAACACTACCCCAGCACGACCCCCTACACTACCCATATACCACTGCACTACCCTAAACCCTAAAACACTACCCCCAGCACGACCCCCTACACTACTGCACTACTCCTAAACTCTAAAACACTACCCCCAGCACGACCCCTACACTACCCAAACACCACTGCACTACCCTAAACCCTAAAACACTACCCCCAGCACGACCCCCTACACCACCCAAACACCACTGCACTACCCTAAACCCTAGAAAAGTAACCCCCACCCCATGCCCAATCCCCTTACCTCTCACTCCCTCGTGGTTCCTCTCTCCTCGTGGTTCCTGCTTCACGTCGTCTCTGAGGGGCGGTGCACGTCGTTGTGAGGAAACGGAACAGCCTCTGTTTCCTTACAACGACATGGATCGTCTACATGTTTTAGAACGCATGGTCATTTACCATACATACCTTTATAACAAAATTTGTTGTAAAGGCATGCGTGGTAAATGACCATGCGTTCTAAAAAAATGCGTAGTAATGACTTTCGTGATGTACAACGCATGCGTGGTAATGCATGCATTGTAATGGTATCGCAAAGTAAAAAGTCGTTGTAACGGGTGTTTACCGATCGAAGCTGGCCCCTGTTCTTCAGTGAGACATTTATTTTATTAATTAGGAGGAAGGAATGTGTTTTTTTACCAAAAGTGCATTCCCGGCTGTTGTATTGTGAAAGTGTCCGCATGGCCTGGTTTCACTTCCGGTGAGAGTGGAAGAGTCTGTTTGGATCTAAAGGAGTTCTGTTGTTGGACGGGGCCGCCGCGACATGTCATCAGAAAACATAGCTAATGGAAAGCGTCCTCCCTGAAGTGTGGAGCAGTGCCATGAGAGGTCAACGAGTGTGCGTCCCACCGCAGTATGACCGTACCGCGTGACCCATGTGCCGCCTCCAGGGTACGGGAGGCAGAAGCGGCATCGCAGGTCCTCTTGAAGACCGTTGTAGCACTAATTCTACATTTTGGTACTAGGGCATTTTAACTTCGTTGTTCCTGCCAGATACAAAGAGAAGATCCTGTGTTATTCAGTGCCCTCGTTAGCTTTTTTGTGGGTTGTGGTGCTTGTCACTTCGCTGCTCCCGCCGGTGCACACGACTGGGCACCCCACCTCGTGTGCCATCTGCAGGGCCTCTGCCCTCGGATCACTGGTTTCGGTTTCTGGAGTGGCAACATAAACAGTTGCTCCCAAAGGACTAGCCTGAACACTTAGGTGAATATCCCCTGCACCAGCATTCCACGGAAATTCTTTCCTAGCTCTCCCACGTCAACGAGGACGTCATAATAGCACGGCTCCGCCGCGACACCGTATGACGTCATCGGAGCCATAAGAGGACCTCGTCGGCGTGCTGACGTCAGCTCCACCCATTTTTTCCGTGCCACCGAGGCAAACAGGGGACCGAGACATTTTCACATGTATACATGGTATAATAAATATATATATATTCACTGAAAAACCATAGGTTTCAGGCACGTTATAGTTAGAAATTAGCATTTAAAAAACCTTAGAAATACACTGAAAAAACCATAGGTTTCAGGGGCGTTATAGTTAGTTGGACATTTCACTCGTACAAAACCATAGAAATTCCCCCGTTATAGTTAGTTCAGCTAACTATAACTCGCGCGCCCGCAATGCACTGCTGATGACGTCACATATTACATCACTCATGACATGGTCAGTGACATCACTCATGACATCACTGATGACATCTCAAATGACATCACTGATGACATCACTGATGACATCATCCAGTGAATGTGTGTTTTTCTGAAAATTAAATATGTTTCATATATGTATATCTCAAGGTTGATGGAAGAATAAATGGGTATATAAGTGTCTAAATGGATGATTTTTTTGTAAAATTGATTGTATAACTGACTAAGTGTATCTTAGTGAATACATGGGTTAGTGAGTAATGTTTAAATATGAAAATATCTGTATCAGTCTCTCACTTTGTGTATAAGTGGCTGCATGGGTTGGTGAGTAGCTACATGAGTGTCTATATGGGTTATTAGTTGGTTTTTTGAGTATCAGTATGAGTGTCTGAGTGTCTGTATGGTTCGGTGGGGGTATTACTTAGTGCATAGATGCATGAATGAGTGACTCACTGTTTGTATGTGTTGAAGACAGCATGTGTGCAGGACTGTATAGGTGGATGAGTATGTGTATGGGTGTGTTAGTGAGTGAATGACTGTCTCAATAGTGTCTTTATGAGTAACTACATATGTTTTAAACTAGTATATGTGAGTATTGGTGTATATAAGTGAGTATATGTGAGAGTGAGAGATTGGAAGAGTTCCTGTACAAATAAGTAGGTGTTTCTATAAGTGATTGTTTAAGAGAGTAAGTATGTGTAAGTTTCTGTAGAAGTAAGTGTGGTAGTGTGTGTATAACTGTATATGCAAGTAAATGGATGTTTGATACTTTGTTTGCATGTGTGACTATGTGTGTGAGTAACTCTATGGATGAGTGGCGGTGTGTAACAGGATGTATAGGTGTATGAGTACATATGATGAGTGAGTACATGTATGAGTGACTGTATAGGGACTGTTGGTGAATGAGTGGATGTGTGTGTAGATCTTGGAATTACTGAATAGGTGTGTTGTAACTGGTATTGGTATGTCCATTGTTTTGAAAATGTTAGTTTGTATTTTTGAGTGTGTGTATCAAAGGTTATATTAGGGTGAGAGGAGGTCTGCCACTCTATCACAAGGATGATGTCATCAGTGATGTCATTTGAGATGTCATCAGTGATGTCATGAGTGATGTCACTGACCATGTCATGAGTGATGTAATATGTGACGCCATCAGCAGTGCATTATGATGCGCATAAGTTATAGTTAGCTGAACTAACTATAACGGGGGAATTTCTATGGTTTTGTACGAGTGAAATGTCCAACTAACTATAACGCCCCTGAAACCTATGGTTTTTTCAGTGAAAATATATATATATATATATATATATATATATATATATATATATATACTTACTGATGTTTGACATCATACAAGTCCATGATGTTTTTTGTTAGTTATTTTTTTTGGTTACTTAATAACTTTCTAAACTCGAATTGTTTCTACTTGATATTTTTGTCGCAATATTGTATTGCAATATGTTTGATCCTGATATTTTATCATAAAGCCACTTGAAAGAAACTCACATGCATTATAATTATGCTACTGTCGTCAATCTACTACAAATTCTAACGGTTCTGGTGTTTCATTTCAGAGCTTGATTATACACAACACTGAATGAGGGCATAACGTCTGGGTCCTTAACATTTGAAAATATTGTACATTGCACCGCTTGGATACAGAGCAACACATCATTTACATATTATTTGTTATTTAACAAATTGGCTTATGCAGAAGAGGATGTCTCAAACAAAATGGCTCAAATATCCTTAGGACAGAAGATGTGGGGGGGGGGGCTCTGCGTATAGTTCAAATTGCTTATAGCAATACACCAGTGCCTTTAGCCAGTTCCCTTGAGTTGGAATGCGGCCACGAACCAAAGACCCCTTTCTTAGTCGATGAAGCAAGAGAGGCTTCAGGTAAAAGCATTGGTAGTTTTGTCAGGTATATAGAAGTTTGATGAAGCTTATGGGTTAAAGTGTCTGAAATATCTGCCTAAAGACGTACACAATCAAATAAAATCCTCAGTACTCATTGGGGATGAGCTAAAAGTAATTGATTTGAGAACTAAGGGGCCGATTACTAGTTTGACAGTCCGATTGCCGGACCCACGCTAAGCCGGCTTTAGCGCAACCGCCGCATTATGATCTTACCGCTGGGCTGGAGGTGTTGTGTCCACGGTGCCACAGAAGCAGCATTCTTTAGCTCATAGAGAGCCTGAAGCATATGCCACTACCTTGGCATCACCACTTGCACGTTGAGTGCACTGTGTACCATGCACCATGTCGTGCATGGCACACAGTGCACGCACAACAGTGCAATTAGAAGGGGACCCAACATGTGCCCCCATGCCCTTTGCTCAATGGGCAAAATCGCTGTGGGGCCCTAATTGTGGCCCCTTCCCTGCCTTTCCGCCAACCTTTTCATGGTGCGGTTCCCACCCTGGCGGAAAAAGTCGGCAGAAAAGCAGTTCGTGATTGGGACGGCAGTGCCAGCATCCGCACCGCCTCCCATCCCCGCTGCTTTACCCTCTGCCGCGGGATCCAGGATCCTGGCGATCTTGTGGTGGTCTGCCCACCCTGGTCATAATTGTGCAATCGGACCACCGAGGAGGTGGCTGTCAGACCAACTGCGCAAATAGGGTGGTCTTCGGCCTCGTAATCAGGCCCTAAATACTTAGGGTTAGACATTAAGATCCTAAAAATGTGATTTACTTAGATAAATCTGCACTGATCCAAGCAATCAGAAGAGAATTAGAGTTAGGCTTACGGGATGCTTTATACATATTTTAAAGGTTTTAAAAGACTCAATTATTATTACAATACTCTGAATGTTTAGATGCCACATTATCCTCTCCAAATGTATCCACTGATGCTAGGAAGAAAAGTATAAAATATGCTAAATTCAGAAACTATGCCCTTTCAAAAAACAATGTCAAGTAAAGCAATGCTGAAAGTGGAATTATTGCAAAAGGATCAGGAGTTGAATAGGTTGCATTTACTGGATATAAAGTCAGTTAGTCAGTCAAAAAACTTTATTCGGCTAACATAGCCATAAAAAACAACAAATAAGGTAAAAACAAGCAATCACAATATGAGCAATACAAACAATACATCAATAAAACAAGAGACACCAAAAACTGTATATAACTGACAATTTACCAGCCCTTATGTCTCTTCTGATCCTAAGGTAATGACATATGTAGCTAATTAAAGCATGAGAGATAAACTCAGTGTCCAGACACTGCAGGAATTTAGGACTCAATCTAGCCAATCTGGAATTATTGATGTTTAAGATGGGGCATAAAAATTGGGCTCTAGGGGTAGTGTAAAAACTGCAGAAAAACATAAAGTGGATAAAAGAATGGTGGCTGATGTTATTGCAAGGACAACCGGGCAGGGAAGAAAACCAGCTGCCCTGTTGTAGGAAAGCAACCAGGAAGTGAGCTGTGCCCAGCCTAAAGCCAGTTAAGTAAAATCAGTGCTCCTGGATGAGAATCCAAATTAAATAGGGTTCACAACGAACAATAGAAGTAATCTCCATATGGTAATTTGAAATAAGAGCATATAAGGGTCCTCAAGTTACTATCAATTTCACTGGGTGAATGGAGTAAATGTGGGGCACCAAGATCTATAAATGATTTTCTGAAATAAGCTAACCGGGCAATGTTATCGCCGTGATCTAATTTAATGCATTCTGTGAGGACTAGGTGGGAGAATTTAGGAAAGAGGGAACTCCAGATTTTTGCCCACAGTAAAAGTGATGCCATTTTGATTGCATCCTCAATATAGGGAAGGCCAACCTCACTGTGGGTAATAATGTTGGCAGTACTTCTAGGGACTGCCAACAATCTGCTGAGAAATTTATGTTCAATGGTTTATAAATGGCCACAGTCCACATACCCTCAAAGTTTAGCCCAATATGTGCCTAAAGAAGGGCATTTAGAATTATAAAGGAAAATAAGTTCTTTGATGGGTTTTTGTTTAAGTTTCTTAGCAAATTTAAAAATAGCGTCAGCTTCATTTTCCATTTTAAGCCCTCTCTGGGCTATAAAGTCAATTGAATTGTCAATAGAATTTCTTGGACCACACCTTCCATAACTATACTGAGGATTTTCCTTGTGGTACAATGCATAATGAACAATTGTAATGGCAGTGGATGCTCCTGCAGGTTGACATTTGAAAGGCTGAGTGGACTTAGTGAAATCCAGTGAGAGACCTTGGCTGTGTAAAATGTTTTTACAACTATCCCTCTTACAAATACTTTTTGATTGTCCATTACAAGTAAAGCCATACATAGTGTATTTACATGCACTGATTTTTAGATATATGGTGAAAGTTTGCCATCAAGCTACATTTCTGATATGACAAATGCAATATTTTGATCTTGCACATGGTTTAGGAAAGGTCTTGCTTTCCTTTTTAAATACATTGTTTCACTGAAAAAAATTTCAAATTATCCTGGTAATCTGTAGTTCATTAAGATGGGAGTATGGGAACTTCTGTCATTACTAACATTAAAAGTTTTTGAATTATTAGGACCAAAACCCCTTTTCACTCTTTTATTTACATGTTTATATTTTTGGGAAAGGATGTAATTGCAGCATTTATTGTGTGCTGTTTTGGAATACATTTTATTAGTAATACAAATAAAGAAAAAAAAACTAATACAATCTTTTTTCGGCAAAGCATACAGCCATAAAAGATACAATACATTAAAATAGGGAATTCGCTAAAAAAGAATAATTCATTCTTCACAACTTCTAAAATAATGACACAATATGCTCTCCTCTTACAGGACCATAAAATTCTGCTATTTGAACATATCGGAATTCGTAAAAAAAAAAACACCCTTCCATCTTAATCATTCCTAGTTTTCCTGGATCTTACCATTGCTCTTAAAAAGTGTGTGACCACGAATAAAGTGCGTTCATTCTGAAAGAGTTGCGTGTGCAAAAGCGCAATTTGAGTCTGTCTAAAACCCATGTCTTTTAAATATGGTTTAAGATACAGTCGCCGGGGATATGTAAAATATTTGCATTAAAAAACAAAATGTAAAATATTCTGTGGAGACCTATTGTCGCAGCCACAGGGCCCTATGTCATCTGTTCGCGCTACAAAGCCAATAGGGGAGGCCACTAAGTGATAAAACATATTAAATCTAAAACGGGTAATTAAAAAACGATCATAGGCACTAATTAAAATAGTAAGATAATGTTCTATTCCCTGCACTGATTTCACTAGGGCATGTGCGATGACTGTCGGTTTTAACAATTCCTTTCCTTCTCGCTCCGCGCTAACCTTTTTAAAGAATAGATCATTGATTATTTTTTTATCCTCTTTCTTCACTGAACTACAATTTGTGAAAATATCTGATCTTCCTAGACTATGGAGTGTTTATTTAATGTATCTTAGCCACAGTATTTTAAGGGCATGATCCAATGAAAGGCAATCCAAAATTATCTCCTTGTTAAAGGAGGCATCCTCATTGGACCAAATATTCACCCAGCAGTGCAGAGACTTCACTGCGACTAAATCTGACACGTGCCTCACCACGGGTTCTTTGTGGACTGAGTGGGCGGGGGTACCTTGAGGGACCTTTAATAGCCATCTCACATATTTATTGTGCATCGTCTGTAAGTCCCTCACTGCCTTGTAGCCCCAAATTTCACTCCCATACACGGCCTTGGAGATGCAAATTGATTGATATAATTTTAAAATCACCCCAGGTGACCATGTACCTAATCTATGTGCAAAATTCGCTAGAGCTCCCATTGCTTTCTTCGTGTCCATCACCTTCTCTTCTTTCAGGGTATTCCAGTTTAATTTAGTGTCAAATAGGACCCCGAGATATTTAAAAGCTGGAACTTTGGCTATACTATAAGAGCCTGCCTTATAAGATGTTTTACTCTTCCCTCGACAGTCCACTTCCATCACAAACGACTTGGCGTAATTGGGAGAACAAGTCCAGTCCCTTCATAAAGGAGTCAAATCCATCAATTAAAATTTGCAATGCTCTTGGGGTGCGTGCTATAAGAACGACATCATCTGCATAAAGCAGAACTGGCACTGGTCTAGTACCTATTCTCGGGGTATCGACATGCAGAGATATCATGGCAGATTCCAGCCCATTAATATACAGCGTGAATAAAAAAGGGGCTAGAATACAGCCTTGACGCAACCCTCTTGAGCATTTGAAGCTATCGGTGAGATCCCCCTCTTGAGTAAAACGTACTGCAGCTGAGGTATGGGCCTATAAAGACATCAGGTCATTTATTAATGAGCGCTCTACTCCCAAATCGTCTAACGGGGCCCATAATTTACTACGGTTCACCCTGTCAAACGCTGCAGTGAGATCCATGAAACCTAAATAAATGGATCCCGCTTTAGCAATTGTGTATTTGGCTGTCACTAGGTAGAGGTTCAGACATTGACCCACTGTAGATTTGCCTGCTCGGAAGCCATTTTGGACCTCGGAGATAATTTGATTTTTGTCTGACAATTCCACTAGCCTGTTAAGTATGACCCCCCCCCATAACCTTAACGGTCGAGTCTATCAGCGAAATGGGTCTATAACAGTTGGGGTTATCCCTATCCCCCTTCTTGTAGATAGGGACGATAGTATCAGTAGACCAAGACTGGGGCATGACAGTCGACACCGCAGCATTCAGAACACCTCGATGTTACTTCTAAACAGGTCTGTGGGAATTCCGTCTGGGCCCGGAGCCTTGTTATTGGTCAAACCCTCTATACCTGTGATTATCTCATGTAGCTGAAATTTAATATTGGGAATCACATGGGAGGAGCTCCCAGACATTATTCAGTAAGCTTCCTCCCCATAGTTATAGACTGACTGAAAATGGCTCTTCAATTGATCTTGTGTGATTTGATGAATAAGGAATTTAGGGCCTGATTAGGATGGCGGGCGGGCGGACAGAGATGGGGACTGCCCGACATAATGTCGGGGGTCCCACAGGCCATATTACAATGTGACCGCCATGGTGGCGGTCGCATTGTACATGTTTTCCATTGCGGCGGGTGCTGCTGACTGCAGCACTCGCCGCAATGGAAAAAAGTGATGTTTTACATATCCCTGTACTATGCGACAGGCACCATGCGGTGCCTGTCACTTGGTACAGGGATATGTAGGGGGGGCACCGGTGCCCCCCAACACCCAAAGGAATGGGCCAGGGATGAAGGGGGGCCCGCTACGGGCCCCCAATGTCCATCCCTGCCAGCCTCTCTATGGCGGGTGAACCGCCACCGAATGGCTGGTGTGGAGGGACCATTGTATTTCCTACGGCGATGCCTGGTACGCACCGCCGCCATATCAGGAATAGGGAGGCCCTCCGCCACACCAGTACCGCCACGGTACCGCCCGCCATAATAATATGGTGGGCGGAAAACGGCCTCACGATGGTGGTGAACCCACCACCAAGAGCCTGTCGGTGGCGGGTTCACTGCCATTGTAATGACCCCCTTAGTAATAATAAAGTGATCTTGCATACCGTTTGTGAGTGATCCTGAGCCAATATTACAGCAATTTCAACAGTTCCAACCCCTTCTTTTGTATCACCTTAGTTTGCCCCTTCGCGTAGTAGCACGAACATTCTCCCAGAATGCTTTTTGGCCCCAAATCCAAGGTAGAAGGGGAGACCATTAGGACGTAGGATCTCTCTTTCACTTCAGAACAATCAACCGGTTGCATCAATTTTAACTTCAAGAGCATTCTAGCACCAACTTCCAATGTATATGGTAGTTCCAATGCTACCTATGTTCATCAACGTAAGTAGCCTTTTAAAACATGTCTCAGACCTGCCTGTTTGAGCAGTTTTAAACTACCAATTTGGCCTGGCAAAATAACCCCTTTGCTAGGTCTAATCCTCCCTTTTTAATTCACATAGGTCACCCCTTACGTAGGCCCTAAACTGCCCATTTGCAGGGTTCATTTTATTTAGAGTTGGACATATACTGTTACGTTTTACATGTCCTGGTAGTCTGAGTATGATATCTTGTTGGTAAATTTCTATTATAATAATTTTAATCAGTATTTCACTGTCGCCATAGAGAAATTTGTGTTGATTTTCAGGAATCTTTCTATTTGGTAGCCAAAAGTAAAACAGTTCTAATCTGGGTGGGTGGGTGATTTTAATATCACTTTATGTAGCCATAGTGGGAAAGGCGTATGTGGTTTCATGAACCAAAATAAGGAAAATCTTACCCGTTTTAAGCGTATGCCGTATAGGGGGGCTCTAAACACTCTTATTTTGAAGCATGATCTTATTTTAGCATGCAACATGGTTGGCAAAGACAAAAGTAAACTTACAACTTTTACGGGTTGTGGTAGGGGAAGCACCATAGATTTTATCTTTATGACTTTAATATCATTGCAAAGTGTGTGAGTGATCATAACCCTTTCATTTCATCACTAAATCATCAGATAATAAAGCCCACAAAGAAAAATGTCACAACATAAAGTACTCTAAGGAAAAGGGTATTAAAATGTAATGGGCTAAGGTGGACCCTAAAGCTTTTAATAGTCAGATTGTGTCCAAGAATATGTTTTCATGTTATAAATTGCAAGTCAGTTAATGCAGCGGCTCACTCTATCTTAAAGGGTTTCGATATTATATGTAGATCCATCTCAGATAAACTGAGCTCAAGGAAATTCTTGACTGAGGGGCCACCACATAGATGGTTCAATTCAGCCTGTGTATTGGCGCATAAGCAGTGAAAAGAAACACACAAAAAAACACCCATGTTTAGATGATGTTACAGCTGCAAGAAGGTCATATAAATGCACTGTAATGGTGAGAAATAAAGAGAACCAAATTAAAGCATGGGAGGATCTTTCGACATGTTGAGAGACAATACCTCATTTTGGGACATAAATAATCACTTATTTCTTTTTTTGCAAAGCAAGATGCCCGAGGGTTAAAGTATTGAACCCAGCAGATTTATGGGTGGCTCATTTTACAGAAATTTTTCATTATGGGTCTAGTCAATCATTTTCCACCCCTCTAGTAAATGATTTTAACTTCCCTGATACAGGTACACAGGCCCCTCCATTGGTAATAGAAATCAATGAAGTAGTTAGGGCCATTGGAAAATGAGCACTCTGGAAAGCTCTGATGGTGTCCCTGCAGATATCTTTAAATCCAACATTGACATTTGGGCACCCCTACTAACTAACATGTTCAGGAGTGCTGTGTTGGGCCAAATACCCAATTCCTCATCCCAATTTATAGAAAAGGGGTTTGGCACTTTCCATCATGCTATAGACCAATTTCGCTGCTAGATTGTAGCATTAAGGTTTTAGTAAGAGTGCTTCTGTCCTGCCTGGAATCGCGGGCCGTAGAAAATAAGATCCTGTCCAATGTGCAATTTTGCTGTAGACCAGGTATTGGGACTATGGACCAGTGTCTAAACTTTTATATGGTCGCAGGGAAATTTGTAATGGCCAAAAATGGAACCTTGCATCTGGTGTTTATTGACTTATCTAGCGCTTTCGACCTGGTCAATTGTTAAAAACAGTGGGTCGTCATGGAAAGTATGGGGGTGGAAATGGAACTCGTCACCCTAATTAAATGCCTACATCAGGACCTAACTGTCAGGGTTCGTTATGGCTTGCAGGGTGAAACTACCACTCAAATCAGATCTACACGCGGTGTGAGAAAGGGTTGTATCTTAGCTCATCTTCTCTTCCTCCTTTGCATAAACGGCTTTTCTCACAGCAATCTGCGGTAGGAAAGGACACCACCAATCAGTAGGCAATCCATCCCAATTTTGAAGGATGCGGATGATGTTCTGTTGATTGCCCACACAGCAAATGGCCTACAGGTCTTATTGGACTCTTTCTCCTCATGTATGGAAGAACTGAATCTAAAATCTAAAAGTCAACCATTCCAAATCATTTATAATGATCTGCAGACCCCCAGTACAAGACAAGAATCCTTTGTTAAGGGGAAAACAGCTCTCTAAAAGGTGAAAGATTGTAATTACTTAGGGATCCCTTTTAGTTCCTCATTTAAAAGGAATTTGCTTTTAACTGCAAGGGCACAACAAATAAGTAGGAATATAGAGGCAATTTTCAGATATGCCCATAGGTTGGGACAGAAACCCCTCAGAAAGATGATTAATTTGTATAAAAGTAAATGCATTTCTGCTGGGCTTTATGGAGCGAGTTTGTGGGGGTATACAAATGCGGCAATCCTCCAACAGGAAGAAAAATGCTTTACATGAAGGCTACTTGTGGTTCCCTCAGGGACCGCCACTCTGATTTGTCATCAGGAATTAAGAGGATCAGATGGGTCTTTCCCCACATTTGTTGTTGGTTAAGCTCTGTTGAAATGTGGAGGCAGCCTCGGTCAGATCCTGTGTTTCTGATTGCTTATTTCTGGATGGGGTTGCTCAAATTCCTTGGATAGCATACATGAAGAAATACTTTGAGATAATAGGCCTGAAAGCACTGTTTGATAATCCTCAGGTAATAACTTTAAAAAATAAAGAGGAAGTTAACCAACATTTCCTCAAGCATTGTTGGATCTGAGGCTACAGAGGGCTCAGTCATTGGTGTCAGTTGGTAGATTTGTACCGGTATCAACTACAAACAATTTAGAACCCTACCAATTCTGGATTTCAAACCACAACCATTGCTGCTACCTACCTCTGTTTAGACTTAGTAAGATACATTTAAGGTTGGTTTCCCTCTACAATGTGTATGGTCACATGGTGTGCCCACAAGTCGCTGTAAGAATGCTGTGAAGCAAAACACTTGTCACTTTATATGTTTTGTCCTCTATATGCAGAACCTAGGCGCTCATTTTTTATCCTTGTTTTACCTAGATCAAAATTGAGAATACACTAGGAAGGCCTGATGTTTTTACAGAATCTTTGCACCATAGAGACTTGTTATGCAGTGCTAAATTTTATTATAAAGGCACTAGCTATTAGAAAAAGGTTTGAGGTCCTTGTTGTATGATTCTTTTACTAATCCTGTTACTATGCTGTTTTTTGTGCTATGAATTGTGTACCTCTAATTTTAGCTGGAAATTTATTATTTATTTATTAATATGTGTTTTATTACTTGTATGGCTATTTGCGGAATAGAAATTTGAATTGATGTCCTGGTAGTGAAAAACTTCCAAAATCATTTTTCACTACCTCACCTATATGATAACATTCTGTTACCTAATTACATTTATAAAGTGATGATTTTTGTTTCAGAACAGGTAGAAATGTCATGTTTGATCTCTAAAGAATTGTAATTTTAAATCCTCTTTAATGGTAAAGTTGGATTTTAGGTCTGAACAATGCAAACATTCACCCCCAGTCACAAAGACCTGGGTGTGATCCATCGTTCTTTTGCTCACCACGCCACCCCAGTTCGTACCCAGCCATATGCAAATCAGTCTTGTCCCTGTTCCTCATGGGAATAGTCCAGCCTGAACTGCCAAGCCAGGCCCTCCCTGGACCAGAAACAAGCATCCTGAGACCAGTTTTGGGGCATTACCCCACATCAGCCAGGGTAGCTTGAATCCAGTGGCGCAGTGAGCACAGGACCCATGTCTGGGCATAACCTGCCAACTTAGGGCGACAAAAGGAACAATTGATGGACGGAATGCTGAACAATGCAAACATTCACCCCCAATAACAAAGATCTGGGTGTAGTCCAGTCGTTCTTTTGCTCACCACACTGCCCCAGTTTGGACACAGCCATATGCAAATCAGTCTTGACCCTGTTCCTCATGGGAACAGTCCAGCCTAAACTGCCAAGCCAGGTCCTCCCTGGTCCGGAAATAACCATCCTGGGACAGGTTTCGGGGCATCACCCCTCATCAGACAGGCTAGCTTGAATCCAGTGGCGCAGTGAGCACGAGAACTACGTCTGGGCATACCCTTCCCACTTAGTGCGACGAAAGCAAAATGAACAACTGATCGACGGAATGCTGAACAATGCAAACATTCACCCCCAGTCCCAAAGATCTGGGTTTAATCCATCTGTGAGGCCCTGAAACCTGTCCCAGGATGCTTGTTTCCGGTCCAGGGAGAACCTAGCTTGGCAGTTCGGGCTGGACTGTTCCCATGAGGAACAGGGTCAAGACTGATTTGCATATGGCTGTGTCCAAACTGGGGTGGCATGATGAGCAAAAGAACAATGGGTTAAACCCAGATCTTTGTGACTGAGGGTGAAGTTTGCATTGTTCAGCATTCCGTCCATCAATTGTCCCTTTTACTTTTAGGAAGTTGGCATTTTCTTGTCCTAACCATTTGGGACCTGCAGCCTGTTTCCAGGGTGTAATCCTCCCAGACAGTGAGACTAAAGAAAACTAGATTTTTGCAGGATGGGCCATCCTACTAGGATGTGTGGAGCGGAGCTGTACCCTGCCCCACTTATACTTCAAAAGAGCAGCCTCAGCACACGCACAGAGTACTCAGCACTAGCCGTTTGTCAACCCAGACCCCTTGGATCCTGGGCAGAAGGACGGAAATTTGAGAACCATTTGTCATGGGGGTGGGGGGGGGGTGAGGGAACTCTAGAAGTTTCGTCCACATCAAAGCTCCAGGTATAAAAATAGGACCCTCAGACCCACTCTTCAGTTCACTCCTCGACCTGTGGAAGACACTCAGAAGACCTGCCCTACACTCCAGAGGACTGCCCTGCTGCTTGAGGTCTTCTTTGTACTTCAGAGGACTGCCCTGCTGCTGGACGCCTGCCTTGATCTCTCAGATGACTGCTCTGCTGCTGGAGGACTACCTTGCTGCTTGAACTCAGGACTATCAGATTGACTCCAATGACTGGTTGGCTGGCCTCCTGTTTTGAGCTACCGGGACACAATAAGCTCTAACAACTCGAACCCTGCACATGGACCCTGCCTGAAGGTAGTCCTTCCCACCAAGTAGTGCCCACCCAGGCCTTGCCCCTTAGAAGTGGTGCTGAACATTCCCAAATAGCTTAAAACCAAATATTGGAACTTAGAACATTTTCTGCCAAAAAGTGCTGTGAAAACCAAGAGGAGACTGGGACCTCAAACTCGCTGATCCACCAAAGGTGCATCACCGGTCAGCCAGGCATTCACAGTAGCGCCTGCTACTTTCTTCTCCTCAAGAGTGAATCCTATTCAGCAGCTCCTTGCAGAAGGGGTATCCGGCCTCATGGAGCCCTCATCAGCTATTGCCTGCAGCTTCGTCCCATTGGAGCTGTTCATTTTCCAAAACCTGTCCACCCACCCAATTTAAATATGGGTGGACCAAAGGTTTGGCTACAGTTGTGTCTACTCTGTGACCGAAATAACCACATTTCTCCGATGGCCTGACGGAGTAAGGGCTGTCTGAGAACTGGATGCATGTCCGTCCGCCCAATTAGGATGGCAAACATATAGCTGTTTTTTCTGTTGTTCTTTGGTAGGCAAACCCTGGTGGTAAGGGACAGTAAAAAGCACAAGATGCCCCACTCACATCATGTTGGTGGAGCTGTAAACCAAACTGCGAAAAGCACTGACAAGAACTGTAGGAAAGTGGGTTTCTGTTGCAGTAACCCCCCCACTTTTTGCCTGATAACTGATGCACTTTTCCTTGGTGTGCCCTGGGTCCCTGCCAATCAGGTACCCAGGGCCTGTGTTCCTTCCCTAAAAACTGTACTAAAGCCTAAACCCAATTGGCATCTCTGGCCACAGGTAAGCCCCTGGTAAATGGTACCCTAGGTACCCAGGGCACTGTGACCAGAGAAGGCCCCTAAGGGCTGCAGCACTTATTGTGCCACCCTTAGAGGCCCTGTACCCTGACACACACACCCTGCCTTTGCAGGCTGAGTGTCTTGGTGCAGAACTAAACAGAGAGTCGACATGGCACACATCCCTGTGTGCCATGCCCACAAACACACTGCCCTGGCATACCTCAGTCACTCCGCTAGCTGGGTGCACTATGCCAGTGGTGTGGGCACAGGTGCATGAGCCCTGTGCCCCTACAGTACCCAGGGCCATTCCTGGGCACTGTAAGTGCAGTGATGCCATTAAGAGTATATGGTGCTGGGAGGTTGTCATTACGAACTCCACAGCACCATAATGGCTACACTGAAGACTGAGAAGTTTGGTATCAAACTTCTCAGCACATTAAACCCACACTGATGCCAGTGTGGATTTAATGTAAAATGCACTACAGAGGGCATCTTAGAGATGCCCCCTGAAACCTAACCAACTACCAGTGTCCTGACTGAGAGGCTGCCTAGGGTGCCACACAGCAGACATGTTGCTGGACTCCTGGGTAGAGAGCCATCCGCTCTCCTGGGCCTGCAACAATGCACATCCTGGGACGAGGTGCTAGGTCTCCTCCCCCAGGATGGGCAGGGGAGCTTCAAAGGCATGCCACCTTTGTGAAGCTTCTCCAGGCCACTTGCTGTACTCAGCAACTGGCCCCCACCGGTTCTGACCCCCACTTTGGCGGGAAGACAGGCGGGAAAAACAAAGGAAGGGAAGGGGGTGTGCCAGCCTCTGCCAACCCCATCCCTCAGGTGGGGGAGGCGAGGTAAAGCACAACTCCGGGCTCTCGCCATTTTGAGAATGGGGAGCCCTACCCAATCAGAGCTAGGCTCCTGCCCCCCTCCCACTGGAGAGTGGCAGGATAGGGGGTGTACTCACCCCAGGACAGGGACCCATTGGTCCCTGCCCTTGCCCTACCTGTAACACCCCTAAAGTTAGTATTTAGGTGCACCCTGAACCTTCCTTCCTCAGATCCAGCAACGACAACAAGAAAAGAAGAACAAGGACCAAACATCTGTGCAGCCTGCTAACAAGAGGAAGACAACAACTGACTTGGCCCCAGCCCTACCGGCCTGTCTCCCCTCGAACCTGCTTTCTGCGAAATCCCGGTGTGTCCTGCAGCCAGCAACCTCACAAACCTCGGAGGACCTGCCTGCCTTCACTTGAACCGCCTGCTTCTCCCGTGAACACCAGATTTGTTCAAAACCAGCACCCCTGGCACCAGCCCGGGATCGCGAATCCAGCCCACTCTGCACCCGCCGAACCCGGCCCGAGCTCGAGTAAAAAAACACCAAGAGGTGGTCTCCCCGGCGATCCTGTCCTGGAATCCGGCGACTCCTGACCTGCCTCAAGCCTCCAGACGAAGCCTGCAGCCTCAGTCCAGAGGGTCCCCCTACCGCGACCAGAGCGGGTAAGAAAAATCCGACACTAAAAGGCACCCCTGCACCCGACGCCCCACGGCCTTGTGTGCCCAAACCCAGGGTGCCTACCTAAGCCAAGACATCTCAACTTACCCCTCGAAGTGTTGGTAGATCCCAGGAGACTCTCGTTTCCAAGCCTACAGTGTTTGTCCAGTCAGGAGAATCTCCATAGACTTCAACAGGGAACCCGACACCATAATAGCCCCCTGCACCTAGCCGCCCGAGTGCCGCTGTGGGTGCGCTTTTGGTGCTCCCTTGCTTCCCCCTTTGTACCAAGTCTACAGCCAGGAGCTTTGCTCCCACAACCCAGTGGCCTGCTAGCCAGCAGCCACCAACCGAAGGCCCCCTGTCCCCCATAGGATAACATTGGGGCCTCAACACTCTGCATCCGGCCGCCCTAGTGCCGCTGTGGGTGCAACAAGAGTGCATCACTGACCCTGGGGGACCCCTGAGTCTAACCCCAGAACCTGGACTCCCACAGTCAAAAACTTACCTGCAAACCGATAACTTGTTTTCCTCCGTAGGATAACATTGGGTATTTTTCTCTGAATAAACGACTAAGTGTGGAGTTTCAAAAACTAAAAATATTGCTTAAAAATTGTGTGTTTGACCAAAACGACTTTACTCACCTGTTTGCAGGAAATGTCCCAGGACTGAATCTAGGACCCAGTCCTGAGGTTAGAAAAGTAACGCGATAATTACCTACCTGCATATTACAGTAAAAGTCAATGCATTTCAATGGACTGTTCGAAAAAGTTTCTAAGTGTCAACTTTTGAAATCTTGAAATATTCACTAAAAATCATCCGAATATCAAAAACGAAATTACTCACCTGTTCTCAGGAGAGATGCCAGTGCTGGATCTAGGTACCCAGCACTGATTAGAAAAAGTAATCATAACTGTACTTACCGGTAACTTGAATTTCCTTCCATAGGATAACATTGCCTGGTTTTTTGCTGAAAACGTTTCTAAGTGTCGATTTTGCAAACTTACAAATATTCGTAAAAAATCGCCTGTATAACAAAAACACATTATTTCAACTGTTTACAGGAGATGCACCAGTGCTGGATCCAGGATCCAACACTGAGTTAGAAAAAGTAACAATAACCCCACTTACCTGCTAAGTGAATTTCCTCCCATAGGATAACATTGGTGATTCTATGTGAAAAAGTTTCTAAGTGTCAACTTTTAAAATACAATAATATTCCTTAAAAATCACAACTGTAACCAAAACGTTTCTACTCAACTGTTTACAGGAGATGTCCCAGGACTGAATCTAGGATCCAGTCGTGTGGTAAGAAAAGTAATCCAAAAAGTAATCTATTGCATTTAACTAGAAATTCCCATTGAGCTCAATGTATTATTGTGTTTGAAATTGTGTTGCCTATTGCAACAACTGTAACTATTGTATTCAAAAGTCTATTGCCTATTTGAAAAGTATTTAACTAACGTAACTCATTCTGAGAAAGTATATTTTGATACCTACTGGTGGTTCTAAAATAAAACAACTATATATTTTGATACAAAACCATTGGCCTAGAGTTCAGTTCTTGAGTGTGTGAGACCATTTGCTGACTGAGTGTGTACAACAAATGCTTTACACTGTCCTCTGATACTGCCTTACTGCTCGACCAAGCTACCACTTTAGAGAGTAAGGTTATATCTAACTTTAGCCTCTGCCAAACCTCTGGGGACTGTGGACTCTGTGCACACTGTACCTATTTGGGAACAGTATATACAGAGCCACTTTCTTACAGGAACCGCTGTGAAAGCTGATCCTGCCAATGATTTAGAAATAACCGGCAGCTTGGTGGTCATTTCTTAATTTGACGGGTGGCATCTCCATCAAAGAGACAGAATAATTTACTCCATCGCCCTGGCGGAGTAACGATATATAAATCACCCCTTAAATCCAAATATAAATATCCCCACTGCTACTTCATCCAGCAACTCCCTGATGATGACACCTCTTCCTCCTCAGGCACCCCCGGCTGCCTTGTCCCGCTGAGGTTCACCTTCTCAGGCATTTTTCTTCTAAATTGGAAGGTAAGCTAAGACTAGGCCAAATTCACTTTGTGTATCTGAACAACGCTGCATTGTGGCCTGTCATAACTTTCGACTTTGCCCAGCTCTTGTGCAATTAAATGTCCGAGGTTTGCACTTTGCTCTTTTAGGTGTTAGTATTTACTAAAACTTTATTAAAAATGTATCACTCTGGTTCCACTGATTAGATTTTTCTTGTTTTATTGAAAAAATATTTAATAAATGTACTATATTTTTCTAAATTTGTGTGGGATTTTTCTTGTGTTGTGTTTTCACTTTATTACTGTGTAAGCGTTGCATTAATAAATTACACATTGCCTCTAAGTTAGGCCTAACTGCTTTTGTGCCAGGCTACCAGAGGGTTAAGCACAGGTTAATTTAGTGATTTTTGTGGTTCCCCTGACAGGTATTGTGGTTGCTGCTTGAGAAGGGCTCACACCAATCTCAACCAAAAACACAGTTTCTAACAGGTGTGATGTGAAACAGAGCTTTCCGGACAGAGGTTTGATACAGGTGTGAGTATTCCTCAGATAGAGGAGCCTTTGCATTTGACCCCTGTATTTGGATTAGGCACACAATATCCATAGACTCAAAAATCACACTTGTCTCTAATTTGACAAAAATATCAGTGTCCCAGACCAAATTCCATTGCGATATAATTTTGGTGCTGATTGCATTTACCAAATCAGAGATCCAAATTCATCATGGCATGGGAGCTTCCGTAAAAGTTGTTACATCCTCGATGTAGCAAAGAAGCTGATTGAAAGTAGGTAATGTTGGGAATAATGTGTTCTTCGCCACAGTTTTCACAATGGACCAGGTACTCAGGGCTGGCTTTAGGGCACTGCGACTGGTGTGGCCGCACTGGGCGCTGACCTGTTGAGGGGGGCACTGACACCTCAGAGGGGCGCTGTGTTTGGCAATATCTTATGATAGGAGAGATGAGGGGCACTTTTGAAGGTCCGAGGAGGCGGTCATGGGCCGTGTGGGCGCCAAAAGTGATTGTTGCACCAGGCGCCACCAGCGCTAAAGCCGGCCCTGCAGGTACTAATAGTACTCACTTGCCCGCAGTTCATTATTTACATTTTGATAGGTCTCAGTGTCGGGAGCCCTCATAAAGTCAGAATAGGCCTACAGTCATAGGATTAATACCAAAAGGACAGATGAATACAGCTTTTAAAGAGCACATGACAAATGACTTGGTTGACAGGCCTCAGCCCACAATAGAGGGCACAATTTGAGAGTATGTAATAAAAAAATTGGGAGCACAAAGTAGAACGATTTTCTCATAAAATATTCTGCAATACAATGCTAAATATAAAAGTCAAGTTGTAATATACTTATTCTAGCAAATAGCTATTAGCTCACCCAATCTTTGTGTGGCTGGTGCTGCTTTCACAGTACTTGAACAAAGCAGTCCGAAAACAATAAAGACAATGATCAAAAACTACAGAAAATCCAAGGCTTTCAAATAGAAGACAACTTGTTTGTGAGACACAAAGGCGAATCCAGAGGAGACATTCTCTGTCAATCTTTGCCTGCAGCATTCAAGGCTTGTCATTGACCAGCATTTTAATGAATCCCTGTATATACCCATACAGAAATGTGACTCGGATCTTAACAGTTAACCGAAAAGGGCATGCTCTACAAACTGAACGAAAGTGCCTGCTCTTTTCAGAGACACATGCCTTTGCAAAAAGAAGGCAATTCTTATTTGTCATTTTTACTAGTTTAACACCAAAACCAATGGAGTCCGCGTCCAGCCTCCAAGATGCAACCTATGGCATGTTATAAGAAAATGACCTTCCAGGTGAAAATTCACTTTTAGTCCTGCTGCACCCCTGCTTCGACTGCCTTTTGTTCACATGACAAGTGGAATAATGAGCCTTTTTGTTCATTTACAAACCTTCAGTAACTTTATACCGGAGACTTCCTTCCTTTTAAAAAGAAACTACCATGTGAAAAAGCACGTTACCTTCAGTCAAATTAAATACGCAGATTGATTTTGCACACTAGGCATGTTTATTTAACAATGAAAGTGGCGGCATAAACAGACTAAACAACCCTGCAAGGGCCGTAGCAACTGAATGAATGCTTCCTTACGCGCACTTCATTACACGCACGTTTTGTGCGTAATCCGTCCTCTGATCAACTAGTGTGTCATATGAATGTAGTGTCAGGCATGATATCTTGAAGGTACATTTCTTCATTTATGTTTGGTGACATAGGGGCAGATGTATCAAGGATTGCATTTGCGATTCCTTAATAGCGAATTTTAGCGAATTGCTATTAAGGAATTGCAAAATGCTATGTATGTAGGAATCGCAATAATAATTGCGATTCCTTAATATTCCTTAATTGCGAATTGCAAATTGCGATTCGCAATTAAGGAATACCTTCCCATTCATTCCTATGGGCGTAGAGGCCCATAGGAATGAATGGGAAGACATTCTCAATTTGCTAATCGCAATTAGAGAATCGCAAATTGAGAATGCATTTCAAGGGTGCCAGGGTGTCCTTTGACACCCTGTTGCACCCCTGAAATATGTATGTGTGCACATGTGGCGCACATACATGCCCTAAGGGCATGTATGTGCGCCACATGGCACTTTGAAAAATGCTAAAAAGTGCATTTTTCAAAGAAATCGCATATTCCCACCAACTTGAAGTTGGTGGTAATTTGCGATTCCTTAAGGCCAAATTGCACTTTTTTGGTGCTTCATACATTGGATTTAAGGAATCGCAATTTGCGATTCCTTAAATGCAATCGCAAAATAGGGAATCGCAAATTTTGCGATTCCTTATTTTGCGAGGCAGTTTTGCCTTAATACATACACTAAGCAAAGTATGTTAGCAGAACGCCGAAATTCTGCGAATTTCGGCGTTTGCGAACGCAATTTTGCTTGATACATCTGCCCCATAGTCCTTCCGTCTGTTTAATTTACAAAAAAGTTTGAAAGTAAAAGCTCTTGGGTGCTGCACTAAAATTTTGTATTATGCGACTGGTAAAAGACGAGCGTAGGATTCAACAGAACTTGGTAATGGGGTAGAAATTGTAAAGTTCTACTGAGTTTAAAGAAGGTTTTTAAGATGGGAGAGGTAACGTGCTTGAGAGATTTTGGTTTCTTCAGAATATCGTCATCTTCTGCTGTGTTGGTTGTTGGCCACAGCACATGAGATATTAAAGGGGCAAAGGCTTTTCAGCAGGATGGGCACAGTGGATTACTCAGCCATGACCCATGCACATCTGGTACTGGGCCTGGAGCTGAGCCCTGGATGCTCCTATAGGGCGTAGATGTTGAAAGGCTGTTTGTCTTGGGACAAATGTGCTGTCCTTTTCCAGTGCTGGTTTGTGCTGATGTTGCCGTGAACTTTCTGAAAAAAATGTGGAGAGGTGGTTGCACAATGTATTTGCTTGTGGACTGGCAGAGACAGTAAATTGTGTCAGGTGAACCTTTGTGCCACGATTACAATAGTAAACATAAAAAGAAACTCGAGTGACCCGACAGTAAACCTCGGGTGACCCCTGCCAGACTTCCCGTCATCCAGTCAGACAGTCTCGATTCTCAGACTCTACTCGTGAATAGCAGAAGCGTTGTATTGCATGGAAGTCAGACTTTCATTGCTGCGCAGCACCAATTGTGGTCTGCATCATGTGGCAATGACGATTCTGCAACGGCGCCACCTGCAGAAAAAGTGCAAAATTGCATTGAAGGCTGGAAGTGGCCAAAACACACAAATGTGGCTGACCGAGGAAATACACGGAACAAGAAACCCAAGGAGCCAAGAACATCAGACTAGCGATGGAAGAAAGAGATAAGTGAAATGTATTGTTGAGGGAGTTAAAATCCCCAAATGTGAGACAACAAAACATCAGGAAAAGTATTTTCCTCATTAAAATCATCTCCTGACAAAAGAAGCTGGGCGGTGTAACAACACACTGGAGAGATAAATGTGCTGACATCCATGAAGAGGACTGTGTATGAAGTGAGTGAGTGCTTGCATGATATGAAGCAGTGCACCAAAGAGATCCTGGCACAGACACCAAGAGGCAGCACTGGCAGTAGTAGCAGAGGAAAAGGTGACTGAAGTAATCACCACAGAGTTGGTGTGTGCATTCCAAGGCCAGAAGCTCAGACCTAGAAGCACAGCAAACCTTAGGTAAATAATGCAACACATAGCAAGCAGCGCATGACTAAGAGCTGATGTTGTCAGATGCGTCAATGTGATCTTGGGCCAAGGTACAATTGAATTTCTCTCACATATGCAAGCTACAAATGCAATATTCACCCGTATTGGACAGATGTGTGTTGAAAGGTAAATGTTATGCACTCGTTTTGCTTGCATATTGCTCTATGTAAAGTTAGCATTTGCGGCACCATTGTAAATTGAGCCGCCATTTTGCACCGTGATTGAAACTAACCCTAGCTTGCTGAGAAATGTCTCCATTTGTTTTTTTCCTCTTTTTCTTCAAGGTTTAACACTGTCTCGCTGAGTACATTGTCCTCGTTAGCACATACCTTTCCCACTAGATAGGGGCCTTCTCCCACCAGCCCAGCTGCGGGCACGGGCAGGACGACCTTCATTTATAGATAGCGTGTACCCAGCCTTAGAGTTGAAACTTATCCTACTGTACCTCTTTGATTTAGCTATGTGAGCCTGGAATGTCTCATCCTGGGCGGTGCTTTCATTGGTTTGAGATGTACTTAATGTAACTCCATGTTGGCTGAAGCCAGTCCCTCTGCAGAAATCCAAGGAGGCTGGTCAGACCGGACTCCACTCGAGTGCACTTCTAATAAATACCTTTGGTTTGTATTCTCTACTGCCTGACCGACTCTTCAATTGTGAGGAAGGCTGAGAGGTGGTCGCGAGTGACCCTAATCTGGTCACTTCCTCCATTTGGTGCCCGAACAGGGACTCCATCGGGTGACCCATCCTTGCCCGCGGACGGGTGAGGAGGTCGGGGCCACGTCGGGTCGGACGGGCGGATCGGGGATCCCTGCACGAGAGAGTCTTGTACTCGCAGCTGCCCCATCTGTCTGACCGGGCGGTGCCTCGTCCAGCGATCATCCCGACTGAGGTCCTGAATGGCGAAACCCTTGGATCTGACCGTTTTGTCCGAAGAGTCGGCAGTGGAGAATAAACTCGTTTGACCTGTGTGCACCAGGTGAGTTTGCTTTGGTTCTTTGTGGATATGGCGCCATTTTGATTTGTATTTGACGCGGTCTGAGGACCGACTTTGGACAAGCGCTTGAATTTGTTTGAGTTTTTTATGAACATGGTACCACTTTGATTTGTATTTGATGAGGTCTGAGGACCAGCTCTGGTAAAGATATTTGCAAATATCTGTTAGGCATAAGTAGTGAACTTGTTTTCTTTGAAAATGCCTTTTTTGAGTAAGTTGTTTTGTTTGGGCTGTCGTTGTTGTTCTACTGATGCTCGATTGGAAGAAAGTCAGCCGGCGCCTCCAGAAGGTACTCCGAATTTCGACATGTATGTAAAACATGGCCTTGGCACTATTATGTTTAGTACGTTATGGCACAAATATACAAGGGACAATGCTGAGTTGCAGGAAAAATTGTTTGTGAAAAGGAGTAGGCAGTCGATGTTTGATTCCCTCAGAACATGGCAAAAGGAGGATAAATAGAGACGAATGAAAGCAGAGAAAGAGGCCCGGAAGGGGAGAATGCAGACATTGACTCAAAAAGCTGTAGCGCATGATAGAGAGAAAGTAGAAAAAGGAATAGAGTGTGCTGATAGGAAATTTTGATTACAATGTGAAAAGTCTTATGTTGCCCAAGAAGAAAATGATACATTCATGGAGGAATTGTTAGATACTCGACCTCCACCCCTATACACCCCGCAGAGAATATACCCTGCCATGCCCCAGCCTCAGTCATCCATTCCCTCTGTCTCTGCTGTTTCTGTTTCTTCCGCTATTGATCAAGCTGCTTTGGCCACAGCGCCTCCTGCCCTTTCTTTGACCTTGCCTTCTGCGGCTACGATGACTGCCAGTCTCCCTGCTATGCCTATTGTTTTGGCATCTCTCTCTCCAGCCCTTACACCTACGTCGCAGCCGGCAGCGACGTTGGTGCCTGTTACGTCTGTCGCTACTCCTTCCCTGTTCCTACATCCCCTGACATTACTGAGCAGAGGAATGCCGGTACATGGACTAGTGGACGGAGACTGGGCAACTGCTAGGGAACGACTGGGGCGGATATCGATACGATCAGATGTGGGAAACGAAGAGAAAAAGATAGTAGCCGATCACTGCCCAGTGGGCTTGTAACCCCATTTACAGTGTGGAAGATGTGTTATGTTATGTTATTTAAGCTTGTATAGCGCACGGTTACCCTAGGGTGTCCTGGCGCTGGGCAGCCTGCTGGTCATCTGTGAGCGGACATTACTGTGAAAAAAGCCAGGTTTTCAGCCCCTTTCTGAAGGAGAGGAGATCCGCTGCGTTCCTCAAGTGGAAAGGAAGCTCATTCCATGCCTTGGAAGTACATGTGATGAAGCTTCTGCCCCCCCCAGCTAGCTCTTTTGATCCGAGGAACTGGGACTTGTTTCGCTCCCGAGGACCGAAGGTTTCTAGCGGGGACGTACCATTTGAATTTTAGTCTCAAATGGTTGGGGCCAATTCCATTGAGGGCCTTAAAAGCTACGCAAAGGGCCTTAAAGCATGCCCTTAGCTTCACGGGGAGCCAATGTAGTTGTTTCAACTTACAGAGACAAATTTGGGAGTGCTAGTAAGCAGTCTGGCTGCGGCATTCTGTACAATTTGCAGCCTGTTAACGTGCTGTTTTTGGGCGTTTAAGTATAGACTGTTACAGTAGTCGATTCGAGACATAATAAGGGCCGTGACCACTGTCCTGAGGCTGTTATCAGGGAGGAAAAACTTAATTTTCCTTATGATTCTCAGGATTCGGAAACAGGCCGAAACCACCGAACTTATGTGATCACTGAAAGAGAGCCTATTGTCCATGATCACCCCTAAGTTTTTTGCTTTCAGCGTGGGAGTAGGACAGAGGCCCAACTCAGCTGGCCACCAATCAGGTGTCCACATGTTGGGGTTGTTACCGAACATGATGACCTCTGTTTTGCCTGAGTTTAGTTTTAGGCAGTTGGATGACATCCAGCCTGAGATGGCCCTCATGCAGTCATGAAAGCGAGCCCCCGTTTCCTTCTCTTCCCCTTCTCTAATTGACAGCACTATTTGTGTGTCGTCTGCATAAGAGGTGATTTGATTAGGCTCGCCAGAGAGATCACATATACGTTGAATAGGGTCGGGCTCAACGATGATCACTGTGGCACCCCACACAGGAGTGAAAAAGGTTTTGAACTGTGATTGTCCAATTCCACTGTTTGCGATCTGCCAGAAAGAAAGGACCAGAGGAGGTTCCAAGCTGTCCCTTGCACTCCTTCTTCCGACAACCGGTCCATCAGAACTTCATGATGGACCGTGTCGAAGGCTGCTGACAGATCCAACATTATCAAGATTGCCTTCCCTCCTCTGTCCAGTGCTTCCCGAATCTCCTCTGTAGATTTGATTAAGGCCAGCTCAGTACTATGTTCTGCTCTGAACCCATATTGTGATATGTCTAGTAGGTTATTAGTTAGCAGAAAAGTGCTGAGCTGAGTGTTCATGGCCTTTTCAATAATCTTGGCAGGGAGCGGGAGTCTTGAAATTGGCCTATAATTGTTTGGGTCACTAGGGTCAAGAGTAGGTTTTTTCAGAAGGGGAAGAATAGAAGCTTTCTTCCAATTGCTAGGAAACTTGCCCGTTGTGATTATATTGTTCAACAATAGTGTAAGGGTTGATCCTATAACTTCTGGAATTTGCTTTAGTACTGATGCAGGGCATGGATCCAACGGGGCACCAGACCGAATAGAATTCAGAAGTTTAATAGTATCTGATTTCTCTAGCAAAGAGAAATTTGCTAATGCTGGTTTGTTTTGTTCCAGAAATGGGGGCAACATCAATATCCCTCCTTGAGCTAGGCTAAATGAGGAGAAAATAGTTTCCACTTTATACTGGAAAAATTTGGCCAGCTTTTCACAGAGCTCTGGACTACTCTGACTCTTGGGGGCATTAGGGGATGCTAGTTTGGAGATAGTTTTAAAGAGCTCTTTGGTATTGGATTCGGCCAGGGAAATTTGTTCAATGAGGTACTTTCTTTTGGATTCCAGCAGCTTAGCTTTATATTGTCTAAGGCTGAGCTTGTAGCTAGCTTTGTCTACGTTATGGTAGCTTTTTCTCCATATCCTTTCTAAACGCTTACAGCCTTGTTTTTGAATTTTTAGTTCATCTGAGAACCAGGGGACAGATGGAAGAACCCTTTTGGGGGTCCATACTTTTACAGGAGCGATTTTATCGCATGCTCCTTCTAGCCACTTCGTAAATGCAGAGAAAGCCTCATCTACCTCTGCAGGGAGAGTAGGCTTGGTTTTATTCAATGCCTCGCCTAAGTCTGTGCAATTTACGTTTTTCCAGGCTCTTTTTCCAATAGCCCCTGAGAGCTCTGAGCTAAGTTTGTGGTCCTGCCACTCATTTACCTTGAAAAGGATGGCATAGTGATCGGACCAAACCAGAGGGAGTATTGATAGAACTGTGAGTGAGGGATTATTGGAGAATATCCCATCCAACGTGTGCCCCTTGTCATGTGTGGGCACTCCGATCAGTTGCTTCATATCCCCTGCCTCCATCATTTGCCCCAGGGTGATAGTGTCTAGGTTGGATTGATCCTCCAGATGGAAATTAAAATCCCCTAATAATGTAAAGGAGTCTGCACATAGCCCATCTTCAAGCAGTGCCCCCAGCAGATCTAGAAATCCTGTCCTGGGGCCAGGAGGCCGATAAAGGAGTAGCCCCTTGAAGGTGCTATGTTCTGAAGTACGTAGATTAAATGAAAGGGACTCACATGTGGCATTTGACGCAGTGTGGAAAGCGGGCTTCAGTGAATCATGATAAATGACTGCTAGTCCCCCGCCTCTCCCGTAAAGTCTGTCCTGAGTGTGACAGATGAATCCTGGAGGGGTAGCCTTCACTAGATCAGGACTGGATGACAGATCAGACCAGGATTCAGTGATAAAAGCCATTTTTATATCATGTTCCTCAATGAACAAAGCACACTCCAAACTGTGTTTAACAAGAGATCTAGCGTTCAGCAGCATACACCTAAGAGCTGGTTCGCGATCTGGATTGGTTTTCCTGCCTGTTCTGTTGTTAAGAGCAGAGTCAGGGGGAGTCTTAATGTATGGCAAAAGTGTTTTACAGTTCTGACAGATCCTTCTCAAACGATTAGGCATTGCCTCGAGGGGAATACAGGGGCACCCGTCGACTCCCCGACATGGGTTTAGTCTAATGAGGTCATCCCTAGTATAGGTCGGCATGTTTGTAGTAAACCGGCCAGGGGGACGGGCCCTGCGCCCGACCAGAGTGCGGACGGGCACAGACGGGCTTGCCTAAGGCGCGCCTTTGGCGCGCCGGCGGCACGTCCGCTGAGCGTCCGCATCAGCGTGCCTTTTATCTCCTCTGCGTCGTGGAAGCTGGACTGCTAACCCAATATGGCGGCCCCATTCGTTTCCCCAGAAAGCCCTCAATCGCTACTAAAGTGCAGTAAGTGGCAGTGCAGATTCAAATTCAGCAAATTCAACAGTACATAAAAGATTTAAAACCGATTTTTAAAAGATACTTAAAAATACTTAAATGCGGTGTAGGACCAGGGTAGCAGCTCTAATACTGGCGAGTGTAACTCACTACTCTGTCCCAGTCAGACAGAGCTGCGCGTCCGCATCAGCGTGCCTTTTATCCCCTCTGCGTCGTGGAAGCTGGACTGCTAACCCAATATGGCGGCCCGTTCGTTTCCCCAGCAAGCCCTCAATCGCTACTAAAGTGCAGTAAGTGGCAGTGCAGATTCAAATTCAGCAAATTCAACAGTACATAAAAGATTTAAAACCGATTTTTAAAAGATACTTAAAAATACTTAAATGCGGTGTAGGACCAGGGAAGCAGCTCTAATTCTGGCGAGTGTAACTCACTACTCTGTCCCAGTCAGACAGCGCTGCGCGTCCGCATCAGCGTGCCTTTTATCCCCTCTGCGTCGTGGAAGTTGGACTGCTAACCCAATATAGCGGCCCCGTTCGTTTCCCCAGCAAGCCCTCAATCGCTACTAAAGTGCAGTAAGTGGCAGTGCAGATTCAAATTCAGCAAATTCAACAGTACATAAAAGATTTAAAACCGATTTTTAAAAGATAATTAAAAATACTTAAATGCGGTGTAGGACCAGGGTAGCAGCTCTAATACTGGCGAGTGTAACTCACTACTCTGTCCCAGTCAGACAGCGTGTGGAAAGTGATGAAAGATTATGAGCCTTTTGTGCAGCAGCATGCCCTTAAGTACATGTTGGCTACTTTGATTGGACTGTGGGAATAGTGTTTCAATGATGTAGCACCCCAGAAGATTTATGATATTAGGGATCATGTATACGCTGCTGATATGGCACCTGGTAACTTTTTTGGTAATGTTGCGGCGTTGGTCGCTTATCGGAGTAGGTTGCTTGAGAAGAGCCCGACAACAGTATACCAGTTTCCGATGAGGGAAGTCCACCCCATATATCACCCTGAAATACCAGAGCTACGGGATCAGCATAATGTTGTTACTAGACCACGGGTAGAGGCCCGGGTCCAAGAACAGTGGGTCTACACTCCATGGAAAAGGAGTGAAGTTTTATCCCTTAAGATTCAGTTGCCTGACCCTAGGAAAAACCCAACTGCATATTAAAAGGAAATGACTGAGGCCGCTTCATCGACAGTGATGATGCTTGCAGATACTGAGATGTTCTTTGATTTACTGGTGCCCGTTGATATTTGGAGACAGGTGCACACACAGGACCATGTTGTGGAATTGGGTGGTACCTGGGATCATATTAAAGCATGGGACCAAGAGATTAAGCCTGGTGAGAAGCCTAAGGCCGAGATACTAGCTTTGCCTGGCCGAATTATTACGTATATGCATTCTCTTATTCCACTGAGAAGGGTAGATTGGGACAAGTTAACGGCATGTCGTCAGAAGAAGGATGAGAGTGTGTCTGATTTTTTCACTCGGTTTGAAGGCATGTTTTGGGATTTTAGTGGCCAGGATTTGTCGGTGGAGGGGGGTGTCCGATTGTTCGTTAATAGATTTGTTACGAACCTGCTTCCTGAGATCGCGACTCGGTTACAGGCCTCGGAGAGCACTTGGACTACCTTCTCCCCTTCTGTAATTTTGAGTATGGCACAGTATTATGAGCACAGGGGAAATTACGAGAAGGAGAAGGTGGAGAAAAAGCATAGAGAATTGAAGACAAAGGGGTTGTTGCAGCAGGCTTCTCGTGGGAATGGTAGAGGACGTGGTGGTATGGCCTGACAGCTTCCTCGTATTAGCCAGAATACTACGCCTGTAGGGCCGAATCAGTGTGCGTATTGTAAAGAGGCGGGACATTGGCGTAGCGAGTGTCCGGTGTTGTTTCAGAAAGTTGCGGCCCCTAGAGGACGAGGTTCTCGTGGCCGGGGTCGTGGAGCTAGTGGACAGGACAGAGTTCAGCATACTGCAACCTTACAGGATCGCCCGGATAGTAACTACTTCGATGACAATAGGGGCGGCCAGTATTATCATGATGACTATGATATAGACTAGATGACAGGTATGCCTCACAGCTAGGACAGTCAGGGACAGGGTGAGGGACCAGTTCAGATGCCTGTAGATCAGCGCGGTCCTTACGTTATTGCAGATTTGCATGGCTCAGCTAAGGAATTTTTGGTGGACACAGGTGCAATAAATAGCTCTATTTCTCGTTCACTGGTCCCCGAGGCAGCTCTGTCTGGCCATAATAATGTTTTGGTAGGATTTTCTGGTGTACCGGTTGTGAGCCCCATTTCCAAACCTCTTACTATAGGTCCTTTTACTGTGGATTCGCCATTTTTGTTGACATCTAATTGCGGAGAAAATCTGATGGGCTTAGATTTATTAAAGAAGTTGCATGCTACTATTTACTGTTCCCCGGAAGGTGTTTACATGACGATGGGCCCGAATGTGGTCAGCACTAAGCAGTGTCTGTCCAAAGATGCACCCCTCCCTGTTGAATTTGATGACGTGCCGCCCACGTTGTGGGCAACGGGTGACACGAACGTAGGACTATTGTAGATACCCCCAGTTTCTATCAAAATTGAAGACAATACCATTTTGCCTTGTATTCCTCAGTACAAAATACCGCAAGCATGGGAGCGAGCCTTGTTACAAATTATACAGGACTTGAATCAGTCAGGAGTTGTTGAGGAGACGACTGCTAATGTGTGTAATAGCCCTATTCTTCCCATTCTTAAGAGGGCACCTTCGGGCTCCTCTGATGATCATCCAGATGTTTATCATTTTGTGATTGACTTGTGCGCAATAAATAAAATAGTAGTTCCACTGTTCCCGGTGGTCCCTGACATTACTGCACTTTTGACGATGATTACTTCTACTGCTAAATTCTTCTCTGTCATTGACCTAAAAAATGCATTCTTTAGTATTCCGATCCAGCCAGATAGCAGGTACTTGTTCGTTTTTACCCTAGCTGGCAGAAGTTTTAGATTCTGTCTAGCTCCTCAGGGCTATACTGAGAGCCCTAGTATATATAGTCAAGCTTTAAAAGCCCAATTGGACTCCCTTACGCTTCCTCCAGGTAATGTATTGCTCGAATATGTAGACGACCTTCTCATCGCTTCTGACACTGAGAAGGGTTGCAAAGACAGTACAGTTAAATTGTTGTTGCATTTGGCACACCACAGACATAAAGTGTCCCCTTCAAAATTTCAATATTGTCGACAGGAGGTCACCTACTTGGGTCAGCTACTGTCGAAGGAGGGTAGGAGATTGACCCCTGAGCGCATCATCGCCATTGTTAAAATGCCTATCCCTAAAACTAAAAGGGATGTGCATGCTTTTATTGGCATTACTTCCTATTGTCTTCAGTGGATCCCTAACTATTCGCTCTTAACAAAACCCCTGCTCGCACTAACCACTAAAGATGTGCATGAACCCTTGCCTTGGACGCCTGAATGTCAGCAGTCTTTTGAGCAATTAAAAGTTGCGCTTTGCTCTGCGCCTGTGCTTGGTACGCTTGAGTATGCAAAGCCGTTTGTGCTGTACGCACACGAGATGGCTGGTTGTGCGCTTTCCGTTTTAACACAGGCCTTTGGAGGTAAGCAATGGCCGTGTGCTTATTTTTCTGCCCTTCTTGCTCCTGTCGCAAGAGCCCTCCCAAGCTGTCTAAGGGCGGTCGCGGCTGTGGCCGTCTCTTTAAGGCAATCGGCTGGGCTCGTACTTGATACTGACCTCACAGTCATGGTGCCCCATGCTGTGGATACTCTTTTGAATAAGACCAAGACACAGCACCTCACCAGTGCACGTCTGACCGGTTATGAGCTAACTCTCTTTGCACCACATGTCACGATTAAAAGATGTGCCACTCTGAACCCAGCCACGTTGCTACCCCTCCCTTCTGAGAGTGAGGAAATTGACATAAATGATTGTATCTTCCGGACGGAGGAAGAGACGAAAGGACGGGTAGACTTGACTGATGTTCCCTTATCTGACTCCCAAGGGGAACTATATGTCGATGGCTCTTGCTTTAAGCTGCCAGATGGCACTACAACAGCAGCCTATGCAATCACAACACAGTCCACGGTAGTTGAGACGTCACAAGTTCCCTATCAGTCGGCCCAAGCTGCAGAGCTTGTTGCCCTTATTCGAGCCTGCGAGTTGAGTGAGGGACTGGCTGTCAATATCTTTACTGACAGTCAGTATGCCTTCGGAGTCGCCCATAATTTGGGCGGCTCTGGGCAGAGAGAGGGTTTCTCACTTCCCGTGGGATGAAGATCCAGCATGGCCCCCTTATACATAGGCTTTTGTCGGCTTTGACACTCCCCAGGAAATTAGCGATAGTAAAGTGAAGCGCCCACAAGACAATTACTGACAATGTGGGTAAGGGGAATTATTTTGCAGACCAGACAGCTAAGGAGACAGCCCGGACGAAGATGAAAAGGATGTTTGTAGCATGTCCCGCTAGGTGGGTTCCCGAGGTCACCATGTTTGAGGATATGCTGGAGAGTGTCAAGGAGATACAAAGTGAGTCAACGATTGAGGAATTAGCAATATGGCAGGAAAGCACAGCACGTTTGGATGAGATGGGGTGTTGGACTGATAAGTCAGGGAAACAGAGATGGATGCTACCAGATGCATATGTTCTTCCCGTAGTCACCATGGCACATGGGCCAGCTCATATCAGTGCTAAAGGTATTTGTAAGTTGCTAGACCCTGTATGGCAAAATGATAATATCCCAAAGACTTCTGCTCATTTGGTCAAATATTGTATGGTGTGCATGATGCACAATCTTTGAAAACGTACCCCTACGCCACCTGGTAATTTTGCACCTCCCACTTTCCCTTTTGAGGTCCTCCAGATAGATTACATAGAAATGGATCGAGTCAACAATTTGAAATATGTATTAGTGGTGGTTTGTACATTCAGTAAATGGGTCGAGGCCTATCCCACGAAAGAAAACACAACCATAGCGACTGCAAAAGTACTCCTGAAGGAGTTCTTTCCGCGCTTCGGCTTGCCCCGTTTGATTTGGAGTGATAACGGAAGCCACTTTAATGTAAAAGTCATTCAGTTAGTTTGTGAGGGACTACATATCAGACAAAAATTTCATGCTGCAAATCACCCCCAGTCAGCAGGTTTGGTTGAGAAGTACAATGGTACTCTCAAACTGAAATTGGCAAAGATTCAGGTGAGCACAAGGTTGCAGTGGCCAGATGCTTTACCATTAGCCCTTTTGTCCACAAGAACCACAGCGCATTCTAGGACAGGACTGTCACCCTACGAGGTCGTGTTCAGGCGCCCGGCAAATGTCTGGGGTGTCCCGCGTCCTCGTAGATTTTCTGAAATTTAATATCATCTGTTAGTGGACTATCTGAATGAGTTAACTAAAAGTCTTCATTCTATTCACCAACAGATCCAGTATTCTCTCGCACCAGTACCTGAGGGGCCAGGACATGATATTCGGCCCGGTGATTTTATTCTAATCCGGAATTTTCAGAGGAAGAAGAGCTTGGAGCCAAGGTGGAAGGGACCAGTCCAGGTCCTCCTTGCCACCAGCCGAAAGAACTGGATTCATAGTCAACACTGCCGCAGAGTGCCTCTACCCTTGCCTTATGATCAGTGGGTCAAGGAAGGAATTGGGGACTCGGAGTGGGAGCAAGTCCCACGATTTGACCCCTTTTCGGATGCCAAGGTCACATTGACCCAAATGGAGGCCGAGAACAATGAGGTACTAAATGCAGCAGTGCCCCCAGAGATCAAGGCTATTCAAGAGCCCTTTTCCACTGGCCCCTCTGTGTATGAGCCCCTTTTTACTGACCCCTCTGTGCCTGGAGTAGCCAGGTACAATTTGCGCCCCTGATGGAGGAACAGTGCACCAAAGGAGAAGTCAGATTAGCAGGGATGGACTGCGCAAGTCAGGGTGTACTTTGCTCATAGTACCTACAGTAGTTTAGGGAGAGGCGAGATTGGTGCATTGTTCGGACATTGGACAGGATAGATCGAACGTGCTCCCCTGGAGGGGGGTACATTATCCTGTGCGACATGGGATTTCTTCAAGAGCTAGGATCGAACAGCTCCACCACCGGTGCTCAAGAGCGCCAACATTGATGAACAATAGGAGTCTGCCAGTGAGGCTCAGACGTATACTGGGAACACTTGCCCCCTTTTTTCTTTGTCATCAGTTCCATTGCATTCCCTTTTCCCTTGCTTTGCAATGTATCCGTTTGGTCGGCACCTTACTAAGGAAGAACAGCCATTTGCACCTCCGCGCCCAGAGCGGGGTTGGTCCACGAAAAGCAAAATAGTTTTTGCAGCAATAATTGCAATTGCATTAATATTTGTGTTCAGAATATCCTGGTTCTTGGAGGAAAAGTATCCTGTACGCTCTTTGGTTGGGACAACACCTGTTCCCCCTGAACACATGTTTGTTACTTTGGCCCCTCACAAAGGAGAGCACCGAAAGTCTTATAAGGATAATGTATTTATACAAATGTTGCATCAGGCTCATAATGTATCGAATATGAATAATTGCGGGGTGTGTGGACTACTTCCCTCCATGACTCATAAAAGTGAGAACTTATTGTCCATGCCATTGTCTTATATTAGCAGTTGTGAGGGTTGGTTTGCATTGCTTAGTATGGTGCGTCGCCAGCCCCAGTTTGATGCTTTAGATAAAACACGTACTGATTCTTGCACCATGGTACAGAATATGCGTTTCCAGCACAGGGCTTTCCCTGGCGCTTCGACAGGTCAAGAGCCATTTGGTTGATTGTTCTTAAGCTCCTGCATGCGTGCATATAAGGGGGTGAGGAATGGAACGTGGTATCGAATGGAAATAGCTGATTTCCTGGGATTCAACACGTCAGAGTATTTCCAGTCATTCCAGGCTCGTAATGTTACTGAGGATGAGCCAATACTGCTGTCGGTGGTCAACACAACAGCTAGTTTCTGTGTCCAGGGGACTGGAAAAGTAAAGGTGGGGGACTACAGATGCAATTCCACATATAGGTTAAGAACGACTGCTAGTCCGCCTTTGATGCCACCCCCTAATGTCTATTTTGTTTGTGGATCCCAAGGTTATGTCTGGCTCCCGGATGGATCGTCGGGCAGTTGTAATCTCTCTTTCCTCCTACCCCCTGTGTATATAGCTCCGTGAAATTACCACAAAGACCATCGGCTGCAGCGTCGGAGTGTACATTTGCCCCGAGTTAGAAGGGTTATTAACAAAGAAGATATAGATCAGACACATACCACTTTGCAACAGTTTGAAGATGCCATGGAGGGTATTGTACCCTTTTGGGGCCCCATGTCCAATAGCCTTAACATTCGTCGACTCACGAGAGTTGTAGAAGAGGTCATTAATACAACAGCAGGAATTCTGACCAATATCACTGTTGAGCTTCAGGCTACGAGACTCGTTACCTTACAAAACTGGATGGTGTTAGACGTCATCCTTGCTGATCGGGGAGGGGCCTGTCGTGTCATTGGTCTATTGCGTATACATACCTGACCACGCCCCCAATATATATGCTGCCATACAGAAATTACACAAAGACAGAGGCGGATAGGGGGTCAGGCCCCCTGTCAGTTATTCAAGAGGCTCTCTGAAGGATGCACCTACGGTACTTGATCACAGAGGACAATGTCTCCAGTTTACTGGGACAAGCCGCATCCCGTCATGAAAAGAACTGTAGCACACTAACAGCTTCCCCATTCATCCGGCTGTAAAACCTGTCCCAACTCCATTGTGGGATACTTACACATGATTGCAACAATTCATTTATATATGTGAACAACATCAATTAAATTCTTATACAACCATATAGTCTAAAAACACTTAACTCAAACTTTCGATTTATTTTTACCTCTTTTTTTTTTACACTGCTGCCGGCTTCAGCTTCTTTGACCCCAAGGGCTGCTTTGTGGGCTTGCACTGAGGCCCGCCTTGAATATGGCATGTGAAAGTTAGAGTCAGTCAGAGAGGTGATGAGCGATGTGGTAGTGACAAGGAGGAATAATATACATCTCTTGTGAGTCGTGACTCATCTCTGACTGCACCGCTTCGCTTCCTCATTGTGTCTGCACTCTCTGACTGCAACAATGCAATACTGCTGGAGGACACAGGTCCTGGAGGCAAATGCGGAGGAAGATTCAGTCTTGAGCACAGGCAACAGCTGCAAGGGCCAATCACTGCATGGTTTCATAATGAAGCCATACTGTGATTGGTCATGAGCTCCGTGGGTCTGAAGGTAACCTCCCACCCCTGCGCTGCCTTATGTACACCAGAGAGGCCTACTAACCTCGTCTCTGAGCCAATCCTGACACTACTCTCTTGCTCTTATGTTGCCAACACAGCATGAGAGCAGTGCCAGGATTGGCTTGAGCAGGCAAAGTTAGCGCTGATTATGAGACCGGGGGGGGCTGCAGTTGTGATTCCTCCCGGCTCACTAATTGAGCAGGTGAGAAAGGCCTTGAGTGCACATGTCTGGTTGGATGTTTGCCTTTCTGTGGCCAGCCTGACATGCGCACTTGAATGAGTGACTGACTGACTCTGATCATGTTTACTGTGCATGTGTTTCAGTGTCAGGTATTTTGAAGCCGCACCCCACCCCACCTCACCCACCTCCCTCGCTCAGGATTCAGAAACTTAGAGCAACTGGCCCGCGGTTGAAAAAGCTGATCGCCAGGCCAGAAGAAAAAGTGTTTCTCTTTATTACATTTAATACTAGCGATGAGGGGGCATAAATAGGGGCTGGGTGGGGTCCACAAATATAGTGGGGCAATGCCCCAATGCTCTCAAAAAGGAACCGTCCCGCTTCTGCTTGCCTGTGCCTGGGCATGGCACTGTTGGGCCTCTGGGGCCACAGAGACGGGAGGCTTCGAATATATGATTTCGGGGCCCTCTGCTGGAGGAGGATGAGAGTGCAAGCTAAAGTACAGCATCTGTGGACTTTCTTGGGCTGAGGACTACTGTGCAGACTTGTATTGAGTGGGGACTATCAAGGAGCTCTTCATTTCTTTACTTGAGTTGTGGTATGTGATGAGGGAAGCAAAGGTTTTGTGTTTGTTTGTCTGCATTAAAGCATGTGGGAGGTACTAAAGAAAAGCTGCATATGCCCATCACAGTAAGAGGAAACTGGTTTGACTGACATCTTGTGGTGGCAATAGGTGAGGGGGCGCAGTGCACAAACTGACTAGAGGCGTGTCCTCCCTGAATTAACATGCCTGTGAGGTAGTAAGTGCCACCACACTCAGCTCTCCTTGGGAGCCAAGGACTTTGTGGGGCATTTGGGTCCCCTTAGCTCAGTGGGGGTTGAGTGGGTAAACACAGAGGTCCGTCAGTGGTACAGAGGGCATCCGTGGCTCAGATGATTGAGCCTGGCATCACTACAAGATTGTTTGGACCATAATAGAAGTCCACCACTGGACCAAATGCACTGTGAGGAGAACCAGATTGACAAAGATTTGAAAGGGGGGCCCATTCTGGCTTTGATTGCATGCTGCTACATTCTGAGGAACTGTGTGAACAAGTGGGATGCAGGAGGTGTTCAGCAGCAGCCCACTGAGGATAAGGTGGACGGAACACTGAAGGTTACCAATGCTTTCAGGGAGATACTGGAATCTAAAATTTACAAAGTGATGATTGATAAGGGCATACTGAAGGATGATCACAGACGATTAGCTGATAAGGTTAGAAAGAGAAGGAAGGCTACTGGTGAGGTATGCTTGACTGCAGACAAACTTCACAAGCAAATGGTGGCTTTTGTAAGGAAGGTAGGCCACTTAAATAGTAGGGCAGAGGATGCTGAAGGCTGTAATCGGTGCAACAACACCAGGGTGGTTGCAGTGCCTAAATCCGTAGAGGCAGCCAAAATGGTATAATTCATGGAAAAATGACTGTCGACGGAAGTGGTGCCACAGGGACTATTCCCCTTCTTTTCATTGGGGAGCCACACCAAGTACCGGTGAGGTGTCCACCCAAGGATCATAATCGTGTCCAATTATTTCCCCTACTCCACTACAAAGATAGAAACCTAATTTTGCAAAAAGTGCACGGCATCCCTCAATTGCAGGTCGAAACCATGTTGGAATGGAAAACGTTTTTGGTCGACTTCTCATTGCATTGTACGATTTAAGTTAGCATTTGCGGCACCATTTTGTATTCAGCCGCCATTTTGTACCATGACTGAAACTAAACTTCTGTCTCATTCTGTTTGCCTCAGCAGAAAGCAGCCTCGATTTTTTTTCTATTTCTCCAAGGTTGAGCTTCGCTGCACTAATGAATAGACTGTTTTGTCATTACATACCTTTCCCGTTAGATAGGCCTGCTCCCACCCTTAGAGTGGCGGGCACGGGCAGAATAACCTTGAAACTGAGATAGCATGTACCCGGTCTTAGCATTGCAGCTCATCCTTCTGTGTCTCCTTTGTTCACCAGCTACCAACTGGAAAATTCCAGTCTGGGCGTGTCCTTAGGGGTACTGGAAATGCATATCATGTCTTACCATGCTGGCGGGGGTCAGTCCCCTCTGCAGCAATCCAAGGAGGCTGGTCAGACTGGACTCCGCTCGAGAGTATGACTAATAAATAACTTTGGTTTGTATTCTCTACTGTCTGACCAACTCTTCATTTGTTTGGAAGGCTGAGAGGTGGTCGCGAGTGACCCGGGTGACCCTAATCGGGTCACTTCCTTCAACCAGCAAAGTGGCCATCTTTCCAGATCATACCCTGCCAGTACAACATCAGCTGGTGTCATTTATTGATGTCAAGAAAGAGTTATGAGATGATAGCCTCAAATATATGCTGCTTTTCCCGCCATGGATGAAGATCATGCTCGATGCGCATACTTTGTTCTTTGATGCACCAGTTGACGCATGGGATTGGCTGGAAAAATATAAAGTAGGAATGGATAATTTAACCTACCATTGACCTCCCTCTGGGAAGTGAAAGAGATGGCAGGACCGAGATAGTCTTGTGAGACAATAACCTTCGAGTAAGCAGGAGGCATATGCGCAGGGGGGTGAGGTGGAAATAGTGACGAATTTCTGTATATTATCATCCCAAGAACTGAGTGGGAGGCTCAGCACAGGGCAGTTCAGACTCAGGGGTGACCAATAAAGGGAGACATGCTCAATCTTTGTTGACACCGAGGTCAGTGGATGACATTTGATTGCCCCTTGTGAGGGTTTAGGCTGTAAAAGACTACCACCACAGATGTGTTCCAGCTAATGTGGTATGTATGTTTGGCACTGGACTGGTTTGGCCCTTCGGAAGGGCCCTCAGGTGACATGATACAGAAAAACATTACCAGAAGGTGTACAGGTGAGCGGGTTGGGAAGGAGAATTGGAGTCAAGGCTACCACCCCCCCTGTGCCACACTGAGCAGTAGGAATAGTGAGCACAAAGTTTTACTTACTATTCCTAGTACAGTTGCATTTTATTAGTCAGGTGTCCACTGCAGATCTGACCAGGGATATGGGATTTATGGTAAGATTTAGTTGGCTAACCCAGCCTGACAGAATTGCTGAATCCCTTTAAGCAAATTTGGTGATGTCACATTGACTCTTCTGAGGGTGGAAAGAGGATGGCTGAGTTACCAAACAAATATCAGATACTCGTGTGTGGAACGTGAGTAGTATGGGGACCCTAGCAAAGATGTATAAAGTGTTGACCTATTTGAAGCGGAAAGGGGTGGACATTACTGTACTCCAGAAGATGCAATTAACAATCTCAGAGGTGACCAGATTGAGAAAAAGATGGAGGGCCATATATATGCTACCAGCTACTCTTCTTACGCCAGGGGCACACTAATCTGGATCAAACTAGGGACCCGCTGTGAGGCCACTGTAAATTTCACTGATGAGGAAGGCAGAAATGTTTTGATGCAGGGCAGGCCTGATAGGATACAGGGGTGTAACAAAGACCCCCGCTGCCCCGCGGTGCGTGGGGGCCCCCACTCTTCCCTACACTTGAAGGGGCCCCCTCAGCCCTACCCTGAAGTGAGTGCTGAAGGTTAGGGCCAACAGGCCCGAGCACTGCACATTAGTTGCTGTTTAACTTTAGCCTTTCTTTGGGCAGGTATCAGTGTTGTGAAGATCTCAGGCACAAAAAAGAAACAGTTGCAATTTATAGCTCTTGTTTCTCGCCCATGTAGAGAGGCCTGGAAGGAAAGGCACCCCAGGATTCATCTGTGAATCCGAGTGCTGGAGTGCAGAAAGAAACAGTCAAGAGAGCGGCGACCAGGAGAAGGTCAAAAGGAAGTTCAAAGGAAGAAGCACTGCTCAGACAGAAAGACAGATAGCACTCTGTGTGTGGGTGTGTGCACACACAGGGGCTTAACACTCCCCATCCCCCCCACATGGTGCAGGAGGCCCCAGGGACCCCTCAGCCACGCACCTTGCTTGTCCTGATATCATGCAGCAGACTTCAACTTGCTCTGTTCTTTGTGCAGAGACCGTGCAATAGGTTGACACTACTCTGTAGAAATGTAACACATTATTGTTTCATTTTAGAAAGCCACTGATTGTACAGGAAGCCAGGCCACTTTTTTTTAATTGCAGGAGTGAGTGAAGGGCTCTTGCAGAAGGCCTGGATGGATGACTAAAGCAGAATTCAGTGTTTTGACTGTGGACCCTCCCACATCCAGCCTGCACCCTCAGTAAGAGTCCAGTATTGGAGTCACACTACAGAGAAGGCAAGCAGCAAAGAGACAAAGGGCTGCATTTGGGTTTCATGCATCCTGGTCCTGTAGCAGCTTTCTCCCAGGCCATGTTTGCATCCTTAAACCGGTGAAGGGCTGTGATTCCTGGGGATTAAAGAAGAGGTGAGGCTAGTGCTGGACCAGCTGGTGTCCCCCAAACAGGTGAGTCCACCAGCAGCCCTTTTCTTTCTACCTCAATGTAATAAAGGGAGGCATGGAGTAACTGGCTGGCACTGGGGGTATTGGGACCATACCACAGAAGCATTCATTATGCCTCACCTCCTGGTCACACCAGACTTAACAAAAACCCCAGAAGCCCCCACAGGGCGTTGTTCACTGGGGCCCCTGTAAGTACTGAACAAAGGCAACTGTTTTAACAATGCCTGACAACGGATGGAATCTGAGTAGGAGTGACTCCTTGCATTGCTTGGTCTGGCTTTTCAGAGGTAGATTATGTCTCCCCCCCAAAAAAAGTGAGATCTGACCGAGTAAATGCACCTGCATTACCACCAGCACACAGTGCAGCTGAGAATTTCCAACCTGAAGCAGAATTACATTTACCGCAGATGTGGATTGCACATGTTGCTCTGGTCTGAGAATGTAGAGTAGAGCCAAGCCAGGTTCAGATCCTGTGACTCTGGTAGTGGCGCTGTTGGCTCAGACTGTCAGTGTCTAGGTTTTGTAGCAGGGTGGCCCTATGGCTCTGAGCCCTGGCCTGCAGCTCTATCCCAATGATCCTCTGAATAGTGGACATTGCTCCTTTTACATGTATGTTTTTCCTCCATAAATATTGAAAGCTGGGTGAGAAAGATAGGACAGCTTTTTCATTTTTCGAACTGCACTAAAATTAGTGCACTACACTTCTTTAAAATGTATGCTTTTCAAGTTGTAGGAAAGCACTGCCAACTTGTGTAAAAACCCTGAGCTCTGCTCCTTGAAATAAGGCAAACATTTAAAATACCATAGTCATGCTGCATTCAATGTACTTATTTCTAGTGTCTTCCCATCCCCTTGCAAATCTCTACTCCCAACACATCCCTTTCTCTGTTTTTTCCCTTGTTTTCTTCTCTTTCCCATAAATGTCCCTCCTTTCTGCTCTTACCTCTCTGACCTGTTTCTCTCTCACTTTCCTTTATCTCTTTGCCAACTGTCCTGACTTTCTCAGTAGTCTTTCTCTCTCTTTATCCCTAACTCTTTCACTTACTCTCTCTCATACTCATTCTTTAAGAGTGCTCCTCCATTACTCACTGACTCGGTCTACCCACTTTTTGTTATGGACTGTCCTTGATCACCTTTCCTTTCTCTTTCCTTGACTGTATCATCTTGCATCCTCTTTCAGTCTCTCTTTCCTCTTATACATCCATTATGTCCTGCTGTATCTCGTTATTTGACCACTCTTATTTTCTGGCTGCTTCTCTCCTCCTGTATTGTTTCTCATTAATGACGGTCACTCTCTCCTGGCAGTCTCCACCTCTCTTACAGCTGCCTCCTGTTCATGAATGTCTTTGGTCTAACTATGATTCTAACTCATGCACTGCAATACATCTTTCATTATGTTCCCTTGACTTAACATTTGTTTACCCCCTCCACTGTTTCCCCTTCTATCAGTTCCTTGGCTAATCTGATTGGTGTTTGGAGAGTTGCTGAATAAATGAGTGTGCCAGTTAACTGTCACTGTGCTTAATGGGAGGTGACTCTGCCTTAAGGAATTGAATGTAAATGTTGAATGTGACTGTACAGAATGTTTATTTATGAGTATGCCTCGCACCTGTCAGAGTCGCATGCACAAACCTATCCCTATCTTTTGAGCATTTCATGGAGAAGATTAAACATGCTGTGGTCTTCAATTGTTTGGATGAGGTCAGCTGACAGCACATAGGAGACGGGGTCATAAAAAGTGTCTGTATGTTCGTCTTCAGAAGCTCAGATGTTAAAACTTTGCATCAGTTTTACTTCCATTTTTCTCTGATATCATGAGGGGCAATGACGGTGGTGGGAAAATGCATCTTTGCCAACAGTGGCAAAAACCCTGTGCGTTTGGTCCTTGGTACCATCTAATCATGTCATACACAGAGCCCACACTAATATATAAACACATCTAGCTTACATACTCTTATCCTCACTCCTTTCTCTTATTAAGAGATACTAGGCTGACATATTTGTCAGTATACTTCTGCAGCTTTCCCTTTTCTTCCTTTTCTTCCTTGACTTCCACTCTCTGTAGCTCATTACATGCAAGAATTTACTTTGGATATGGTAGCTGTCATTATTTACTGTTCAATGAGATGTGAAGAACTGCCCTCCCTGATCACTACTATGTAGCTTTTTAACTTGCCCGCTGTGCACTAAAATGCTCTTTTTGCACAGTTTTTAAAAGGACCCTTGAATGAGACCTCTTCAAAACTTCCTATGAAGGTCATATTTATGACAGATCAGGCGTTGGTCAGTTTTGTTGTGCTAATTTACCTTGAGATACACACTATGTCACTTATTTTTTCAAAAAATCCTTTATAGAGAGCAACTTAGCCTATATCTAAATATAGCCTTTAGAATCGGTCAATTTCAATGTACTTTTACTTATTAAAATCATTTGTACCCATACCTAATGAAAAACAGAATTTATGTGTTGCAAACTTCATTGTCAGCTGAGGATAAATTAGGCTTTTTACATGCAGGTAGGTTGAGGAGAGATGCTAACATTCAGCATTTGAGCTGGATGAATTTTGGAAGTCCCTAACCATATCCTTCAGGGATGCCCATCACTCTCTGTTACACTACTGCAAGCAACACACTCGAGATAATATGCCAAAAGGTAGACTACTCGTGTGCTAAGTGATGGTCCTGCTATGGTTGCATGATGGAGAAGCAACCAACTGCATAAAGGGTATGACTGCTCCTATATTAATGCACAAATAGCCATATTCAAAAATATAATTTACCTTAATAGGAAAGGTTACAAGGGCAGGACACACTGAATTAAAATACATCTGAGAGCTAATGTGCAAGGCCGGACTGGCCGGAGGTGGCACTGGGCGTTTCCCCGGTGGGTCGCCAGGGTGGGGGCCGGTTTTGAGCCCCTGGGGGGCCGTTTTTGTTACAGGGACGTTTTTGCAGCATAGCTGCAATATCGGCCCTATAACAAAATCGGCCGAAACAAAGAACTCTGCATCAGGCACATTAGCAGGGCCGGACTGGGAACCAAAACCGGCCCTGGCAAACAGCTCGGCCGTCCCCCCCAACACTCCCCCTACCCGGGGGGCCGGCCGAGCACTTTGCCAGGGCCGGATTTGGTTCCCAGTCTGGCCCTGCTAATGTGCCTGATGCAGAGTTCTTTGTTCAAGTCTTACACTCTCTCTCCGTGTTCTGGATATATTCAGGATTCTTCCTGAAACTTAATCATTTCCAGGAAGCTTGTTAGAAACTCCTCTTCGAGTCTTTGTCGTGGTAACAGCAGGGAATAGGATGTCATAAAGGGCACTGCTAGTTTGAGGAGTGAAGGAGGTAATTCTGTATATAACTTACAACTTAAAATCCTTGAAGGATAATTCAGTGGGTTGATGTGGTAGCACAGCAAACTTTGTATAACTGCATTTTTGGTAGATAATGGACCTGAGGTATGGGGAGAAGAAGTGGTTTGCCTAGGATCACACAATTTGTTGGTGAGTGCAACTTAAGAGCATATACCTATGACAGCAACGTCTGGGCCAGTGTCTTCAGTTCTAATTTAAATGGAATCCTGCCTTTTTTGTTGTAATGAAATTTAAGATAACAGGCATATTCTTTTAGACTGTATTGACCAATAAGTGGAGAGGTAGAATGATAAAAGATGACTATGCTCAGAAAGGAATCAAAATACATTCAAGTGATATGTTACCACTAAAGTTGCCTCATGCTTGAAATCAGAAAATAATCTTAGTATTTTTAAATGAAGTATGCTATAGTTTAATCTTACTTACCTGTATTCCTGAAAACAAAATAAAACACTTATAGAGCATACAATAGATCTTGTGTTTGACAGTCTCCTAAAAGTACATGCCAGTGAAAATAAATGTGGCCCAATAGCACACGTAATGGGCTAAGAAATCCACATTTGGCTATTTATCACCATTGTTGATGAGAGAACCATTTTTTGGCCTTCATATCGTTCTAAACGAGGGACATGCTATCCATCAGTCTCCTACTTTGTTAATCAATCTCATAATGTTCACTTTGTTTATATGGAGTGCTTCATACCTTTGTAAATATCACAGAAATAATGATTTTCTGAAGGGGAAGGGTAGCAGAACACGATGAGGGGGCCCCTTCAGCATATCTTGCAGGGGAGCCCCTTCAGGTTTTGTTACGCCACTGATAGGATACAGGTGATGTTGGATAGCTTCTTTGGTCCAAACACTGGGCAATTCTTAGTGACATTAATACCACTATTAACCACTGAATTACAGGTGCCCATACTCCTGGTGGAGGACTTTGATTGTGTAGCAGATGTACGCATAGACAGATCAACTCCTCCATTGGTAGACTCTCTGAGTGTTAAACTGGTCCAGGATTTTGGAAGCTGGGTGTCATACTGGCACCAGCATGACATATGGAGGACTAGGCACATAGGCCGTAAGGAGTACTCATTTTACTCACCGATCTATGACTTACTTGTGTGACTTGTAAAATGTTGGCCATACTTAAAACAGGGGAATCCACCACAAAAACCGAGGATTTGGGTTATTCTCTTTTTGACAATAATACAGTTCTCGTCTGCTCAAAAGGGGTCTGGAAACAGACACTTAGGCCAACTTGGAAACTCCTAATTCCCTGGTTGCACGATCCAATTTCCCGAGATACATTAGCTGATGCAATGCAGTAATTTTTCCAATGCACCACAGACCATCTATACACAAAGTGGGAGACATTTAAGATGGTGATGCAAGGAGAGTGCATGGGCTAGACGGTGGGAGTTCATAGATGACAGAAAAGAGATTTAACCACAATAGAAAGTTAATTCCGTAGATTTTAAAGGGATGTCCTGAATGAGCCAACCCTTCAAACACAATTTACAAGGTATAAAGATCACTATGCTGTAGTGCAGGAATGACTGCAATCATTTACACAGGGAATATTGAAGCATATCACACGCAGAGGGTGGAAAACCAGGTAGACTCTTGGCATGGCTGGCACAGATGGCAGTAAGGGCTAAGACTATCTTGCATGTTAGGAACTGTACTGGAATTATGGTGCACACAGAAATAGATATCCACAAGGTTTTTACTCAATATTATATAGAGTTATATAAAATTCAGGCCCCTATTCCTAAGAAATTGATTGAGACCTTTCAGAGAGGATGTGAATACTGAATTTGTTGGCGGACATAGGGATGGAGCTAAGGGGACCCATTGCTTAGCAAGAGATTAACAGAATTTTAATGGAAATGGTAAGGGGGTCAGACACCAGGAACGGATGGTCTTCCGGCAGAGTTTTACCAAACATATGCTTGATTGCTGGCGTCACACCCGGCTGCCATGTACGCAGAGGCATTTGAGAGAGAGTCACTTCCAGAGATGAGCAGAGAAGCCCTAATTATTTCAATCCCTAAGCGCTTTTAAGACCCTTCATAGGTGGCATATTATAGGCCATTGTCTACGTTAAATTTAGGATACATGATCCTTAGCAAGGTTCTAGCCTGCCTCTTTTACCCACACATACAGGTCCTAGTCCATGAGGACCAGAATGGATTTATATTCACCGGCAACACCTCTTTAAACATCAGGAAATGGTTTCTGGTACCTGATGAGACACATTTGGGACTTTACCCAAACGCAATGGTTTTCACTATAGACTTGCAAAAGGCCTTTGACACAGTATACTGGGCTTTCCTCCATGAGGTAATGATGTCGGTGTAATATATGCAGAGTGTATGCCACTTCATTGATAATTATAGCATCAGAAATACCATTACATCACCAGAGTCATTACATTGCAGGAAAGGTTTAGGGCCTTATTTAGAGTTTGGGAGATGGGGTACCCAAACAAAACATGTTGGACATCCGATGTCTGCTGTACTCCAAGTGCCATAGCTTATAATGCACATTAAATTTGGCGGACAGGAGATCAACCACCCCACCCATAAAAGTCTAAGGGCCCGATTCCGATGCGGTTGGGAACAGCTCCGACCATCGGTCGGAGCCGTTCCGACCCCATTGGAATTGCTCGTTCGGATTCCTTTCCAACCGAGCCATTTCGATGGGCTCAGTTGGAAGGGAATCCGAATCTGTTTTCCGAATGGCCTCCGACGGGCTCAGAGAGCCCGACTGCCATTCGCAAAGTCTTCAGTAATCCCTCGGCTGGCACTTTCCGGACGAGGGATTACGATGGCAGCTTCCTACTGCCCTTCTGTGCCGGCCTTTCTGACACAGAAAGGCATTGGGAATCTGTCTTTGTGGGGCCCCCAGCAGGGCCCCCCTGGGTGCAAGGCCGCCAAATGGTGGGCTAGGGGGCACCTACGGGCCCCCCGTTGATCCCTGCACACGGTGGCAGGCACCTTGAGGTGCCTGCCTTGGGGTGCAGGGATGAACTGCACCTCTGCTCTTTGCAATGAGAGCATGCCTTCCGTTCAGAATGCATGCTCCCATTGTAAAGAATAAAGCAAACACAAGGAGATGATGGATGGAGCGCTGAAACTTTTCAGACACTCGCCCCCAGTCACAGATCTGGGTTGAATCCATCATCATTCTTTAGCTCACTTCACCACCTCAGTTCAGACCCAGCTATATGCAAATCAGTCTTGACCCTGTGCCTCATGGGAACAGTCCAGCCCGAACTGCCAAGCGAGGTCTTCCCTGAACCGGAAACAAGCATCCTGGGACCGGTTTCTGGGTAACACCCTTCATCAGCCAGGCTAGCTTGAATCCAGTGGCAAAGTGAGCAAGGGACCCACGTCTGGGCATACCCTGCCAACTTAGGGCGAACAAAGCAAACACAAGGAGATGATGGACGGAGCGCTGAAACTTTTCAGACACTCACCCCCAGTCACAGATCTGGGTTGAATCCATCATCATTCTTTAGCTCACTTCGCCACCTCAGTTCAAACCCAGCTATCTGCAAATCAGTCTTGACCCTGTGCCTCATGGGAACAGTCCAGCCCAAACTGCCAAGCCAGGTCTTCCCTGAACCGGAAACAAGTATCCTGGGAACGGTTTCTGGGTAACACCCTTCATCAGCCAGGCTAGCTTGAATCCAGTGGCAAAGTGAGCAAGGGACCCACGTCTGGGCATACCCTGCCAACTTAGGGCGAAAAAAGCAAACACAAGGAGATGATGGACGGAGTGCTGAAACTTTTCAGACACTCACCCCCAGTCACAGATCTGGGTTGAATCCATCATCATTCTTTAGCTCACTTCGCCACCTCAGTTCAGACCCAGCTATATGCAAATCAGTCTTGACCCTGTGCCTCATGGGAACAGTCCAGTGGCGTAGCTAGAGCTTGTGGCGCCCGGGGCTATCCCTCAGATTGCCGCCCCTGGGGGGGGGAGGGGGGGGAGGGGTGCTGGGGAAAAAGGACGGCGAGCACTTGAAAGAGGTCCGAGAGACACGTAGTATCGCCGCTAATAGTTACCTCGATCATGCAAGTTACTTGCACATACATGACACGGTCCAAGGCTACACAGTTGAATACACCGGTGACCGGCAGTACAAAGGAGAACACACAGACTGCATGATCTATCTGGGGACTCAGAAAAACCGCATGTGACATCCATCAGAGAGCTGCGTGAACGATTACCTGGTAATCCCCTCAGCACAATGCAAACATGCACATACATGACACTGTTCGGGGATCCATCATCTACAGCTGACATTAAATGACCAAACATCATGGTCCCCCATTAAAGCAGTGGGGACGTGCACAAACGGGATGTGCTCTGGGGACCCAAAACCAACTTAACAATGTCGAAGCCTGTGATTCTTTATCTTTCAAAAACAGCAAATTAATTATTCACAGGGAATGACTCACTGTGTGCCCTTAGAACTAAACTCAGCACAAAGGGGTCAGTCAGCTCCACAACCTTGCCAACACAGACCAGATACAAAGCCAGCTCTGGTGGCCCAAAGGCAACAACCAGGGGTCGCGCCCTGTCATTACTTCTAAGCAGCAGCAACCAACTCCCTGGGAATGAAAAGACGTGTGCTCTTGGGACCCAAAGCCAGCTTGTAATAGTGCATCTCTCCTTCAGAGCAGCCTCAGCACACACATGGTGCACAGCCTGCCCAGGGGGCCCAAAGCTGAAATACAGGGAGGGGTGACACATTATCATCACAATCCTTAAACACAGCTGTAGGGGCCATGGAAACATGTTCAACCCTATCCAAGGCCCGGGAAAAACTGATCCGGCACTGCGGCACTCCGTGAATAATCAGAAGAAACAAGAAACATTACATTTTTCTGCGATTTTGTTTTCACATTACTTTCATGGTAACCAACAGTGTTAAAAGTCAGCAAAAACAGTAAAATCATAATATTGTGTCTAGTATGGAACGGCAAGGCTCTGTAACACATGTCACTGTAACACACGTCTTCAGCTGCCTCCCAGACCCGAATGTAGGCATGGCAGAACCAAGGTCTGGAGAAAAATAGCCACTTAAAAGAAGTCCGGATACGAAGTAAGTTATGTGTGCATTTACGCATGTGTGTTTCAGTATGTCCACGGCTCAATCATTGGAGAGTAGTAGCTAGCTACTACTGGTATCGCTCTACTCACAGACATCCGGGAATAAAGCCCTTCATCAGATCCCTTACGCATTTCAAAAGGTTCATAACCTTAGTGGTACACAGACCTGGATGCGCCTAGACAACTGCTGACTGACTGGAGCAATCACACTGGCAACCTGCGATCACAACTGGAGCTCTCGCAACCTAGGCCCTGGTGCCCTTGGATCAGAGAATACAAGGTTCTTCTCTTAATGCCCAAATTATGGCTTGTATCTCAATCTTTTGTGTTCCGTTCCTCTCACAAGCCAAAACTCTTAAGGTAAATAGCTCACACGACATTCAACTCTCTCTAGAACTCTAGGCTCTACAGATGAATGCATTATTTAGGAAGAGAGAGAGTAGAAAGGCTTGCCTGTGCTTGCAGGTAAATGTATCAATGAGAGAATGGAAGCAGAGAGGTCAGTTTATCCCTGCTGTTTCCTGAGCAGAATTACAAGAACACATCAACATAAGGGCAGGGTACAGACTGACATTTACCCAGAGACAGGTGCAATAGCCCACATGTCTAACTGGCGCTAACAGCACAGCCACCACTTGCTCAGATGAAGACTTATTCCACACTCAGCGCTTATAGTACAAGTATCACTCATATGTCACAGATAGCAAAAGTACTACTTACGTGCCACAGTGACCACAGCTATCCATCACATGTCAAAGGCAGCTGATTAGTACCATTCATCTGATCAATCCCTTGCTCTTCTGGATAATTTCTTACTCAGTGCAAACAGCAAATCTATCCTTTAAGGTCTTTGTCAGCAGAGCTACTCTCACCAGACAACAGAGCATTCCCAAACAAGTTACAGGGAGCAAAGCAATGCCTTGACCTCTTCCATGCGTCGGACGGCCCCCGGCCGTCCGACGTCATGGTGCTCATGTGCGTCGGACGGCCGGGGGCCGTCCGAACTGCGCACGCGTCAAAGAGGTTAATAGCAGCTGAGCTATCCCTGGATAGGGGATTGTCCTTCTGACAATCTTTCTGCACTGTGTCTAAGCAACTAGGGAACAGGGAACCAGTGAACAAGAGGGGTTCGGGAACTAATGCTTGCAGGATGGCGTTTGGAGAAAGAGAGCCTCTCATACTTTAGCGGGACAGGTAAAACAAAGGAACCAGGTGACGCAATAGATAGGCCTTGGAGACAGAGAGACCTCAATATTGAGCGGCTTTAGGCTGGGAAACATCAGGCAGAGTAGTAATGGAAGGCTAGAACAAGACAACAGAGACAATGCAAGCAAGAGACAGGCCAGTTCCAACTACAAGGAGACAGGCAAACAAGAAGCTAGGGTGGAATGTTTGTATTAGAACCTAGATGAGGAACAATGCACACCAAAGGAGAAACACAAAATCCACAAATATTACACTAGAATGACTCTTACATCAACCACCTGTGTCATTTAGAAGGGCACATGGCATTACTTTCAAAAAACAACACTACCATAGCTGACACTAATTAGGGGGAAGGATTCAAGACCCTAACCTCCACTGTGAACCACCATGCAGAACCCCCAAACACACTCAACATTAAAACAGGTTAGGCTGGAAAGTGTCAAGAGTCTCTCCTCCCCCCCAAACTCCCTTTATAGAACAGCTCTATGAGGATAACCAATGTCTTCCAAGCCAGCCACCCACATTAATGTGATTCAGTTCCCCTACTGGAAAGCCTCTGATGGATGAATCACAAACGCAGACTGATGTCTGCATAAAGTGCCGAGGCCAAGTAATTGGCTAACTCTGAACCATATCTGGCAGGTCAACATAACAGAACTGCTGCTACACATGCTAAACCTCTTCTCTGTGCGTTTGGAAACGTTGCATACCAGCTGTCCATACTGTCCCTATGCTGTGTGTGAATTAGCGAAGCTTTATGAGACCGTTCCACTTAAAAAAAAAAGAAATCAAAATGGCTGTCCTTGTCAATATTTTTTTATATTTAGCTGCTTACAATTGTGTTTCTATTATATTTTATCAAATTTCCCAAATTAAGCTTGAATATTGACGTTCTAACAGTTTGAATCAAACTTCTATGTAGGTACACCAGGAATACACTGTTGTATGTATCAAGTCTGCATCAACTAGGGCAGTAAGGGCACAGCCTGTCACCATTTCACATCATTATAAAAAGTAACGAATATAGCCTTTGTGTGCAAGGATAAACGTTTCTTGTCTCTGTCCCCATTTCTCTCACAAGAGGAAGCCTAATAGACAAGAACTGCGCCGGGGCTTACCTGTTTGAATGAAGCTCCCCTCACGCTGCATTCCACAAACAGTGCTCCGAGTTTAAATGTCCCGTCCTCGCAAGCACCAGGAGACCCCAAGCCAAGGCACCCCAAGCTCCGCTGCACAGCGCCGTCCACAGGAAGCGCAAGCACTACTTTGTGCCCCGACCCGGACCCCAGCCGGCGCGCACAATGAACCCGGACGCCTCCGCCCGGCGCGCAGTCAACCTTGCATAAGTTCGTGCGACTTCACGGGGATATGCTAGGTGGTGGTGGCGTGCGTGCAGTGCACGCTGCAGGCAGCAGTTGCAAGCAGCAGGTGGCGGTGCGCTTGCACTTCAAATGGGGCCGCGCGCGCGGCACTGGTGGCCCGTTGTGGCGGCCTTCATCATTTATTTGGGGACACTACTGTAATGACTGACAGTAGTGTCAGTGAGTGTCCCCAAATAAATTATAAAGGCCGCCGCAACGGGCCACCAGTGTCGCGCGGCCGCCGCCCCAAAAATAGTGCCGCCTGGGGCGGACCGCCCCCACCGGCCCCCCCAGCTACGCCCTGTCTCCCAGACTGGATCTAAAAGAAATCTCCCTCTGCACTCTGCCAGACTGGATCTAAAAGCAATCTCCCTCTGCACTCTGCCAGACTGAATCCAAAAGAAATCTCCCTCTGCACTCTGCCAAACTGGATCTAAAAGCAATCTCCCTCTGCACTCTGCCAGACTGGATCTAAAAGAAATCTCCCTCTGCTCTCTGCCAGACTGGATCTAAAAGAAATCTCCCTCTGCACTCTGCCAGACTGGATCTAAAAGCAATCTCCCTCTGCTCTCTGGTAGACTGGATCTAAAAGAAATCTCCCTCTGCACTCAGCCAGACTGGATCTAAAAGAAATCTCCCTCTGCACTCTGCCAGACTGGATCTAAAAGAAATCTCCCTCTGCACTCTGCCATCCAGGGTGAGCAGAGGGCTTCCTTTTCTTTCCTCCACCTTGGACTAACATAAGGCTTACTTTGCTCTCAGCCACCTGGGGCTCACAGAAGGCTCCGTCTTCTCTCTGCCACCCTGGGATGATAAAAGCTCCCTCTGCCACCCCAGGTTTAAGAGGAACCCCCCCCCCTGCTATCTGCCACCCTGGGCTTATAGAAAGCTCCCTCTGCACTCTGGATCTAACAGAAAGTTCCCTCTGCTCTCTGTCACCCTGGGTCTAGGAGGAAGCCCCCTCGGCTCTCTGCCACCCGGGGTCTAAGAGGAAGCCTCCCCCCGCCCCTGTCCTCTGCCACCCCGGGCTTATAGAAAGCTAACTCTGCATCCTGCCATCGCTGGGATGTCAAACTGCCCACTGCTAATCTCATCCCATAATGCTTTGCAGGGCCTTTGGTTGGGATTGCATTTTTGCCCATAACTGTGCTTGGGGTGGTCCTAAGAGGATGGGACCACCACTGAATCGTTCAGCATGATATGCTCTTTGTGTTCAAGGCATCTGCTTGGTCCTCCCCCTAGGTTAGGGGGACCCCAAAATCATCACCTCTCTCATTGCCTGATAATTTTCATTTACAAAGTTCATTTTTGTGAATTGGTTATATGCTTTTTAGCATGTAAAGTTGCTTTATCAAAGCATTTGTGGGTGCAGTTTAGTAGCTGACTCCAGTTTTAAGCGGAGACCATTGCCCGGGGTTAGTTCTAACAAACCACGAATGTCGCATATCTACTATGCCACCAAAAGTAAAGGATATTTTACAGGTGGTCATGAAGAACAGGCACACCATACCCATTGCAGCAGAGTATTCATTGGACACCAGCTTTAGACAGAAGAAGTTACTTGGCGTAGGAAAAGGGACATAAAATATGGGTGAATAGAATGAGCAGCCACATAGAATACAATGGAAGGGAAAACATTGGAATTTATGGCCCCTGTTTAACTAGAAGACTTCCTTGACTCCTAAGATTTTGACAACACTGGCACTACACACTACCATAGGGGTGAAACCTCAGGTTTCTTGCATAACTAACGGAATCCAGTCATTACACATCTCCTATCCCATCACTACAAAAGTTATGAGTGTGAACATTCGCAAAACAAAAACAACAAATAATTGGCACCTGGCAACACGCAAGCTGGAGACCGTTCAAGAATATAAATATCTGGGGGTCATCATTGACAACAAAGGCAACTACATACCCCAACGTGACTCCATAAAAAAAAGAGGAATAATGACAGCAGTGGCATTAAGAAACTTAAAAACCAAGACCTCTGGCCCGAGTTTTGTCCCTCTAACCAGGGTGATACAGGCAAAACTAATACCATCTATCACCTATGGTAGCGAAGTCATGAGAGGGAGGGTCGCTGAAACACTAGACGGCACTATAGCGAGAGCGTTGCGAATGATCTACGGCTTACCGGGATACACATCCCCCGCACAAATGAGGCTAGAATTTGGGCTACAAAGAGAGGAGCTGGCACGCAAAGGTGCATTCATTAAAAGCTGGCACAAAATCAGAAGAGGAGAACAAGAATCGCTAAACGCCTTTCTGTGGAAAGAATTACAAGCCAAAGAGGCCTACCCCGCCAGACGCTACCTGGATGCCGCTCTTGATCAACTGGGGTTACGGCACCTTTGGGAACAATCAGGGACTCAGGCAAGCTTCAAAAAAACAGTAAATAACATAGTCAAGAAAGAATCTCTCATGCAAGATAAAGCCGCCCTGACAGAACACGCACACGGCTGGCTCACCATACAGTCCTACACCAAAGACTCGCCTCAAGCATATCTCCACACTAGCTTCTCTAAAATCACGAAAGAGAAGTTCTTGAGATTTCGTCTAGGATTACTGCCCTCCGCACACCACTTGCCACCGTGGCTATGCCCTTCGAAGCCAGCAACCTGTCGACTCTGCGGGGATGGTGAAGAGAACATAGTGCACCTCATCACTATATGCCGGGAGTTAATACGGGAACGCAGGACCCTCCTGAGACCACTATTCAACAAGAAACATATACGGTCCTGCAGGCAAGCAGTGTTGGCAAGCTTCTCCGGCGACGACGTCCAACTGAGCTGTCGCCAGGTAAAATTTCTAACAGCCACGGAAACCAACATAAAAAAACGAACTAACGGCCTAGTAGGTGACACTGTACCAGAAGCAGCGCGGAACTCATCACCGTGACCCTCATCATGAAAGTTAATGTCTGCACCTCCACTTTACCAAGAATATCAGCGCTGGCAATCTTTATATACCTCGCACCTCAAATAGACCAAACAACTCGGAATGGTCGCGGGTCCAGCTCGCATGTTTGCCCCCACCGCAGAATCTGGCCCAAAGATTTTAAGTCGCGGAACATCAGCAATGAACTCTCCAACCAGTTATTTGGGCTCCACTGTCTCTCAGATACCACCTCCTTTTGCACAATCAGTCTTTTGTATCCTTTTAATGGTTTTATATGAATGTATCTGTTTTACCGTATAATGCAGGTCTTAACTAACTTTGAATTGAAATGAAGAAGAAGATACCCTAGGCGGGTCAATTTTGGCCGTCCTGCACCCAGCCATCAAGTCGCTCTCGCACTCTGCAACTTCCCCTGTACTCCTGTGTATCTGCTGCTTGCTGTTCTAACCAGACGGCTGCTAAGCACTTGACCAAAGAGGTTAATTAGCCCGGCCCGCTGCTAATTGTACGCCTCTAATAGTCGCAGCATTTTATTTTAATTTATCGTGAACCCTAGTACTGGCAAATATTTGCATATTTTGCACATCATGCACTTTAATGGAATAACCAAGTATGAATTTTATAATTAGTGGTCAGGACTCTATTGCTTTTTAGAAATCGTCACCATTTTGCACATCCAGTCCCCGTTATTTTCTTTTAAGGGTTACACAGGAATATATGTGCATCAATCCAGTACACTGGTTTTAATTAATTACAAAGAAGACTGCTCAATGACCCTTGGAGGGTTTTTCCTGGCTGCCCAGCTCTCGGTCTTTAAGTCATCCTTGTACTCGGCACTCTCCCCGACAACCCCTGCACTTGTTTCCCGCAGGTTGAAACACTCTGCTGTCAAGTATGCATCTAAAGAGGTCAAATGGTTTGTCTTGCTGCTAATCTCATGTCCATAAATTGCCAGTCTGTTTTTTTTTATTCACTATGGCTTTAGGGGTCCAGTTTTATGTATGTCTGTATTTTAAAGCTTTTTCCTTTTTTTTTTCTTTAATTTTGGTTTTCACTCGATTTAAACTGTCATTATGAAAATGTGTTATGAGATGCACGTTTGTAACGGTTTTAATTAACTGTACAATAAACTTACTTACTTACTTACTATCCCATCACTAAGCAGCAGGCCAGACAAGAAGAGGTTGGACAAAGAACGACTGAAAAAAGAGTTGAAAAGCTTAATAGAAACTGAGATAAGTCCAGATCTCCCCTTAAGAGCAGAAGCTCCGTAGCTAAAAAGGACTCATGAACATGTTCTTTTCTCTCTGTGCTACTTGTTTCATACTCCTCGTATACTCCACCTGTATACTCCATCAAGCTATGTTTCTCTATTGTAGTCATAGTTTAACTAGTGTGTTTTACGATGTACTGAATTAGAATCTCTCCCCTGTTAAGCTCACAGAGGTACACTTAAGCCTACCATGTTCCTCATTCTTTGTTATAATTCTCTCTGAGGTTACATTGTCTTGAATGGTATAGCAACGAAGACTCTTTTTTTAAACGGGAGCTGGGCCACACGTATTGACTGGTCGCTTATCCCACAGGAGGTCCACTCTGCAAAACTGTGTTGAAAACCTGCAACCCACAGTACTCACTGTTCTTTCACATAATATTGGGGCCTACATTTTCACAATAAAAAATATAGAGGAAAAATTATTGAGGGCAAAGCTATTAATTTTGAATAGTAGTACAAAAATACCAACTAAAAAAAATAGTTGGCATAAGTATTGACATTATATAAGGAAGTAGATATATTTAAATGCAATTTACATTATAAGTTCAGAAAATCGAGATTTAAAAATAAAATTAATAAATATATAAGAAGGAAACTGTTGAGACAAATTTATTACCTTAAAAATAATGTAACAATATGCATGTATAACTAAAAAATATACCAACTCTAATATAAAAATAAACATATTAAATAAAAATAATTCAAATTTTATATAACTATATGTAAATATATATGTGTATACATATATATATATATATATATATATATATATATATATATATATATATATATATATATATATATATATTATCTACTGGCGGTCGCCAGTAGATAGTTATAGTTAGGACCTATTTTCCATAGGAAATTCACAACATTCTATTTCCAATAACTTTGGTGCCGGTTGAAGAATCTTCGTGAAATTTTCAAAACTCGTGGGGCGCTCCGGTCTGCTCCTATCCTGAAAGTTTCGGGGCGATTCGGCAAGCGGGGGCCGAGAAAAAAGGGGGGTCCCAAAACGTGTTTTCCCCATGCAATTTTCCATAGGAACCTTTAGTCGCAGCTACAGCCCGAACTGCTGTACGGAATTACACCACATTTGGCAAAAGGTAGCCCTTGGTTCAGAGTCGTGCCTTTTGGTTAAATGGTGTAAATCCGTTCAGTAGTTCCTGAGAAAATCAAAAGTAAAATCACATATATATCTGGGCGGAGCCTAACCACACATGTCATCGTGAGATCTGATTGGCTGTCAGCACTTTATCCTGGAATTGCTGGCAGCCATCTTGGGACCAATATACATGATAGTACCCCATTGAAATGCATTGTAGTGAATCAAAGATTTTGAGGGTTACCAAAAGGAGAACTATAAAGGGTGATAACAGACTTTAGTTACATTAGAATTCATTTGTTGATGGTACCATACTAATTTCAGGAATTGTGGTGTGTTCCAAGGTGATTTTACCCTGTGAAAAACCTTCTGCTGGGATATCATGAATCATGTTTGAGAGAAAACTATTTTCACATGCTTGTCCCATAGAGTTTTGGAAGGTGCTCCAGAAGCTAAAATGAGAGCATATTTTCTGTAAATTCACATTATCTTTCTCAGTCATGTGAGAATGAAGTCTGACATTCTCAGTAAAACATGTACATCCAACAAGGGCAGAGACTGTCAGTTGATTCCTTTGTGTTCTACTGCAGCTTCCCAGAGTGTTCTAAAGAACAACTAGAGTGCTAACAGCCTTACTTATGACAAAAGTATGGCACACCTGAAGCCATCTTGATTGGAATAAACTGGTAACACTTAAAACATTTAATTTAAAAAGGAACAAAATGATGGGGTTCATTTTGTCATAGAAATTATGGTTAGTGCTGTAGAAAGAAAAATCAGGACATGTTTCAAGTGTGATCTCAAATATCTTCCTGTTATATTTCAACAGGAGCAGCCTGCCAGTTGATGCCTTTGTGTTCTACTGCAGCTTCCCAGAGTGTTCTAAAGAACAACTAGAGCGCTAACAGCCTTACTTATGACAAAAGTATGGCACACCTGAAGCCATCTTGATTGGAATAAACCGGTAACACTTAAAACATTTAATTTAAAAAGGAACAAAATGAGGGGGTTCTTTTTTAAATAGAAATTATAGTTAGTGCTGCAGAAAGAAAAATTAGGGCATGTTTTAAGTGAGATCTCAAATCCTCTTCTATTTCATTAGAAAATTCTGACATGCAGACTGAAACAATCACTTTCAATACCAGCAGCAGACTTCCAGTTAACTCCCTGGTGAGCAGTAGCTTTACTACAGTGATCTAATGAGCAACTAGAGTGCTAACATTCTGAATTTATGTCAAATGTGAGACACATCTGAATGCCTTCTTGATGGAATCAAAGTAAAAACTGAAAGCATTTCCTACTGAGGAGACTGCAGTAAATGAGGAAATTAGGAAACTTCATAACAAAGAAGTCTTCCAAGATGGCCACCAGAGAAAAAGAGCCCAAATGTAGCACAAATATTACCCAGATGTAGCCCACATATAGCCCAATGACAAAAGTGTGCAAAACACTTTTTATTTTTAGTTTTTTTGCAGTTTTATGTAGTGCAGACTGGTCAGGTATTGGAGCGTTGCATCTTAAAACATGACCCCCTACACTACAAAAACACCACTGCACTACCCTAAACCCTAAAACACTACCCCCAGCACGACCCCTACACTACACAAGCACCACTGCACTATCCTAAACACTACCCCCAGCATGACCCCCTACACTACACAAACACCACTGCACTACCCTAAACCCTAAAACACTACCCCAGCATGACCCCCTACACTACCCAAACACCACTGCACTAACCTAAATCCTAAAACACTACCCCCAGCACGACCCCCTACACTACCGAAACACCACTGCACTACCTTAAAACATGACCCCCTACACTACACAAACACCACTGCACTACCCTAAACCCTAAAACACTACCCCCAGCACGACCCCCTACACTACACAAGCACCACTGCACTACCCTAAAACACTACCCCCAGCACGACCCTGTACACTACACAAACACCACTGCACTACCCTAAAACATGACCCCCTACACTACACAAACACCACTGCACTACCCTAAACCCTAAAACACTACCCCCAGCACGACCCCCTACACTATACAAGCACCACTGCACTACCCTAAACCCTAAAACACTACCCCCAGCACAACCCCCTACACTGCCCGAACACCACTGCACTGCCCTAAACCCTGAAACACCAGCCCCTGCATGACCCCCTACACTGCCCGAACACCACTGCACTGCCCTAAACCCTGAAACACCACCCCCTTCACGACCCCCTACACTGCCTGAACACCACTTCACTGCCCAAAACCCTGAAACACCACCCCCAGCACGACCCCCTACACTGCCCGAACACCACTGCACTGCCCTAAACCCTGAAACACTACCCCCAGCAAGACCCCCTACACTGCCCGAACACCACTGCACTGCCCTAAACCCTGAAACATCACCCCCAGCAAGACCCCCTACACTGCCGGAACACCACTGCCCTAAACCCTGAAACACCACCCCCAGCACTACCCCCTACACTGCCTGAACACCACTGCACTGCCCTAAACCCTGAAACACCACCCCCAGCACGACCCCCTACACTGCCCGAACATCACTGCACTGCCCTAAACCCTGAAACACCACCCCCTGCACGACCCCCTACACTGCCCGAACACTACTGCACTGCCCTAAACCCTGAAACACCACCCCCAGCACGACCCCTACACTGCACAAACACCACTGCACTGCCCTAAACCCTGAAACACTACCCCCAGCAAGACCCCTACACTGCCCGAACACCACTGCACTGCCCTAAACCCTGAAACATCATCCCCAGCAAGACCGCCTACACTGCCTGAACACCACTGCCCTAAACCCTGAAACACCACCACCAGCAAGACCCCCTACACTGCCCGAACACCACTGCACTGCCCTAAACCCTGAAACACCACCCCAGCACGACCCCCTACACTGCCCGAACACCACTGCTCTGCCCAAAACCCTGAAACAACAGCCCCAGCATGACCCCTACACTGCCCGAACACCACTGCACTGCCCTAAACCCTGAAACACCAGCCCCAGCATGACCCCCTACACTGCCCAAACACCACTGCACTGCCCTAAACCCTGAAACACCACACCCGGCACGACCCCTTACACTGCCCGAAAACCACTGCACTGCCCTAAACCCTGAAACACCAGCCCCAGCACAACCCCATACACTGCCCGAACACCACTGCACTGCCCTAAACCCTGAAACACCATCCCCAGCACGACTCCCTACACTGCACGAAACCACTGCACTGCCCTAAACCCTGAAACACTACCCCCAGCAAGACCCCCTACACTGCCCGAACACCACTGCACTGCCCTAAAACCTGAAACATCACCCCCAGCAAGACCCCCTACACTGCCCGAACACCACTGCCCTAAACCCTGAAACACCACCCCCAGCAAGACCCCCTACATTGCCCGAACACCACTGCACTGCCCTAAACCCTGAAACACCAGCCCCAGCACGACCCCCTACACTGCCCGAACACCACTGCACTGCCCTAAACCCTGAAACACCATCCCCTGCATGACCCCCTACACTGCCCAAACACCACTGCACTGCCCTAAACCCTGAAACACCACCCCCAGCACGACCCCCTACACTGCCCGAACATCACTGCACTGCCCTAAACCCTGAAACACCACCCCCTGCACGACCCCCTACACTACCCGAACACTACTGTACTGCCCTAAACCCTGAAACACCACCCATAGCATGACCCCCTACACTGCACGAACACCACTGCACTGCCCTAAACCCTGAAACACTACCCCCAGCAAGACCGCCTACACTGCCCGAAAACCACTGCACTGCCCTAAACCCTGAAACATCACCCCCAGCAAGACCCCCTACACTGCCTGAACACCACTGCCCTAAACCCTGAAACACCACCCCCAGCAAGACCCCCTACACTGCCCGAACACCACTGCACTGCCCTAAACCCTGAAACACCACCCCCAGCACGACCCCCTACACTGCCCGAACACCACTGCTCTGCCCAAAACCCTGAAACACCAGCCCCAGCACGACCCCTACACTGCCCGAACACCACTGCACTGCCCTAAACCCTGAAACACCAGCCCCAGCACGACCCCCTACACTGCCTGAACACCACTGCACTACCCTAAACCCTAAAACACAACCCCCAGCACGACCCCCTACACTGCCCAAACACCACTGCACTGCCCTAAACCCTGAAACACCAGCCCCAGCACGACCACATACACTGCCCGAACACCACTGCACTGCCCTAAACCCTAAAACACCAGCCCCAGCACGACCGCCTACACTGCCCGAAAACCACTGCACTGCCCTAAACCCTGAAACACCAGCCCCAGCACGACCCCCTACACTGCCCAAACACCACTGCACTGCCCTAAACCCTCAAACACCAGCCCCAGCACGACCCCCTACACTGCCCGAACACCACTGCACTACCGTAAACACTGAAACACCAGCCCCAGCAAGACCCCCTACACTGCCCGAACACCACTGCACTGCCCTAAACCCTGAAACACCAGCCCCAGCAAGACCCCCTACACTGCCCGAACACCACTGCACTAAACCCTGAAACACCACCCCCAGCAAGACCACCTACACTGGCCGAACACCACTGCACTGCCCTAAACCCTGAAACACCACCCCCAGCATGACACCCTAAACTGCCCGAACACCACTGCACTGCCCTAAACCCTGAAACACCACCCCCAGCACGACCCCCTACACTGCCCGAACACAACTGCACTGCCCTAAACCCTGAAACACCACCCCCAGCACGACCCCCTACACTGCCCGAACACCACTGCACTGCCCTAAACCCTGAAACACTACCCCCAGCAAGACCCCCTACACTGCCCGAACAACACTGCACTGCCCTAAACCCTGAAACATCACCCCCAGCAAGACCCCCTACACTGCCTGAACACCACTGCCCTAAACCCTGAAACACCACCCCCAGCAAGACCCCCTACACTGCCGAAACACCACTGCACTGCCCTAAACCCTGAAACACCACCTCCAGCACAACCCCCTACACTGCCTGAACACCATTGCTCTGCCCTAAACCCTGAAACACTAGCCCCAGCACGACCCCCTACACTGCCCGAACACCACTGCACTGCCCTAAACCCTGAAACACCACCCCAGCACGACCCCCTACACTGCCCGAACACCACTGCACTGCCCTAAACCTTGAAACACCAGCCCCAGCAAGACCCCCTACACTGCCCGAACACCACTGCACTGCCCTAGACTCTGAAACACCAGCCCCAGCAAGACCCCCTACACTGCCCGAACACCACTGCACTGCCCTAAACCCTGAAACACCACCCCAGCACGACCCCCTACACTGCCTGAACACCACTGCACTGCCCTGAACCCTGAAACACCAGCCCCAGCACGACCCCCTACACTGCCCAAACACCACTGCACTGCCCTAAACCCTGAGACACCAGCCCCAGCACGACCCGAACACCACTGCACTGCCCTAAACCCTGAAACACCACCCCCTGCATGACCCCCTACACTGCCCGAACACCACTGCTCTGCCCTAAACCCTGAAACACCACCCCCTGCACCACCCCCTACACTGCCCGAACACCACTGCACTGCCCTAAATCCTAAAACACCACCCCCTGCACCACCCCTACACTACCCGAACACCACTGCACTGCCCTAAACCCTGAAACACCACCCCCAGCACGACCCCTACACTGCCCGAACACCACTGCACTGCCCTAAACCCTGAAACACCACAACCCTGCACGACCCCCTACACTCCCCGAACACCACTGCACTGCCCTAAACCCTGAAACACCACCCCGCACGACCCCCTACACTGCCCGAACACCACTGCACTGACCAAAACCCTGAAACACCACCCCCCAGCACAACCCCCTTTACTGCCCGAACACCACTGCACTGCCCCAAACCCTGAAACACCACCCCCAGCACGACCCCCTACACTGCCCGAACACCACTGCCCTAAACCCTGAAACACCACCCCCTGCACGACCCCCTACACTGCCCGAACACCACTGCACTGGCCTAAACCCTGAAACACCACCCCCTGCACGACCCCCTACACTGCCCGAACACCACTGCACTGCCCTAAACCCAGAAACACCACCCCCAGCACGACCCCCTACACTGCCCGAACACCACTGCACTGCCCTAAACCCTAAAACACCACCCCCAGCACGACCCCCTACACTGCCCGAACACCACTGCACTGCCCTAAACCCTAAAACACTACCCCCAGCACAACCACCTACACTACCCGAACACCACTGCACTGCCCTAAACCCTAAAACACTCCCCCAGCACGACCCCCTACACTACCCGAACACCACTGCACTGCCCTAAACCCTAAAACACTCCCCCAGCACGACCCCCTACACTACCCAAACACCACTGCACTGCCCTAAACCCTAAAACACTACCCCCGCATGACCCCCTACACTTCCCAAACACCAATGCACTACCCTAAACCCTAAAACACTAGCCCCCGCACAACCTCCTACACTACCCTAAGACCACTGCACTACCCTAAACCCTAAGACACTACCCCCTGCACAACCTCCTACACTACCCAAAGACCACTGCACTACCCTAAACCCTAAAACACAACCTCCTACACTACACAAACACCACTGCACTACCCTAAACCCTAAAACACTACCCCAGCACGACCCCCTATACTACACAAACACCACTGCACTACCCTAAACCCTAAAACACTACCCCCTACACTACACAAACACCACTGCACTACCCTAAACCCTAAAAAACTACCCCAGCACGACCCCTACACTACCCAAACACCACTGCACTACCCTAAACCCTAAAACACTACCCCCAGCAGTACCCCCTACACTACCCAAACACCACTGCACTACCCTAAACCCTAAAACACTACCCCCAGCAGTACCCCTACACTACCCAAACACCATTGCACTACCCTAAACCCTAAAACACTACCCCCAGCAGTACCCCCTACACTACCCAAACACCACTGCACTACCCTAAACCCTAAACCACTACCCCCAGCACGACCCCCAACGCAGGCCTGTGGTGCTTATTGGAAGTACCTGGTGGGCTAGTTGGACCCCAGGGACCCTCAGGATTCAAGGTGACCTAATCCCCCAACTTAAAACGCGCCACGGGGCGCGTTTGCACAGTGGTGAAGGGAGGGGGTGGGGCCTCAGGTGACATGTGCGTAAACACGCCCTGTGGTGCGTTTTAAGTTGGGTAATTAATTCCCCTTGAATCCTGAGGGACCCTGGGGGCCAACTAGCCCACCAGGTACCTTCAGTAAGCACAACAGAGTTGCGTTGCAGAGAGGTGAAAAAAGGTGCGTGGCCTCGGAACGCCTCTCTGCAACTCAGCTCTGTGGTCCTAACTGTAGGTATCTGGGGGGCTAGTTGGGCCCCAGGGACCCTCAGGATTCAAGGGGACTTAATCCCGCAACTTAAAACGCGCCACGGGGCCCCCCTCCCTTCACCACTGTGCAAACGCGCCCTGTAGCGCATTTTAAGAGGTAGTTTTAAACCCCTCTGCCCTATTATGTACTAGGGACTTACAGAGGAGGTCATGCTAATCACAGGGGTACCCCAACGCATAGTGTTCCCTAGTGTATGTAGGTGTTTTCACTGTATTCTAAGTGTCTTTTAGCATAGCACTGGCTCTGGTTAGTCAGAGTCAGTTACCACCAGTACTCGTCTGAAAAGTTGTGAGCACAGGATGATTTTGCAACAAGGCCTCTTTCTGCTCCTCTGTTGGTTCTTTCTGCACATCTTTTGCGTCTTCCTGCACTTTTCTTCGTCTTTGTGGACTTCTGTTGCTTTTTCCTGCATTTCTTTTGCTTCTTTCTGTGCGTTTTTTTCTTCTTTCTTCACATGTCCTACCTCTGTAGGCATAGTTAGAAACTAGCATTTAAAAAACCTTTGAAATTCACTTAAAAAATCATAGGTTTCAGGCACGTTATAGTTAGAAATTAGCATTTAAAAAACCTTTGAAATTCACTGAAAAAACCATAGGTTTCAGACACGTTATAGTTAGAAATTAGCATTTAAAAAACCTTTGAAATTCACTGAAAAAACCATAGGTTTTAGGGACAGTTATAGTTAGTTGGACATTTCACTCGTACAAAACCATAGAAATTCCCCCGTTATAGTTAGTTCAGCTAACTATAACTCGCGCCCCGCAATGCACTGCTGATGACGTCACATATTACATCCCTCATGACATGGTCAGTGACATCACTGATGACATCTCAAATGACATCACTGATGACATCACTGATGACATCATCCATGTGATAATTTCATGCATCTTCTCACACCCTAATATAACTTTTGATACACCCACTCTAAATTACAGACTGCCATTCTCAAAACCATACACACTCCAATACCAATAACTACATACCCACTCACTGATTCTTAGGTCTACACACACACATCTACTCACTCACCCGTACAGTCACTCATACTTACAGTCACTCAGTACAGGACTATCATATTCACTCATACACCTATATAAACACTCACACACCGCCACTCATCCATAGAGGTACTCACACACCTAGTCAGTCATGCAAAAAATTAATCACACACCCATTTACTCACCTATACAGTTATACACACACCAGCTCACTTACTCATACAAATACTAGCACATTCTTACGCTCTTATACAATAACTGATACAAGCACACACGCATCCATACAGCCACTCTCACAATCACACACTCTCATTTATAGCCATTTAAATACTCTAACACACATATATACTGCCTTTTACATATGTAGTTACTCGCACATGTACCACTGAGATATACATTCACTCACTAACACACCCATACACACACTCACCCACCCAAGCAGTCCATCACAGATGCACTCTTGAAATCATGCACCCAGTGAATCACCCACTCACACATCTATGTACAAAGCCACACACACCCACCCACACAAACACTCAGGCAGCCATACAGATACTCAGAGAACCAATCAATAACCCATATAGACACTCATGTAGCTATTCGCAAATCCATGCATCCACTTACACACCAACAAACAGACGGATACAGACATTCACACAGTTTAGTCACTAACCCATGCATTCAGTAAGATAAGTTTAATCACGCACTTGTAGAGTCAATCACGCACGTACTAAATCATCCATTCAGACACTTATACACCCACTCATTCTTCAATACGCCTTTCCCTATATATATTAAACATATTTAAACTTTACAGAAACACACAGTCACTGGATGATGTCATCAGTGGTGTCATCAGTGATGTCACTGACCATGCCATGAGTGATGTAATATGTGATGTCATCAGCAGTGCATTGCGGGGGCGCGAGTTATAGATAGCTGAACTAACTATAACGGGGAAATTTCTATGGTTTTGTACGAGTGAAATGTCCAACTAACTATAACTGTCCCTAAAACCTATGGATGTGTCAGTGGTGTATGGGTGAGCAACTGCATATGTGAAAGGCAGTATATGTGAGTGTTGGAGTACATGAGTGACTGTATGTGTGACTGAGTGATTGGTTGTATGGGTGAGTGTGTGCTTGTGTCAATGACTGTATAGGTGAGTGAGTATGTGTTAGTATCTGTATGAATAAATGAGTGGGTGTGTGTATAACTGCATAGGTGAGAAAATGGCTGCATGATTGAGTTGAGTGAGTAGATATGTGAGTAGCTCTATGAGTGACTAAATGTTTGTGAGTGGATTTATGGGTCCATAAGTGGATATATCTGTGGCTGTATTAGTGAGTGAGTTGGTGTATGAGTAGCTGTATGGTTGACTGAGTGTATGTCTGTGTAGACCTATGAATCAGTGAGTGGGTATGTAAGTACTGGTATGGGTGTGTCAATGGTTTTGAGAATGCTAGTGTAGATGTTGGAGTGGGTGTATGAAAGCTTATATTGCAGTGTGAGTGGATGCATCAGAGATTCTGTGGATGATGTCATCAGTGATGTCATTTGAGATCTCATCAGCCATATCATCAGTGATGTCACTGACCATGTCATGAGTGATGTAATATGCGAGGTCATAAGCAGTGCATTGCAGGGGCGCGAGTTTAGTTAGCTCAGCTCAGCTAACTATAACTGCTGAATTTCTCTGGTTTTGTACGAGTGAAATGTCAACCTAACGATAACATCCCTGTAACCTTTGGTTTTTTTCAGTGAATTTCTAAGGTTTCTTTAATTCTATTTCCTAACTATAATGGCCCTGTAATCTGTTTTTTGGGGGGAATTTATAAGGTTTTTTAAATGCTAATTCCTAACTATAACGTCTCTGTAACCTTCCTCATGATTGTGCACTGTGGTGGCAATGACCTAGGCACATTACTCATTAACTGGAGTAGGACTGGAAATCCTAATGAAGGATACCTTTGCTGAATTGATACGCTTTTCCCTCACACTCTCTTGGTGTACTCTAACATATGCCAAAGACAGAAATGGAAGAGGTCCAATCAATTCTGTCCATAGATTGACAAAGCCTGGAAACATGTTAATAAAACTGTTTCTGCATTCCTCAGAGACCATCGCATGGCTGTATCTATAACAACAATCTGCGTTTTGACATGCATGGAATTTATAGAAATGATGGAGTGCACTTTACAGATGAAGGCATCAGGGTGTTTTTAAGTAACCTGAAACTCTGCATCCAGTCTTATGTGTAACAGCCATATACACACAACCAACGCAACGGCTCTTGTCTGAGCTACCCTAGTACCCAAAATATTGTGAAGTTGTTTTCAAAAGTTTTTTTTTTAGTTTTTGACTATCTTCGTGATGACGTCGCAATCCCCTTGGACACATCAAAAAAACAGAAAAAAAGAAGACATTCAATGACCACCAACACATCTCAAAATATTATGTAAAAAAATCCATTTTGAACATTGCACTACACATATTAATATATACATACTTCTTTCAAAGCATGTTTAAACTCATACTTTTGTACTAAGTTTCTTTATAAACCATCTTTCAGACCTATTTTCCGTTTTCGCGGTTCTTCGGGACATCGCAACAACATCGTTATCCACAACGATCACGCCTTTTCCATAAAGTCTAAAACACATATATCCACACATATTACAGTATTTTACACACTAAGGGGCTTATTTACAAGCCTCTTGCGCCACCCGTACGTCACTTTTCCCATGTTAAAAATGACGCAAAAGTGGCACAAGGGGCTTGTAAATAAGCCCCTAAGGGTACCTTACAGTATTCTTCTGAAGAGTTTCTATAAAAACCATCTCTAAAACCTCTTTTCTGTTTTCGCGGTGACTCCGGAGATCGCGATGATGTCGGTAATCGCGATCACTCAGACTCATCGCAAAAATTAAAATCAAAAGCAGGAATTCAACAGCCATCACCACATTCAACAATTATAACTATCTTACTAATTCTAACCATCACACTAGATACATCACTATCTAATTAACTCTATAAAAACATTTATCAATATCTCAATATCTCTATAACAGTCGGTATTAATGATTGACTCGGTTATGTGAGTGCATGCATACGTCTCTGAGAGGGTCTGTCACTGCATTAAAAAAGTCTATGAGTGGTTATCAGAGTAGACTCATGAGTCTTTCAGTAAGTGTGTCACTGGCTTCATAAGTCTCTGAGTGCATCTCTCTATCAGTGAATGTATGAGTGGAAGTATAAGTCTCTCAGTGGCTCTGTGAGTCAGTATGTAATTGTCAGACTGGATCTGTGACTGAGTCAATCAATGTCTCAGTGGGTGTGTGAGTGGAATTATAAGTCTCTCAGTGGGTTTGTGAGTCGATGCATGAATGTCTGAGTGAGTCTCTGACTGGGTGTGTGAGTGTCTGAGTGGGTCTCTGAGTGGGTGTATGAGTCTCTGACTGCGTACGTAAATGGGTACATGAGCCTGTGACTGGATCTATGAGTTGGTGCATAAGTGTCTGAGTGTCTCAGTGGAAGCAAAAGTCTCACACTGGGTCTGTAAGTGGGTGTATGAGTGTCTGAGTGGTTCTGTACATGCATGTGCCACTCCCCAAGTGACTCTGAAAGTGCTTGCATAAGTACCGGAATGGGTATGACAGTAGGTACATCAGTATCTGAGTGGGTATGTGTTGTAAAGTGGATTATTAGTAGGAGCAAATGTATATCTGCCACTGGCAATAAGGCCACTTACGCAGTATAGGGCACAGAATAGGTCTCAGAACATTATTCCTATGCTCAACCCTTGGTAGCTTGGCACGAGCAGGCAGGCTTTATTTCGAAAACAGATATGTAAAGCATTTAAAAACACCAATTCAGTAAATAATTAAGACACAATGCATAATAAAAAACCGAGACTAATTTATAAAAATAGGACGTAATTTTATCTTTAAAATGACAACAAACCAATATAGGGAACCGGAGATATGAATTTTCAAAGATTTGACATTATCTAGCACATAGAAACTTATAGCGCTTTATTGGGACATCTGGTCGCAATGGACCAGGTCAAAGTCAAAGTTTCAGGCCAACTGCGATGGAGCCCTGCGTGGCTGCCCCTTGCAGTAGGTCTCGGTCAAAGTTTTTACCTTCTGACTGAAAAACTTTTCTGGAGCTTTTCTTCCCGGGGTCTCTCGAAGCTCTCAGCCAGTCCGGATTCGGTGAGGTTTCGCCGGATTGCCTTGCGACGAGCTCCCGGTCAAACTTATGGAAGTCCGACCTCCGGAGCGTTCCAGCGGGACGAACCAAGGATCCAGGCCGATACGCGGTTGAAGGCAGGCGGCTTGGCTTTCACGGTTGCTCCTGGACACCTGTTCTTCATTTGGACTTAGAAACTTTTACAGAGCTTTTTCTCGCGGGACCCTCGACGATCTTCACCAGGCCAGATTCGGTGAGCGTCCACCGGCCTCGGATTTTGACTACTCCTGGTCAAACTCTGGAAGTAGGACCTACGGATCTTTTCAACGGGACAAACCTGGACGGCAGGACAACTCGCAGTTGAAGGTAGGCGGCTTGGCTGGCCAGGTTGAGTGGGTTCCCTTATGGAGCTTTTTTCCAAAGTTGCTCCAAACTTCTCCAAACTACTGGAACGTCTTCTTGAAGTTCCCCAAGGGGTCCCAAAGTGTCTCAAACTCACTCCAAGGGTCTGGAAGCTCCAAGATGGTCCTTGAAAGTTGAGGACTTCAGTTCCCACAATCCACTTGGACAAAACCCTTACAAATCCACTGGTAGTGCTCCAGTTTGAGGATTCTTGGTGGTGATGTTCCAGGTGAGCTCTGTTAACCTGCAGCTTGCAGGGAGTCCACTTTTCAGTCCTTTTACAGCAAGGTAGCCCACAGGGCTGTAGTTCCAGATAGTGCAGAAGCCACAGTCTTCAGAGTGCAGGCCTTAGTGATTGCACATCAAACTTCTCAGCAAGGTCCTTCTTGCTTCCTTAGGTTTCCAGCGGCAGATCTGAGAGGCTCTGCCCCTCTCAGATAATTATTCCAAGTTCTCTGGGTCAAGCAGGAGGTCACTCCTGTCAAATGGGGTGTAGGGTACCTCCCCAAGGTATGACCACTTCCTGCAGCGTGTGGCACCATTTTATCCCAGAGTGCACCAATTCTTCCAAATTCATAATGGCTGATTTTCCAGCAGGGAGAGGAGAGCTGGCTAAACACACCCCTAGGATGGCTAATCTCCATAGTCTCTCCCCCTTGCATCTGCTCATTCCTTTCTTAAGCCTAGCATCTGGCTGGGTTAAAAAGAGTAGAGTTGCAAATGACACTGGTGTCTTCCCCTTCCCTTGAAGTCCATTGTTTACTGCTCTGGCATTCCTGTGTAACAGAACACTGCCCTCCCAGCAGAGCTGGTCAACCCCAGGGGCTCTTTATCATCTCTTCAAAGAAGCCTGGCTAATCCACTTAACTCTGACCAATCAGGACAGACCACTAGAAGGCTGAATCTGGACTTACAGACAAAAAAGTCTTATAACTTCTTGTCTGTACATTTTAGGAGAAATTCAGCAATATCATATTGTTGAGTTTATTAATACCATTCTGGGAAGTCTTTGAATGGTATTTTTAGCCTTCTCCTATCAAGAGTTAGTAGTTAATAACAGCTTGCCATGTTAACCTATGTGGCAGGGGATTTGAGTTGGAAAAAATGACTTGGGCCATTTTCCAGCACCAGGGCCTATAAAAACATATTTTATAAGTACTCTGCCTATATCTTCAGGACCCCCCACCCCTGGAACACCTAGGGGAGACTTTGGGGGTTCTGAATATGTATAAATATTGCAGATCCTCCTCCATAGTGCTCCTAGCACCAAAGTCAATTTTGTGCAGCACTTTATCACAATGTGGGGAGTGAAATGAGCAATTTTACTTAACCCATGGCATATAAAACTAATTTTATAAGGGTCCGCCTTATAAATACCTGCTCCCCACCCCTGGGACACCTAGGGGAGACCCTGGGGGTACCTAATATGCCCAAACATTGTAGGTAATCCATTTTTAAGTGCCCCAAACACCAAAGTCGAGTTTGGGCACAAATTACTTTTTAAAAGCAGTCCTGCAACACAGGGCTACTCTTAAACTGACCTCAGGCTCAGCAGTGCACACATGCAAGTGCAGAAAGGGCTGCTGGCCTCTAAACTGCCATGCCCTATTATATACTAGGGACTAAGAGGTAGTTTCAATCCCCCTGCCCTATTATGTACTAGGGCCTTAAAGGGTAGGTCATGCCAATCACAGGGGTACCCCAACCCATAGTGTACCCTAGTGTATGTAGGTGTTTTCACTGTATTCTAATTGTCTCTTTCAGCATAGCACTGGCCCTGGGCCTGATAAGGCAGAGCCCTGGGTCAGTCAGAGTCAGTTACCACCAATACTAGTCAGCAAATCATTGGGGGGTGCCCAGGGCACAGGATGACTTTGCAACAGTATGTGACTGGATATATGTGTGTGAGTGTGTATGTGAATGGGTGTATAGGTGTCTGAGTCAATATGTGAGTGGGTACATAAGTGTGAGACAGTCTCCGGCTAGTGTGTACAAATATATATTTTTTTTATATTTCCACCAATATTCGAGAAGACATCACGATAGTCGTGACGTCCCCATGCCGGCACATAGGGGCCACACTGACAGCTGCGCCATCGTCATGAACATCGCGTGTGATTAAAAAAATCATTTTTGGACACATAACTTGTGTCACTAACACCCAAATATGGGGTCAGGGTACCTCTACTCTGACCACTTATGTTAGCTTTTTCAGAAATTGTCAGCCCCGGAACCATTCCCGATCAATAAACTAGCAGACGCATCTTTCTGGTCAGGTTCCTTCCAGCCAATCAGAGCATTCCCGTTGGCGCGTGCATTTACGATTCATTGTGAAACCTCCACGAAATATCCACGACCAGAGATATCACTATAATTTTGGGCTTAAATTTCCCAAAAACGACTACACAGATTTACACTAAAAAGGTAAAAGGCACTTCCTTGAACCAACATCTACATCCCTGCCAAATTTGGTGTAAGTCGTTCAGCGTTTCGGTCTGTAGGTGTGGCTAAAGGTTCCTATGGGAATAAACATTGCAAATGCACCCTTATTTTGCCCCCCAAATTCTCAGCTCCCACTGCACGGATGACCCCCAAACTTTCTATGACAACCAGAACCTACCTTGACACATTGGGCCCGATTCACAAAAGTAATCTGAGACAAAATCCTAACTTTACGACTTTCGGTATTCACAAAAGGTATTTAGGAGTAGTAAAGCTCCTTTACTACTCCTAAATACCTTTTGTGAATACCGAAAGTCATAAAGTTAGGATCTGTCTCAGTTTAGGAGTAGTAAAGTTAGGAATCCTAACTTTACTACTCCTAAATGCCTTTTGTGAATACCGAAGGTCGTAAATTTAGGATTTTGTCTCAGATTACTTTTGTGAATCGAGCCCTTTGTTTGGAAAATTTCATGAAGATTGGTCAAACTACGCCAAAGTTATAACCAAGTAAAAAAACGATCTTAGTTATAGCCAAGTAAAAAAATAATCTCCCTATGGAAACTAGGTTCTAACTAGACCTATCTACTGGGTGTAAGTTATAGTTAGCTATATGTTTATAGCTAACTATAACTTACAGCCCGGCAATGCACTGCTTATGACCTCACATATTACATCAATCATGACATGGTCGGTGACATCACAAATGACATCATTGATGACATCATCCAGTGAGTGTGTTTTGTAAACGTTTCTGAAAGTTAAAGATATATACTAAGCTACTGCATAAGTTAGATTATTAATCTTTTTGTACTACTAATGAGTGATACTCTTTCTAATATATGTCATCTGAGTGGCATTGTGACTGTATCAGTGTGGGAGTGGGTGTCTGAAAGGCTGTATGGTGGGTGAATGCGTGTGTGAGTGGCGGTATGGGTGAATAAGTGGGTGTGTCAGTAGCTGTATGGGTGAGTGAGTAACTGCATGAGTCACTGTATGGGTGGGTGAGTGTGTGTGTGAGTGGCTGTATGGGTAAATAAGTGGGTGTGTGAGTAGCTGTATGGATGAGTGAGTGACTGTGTGAGTCGCTGTATGTGTGGGTGAGTGTGTGTGTGTGAGTGGCTGTATCAGTGACTGTGGTGGCTATGTAAGTGGCTCTATGGGTGGATGAGTGTGTTTGTGAGTGGTTGTATGGGTGACTGAGTGGCTGTGTAAATTGCTGTTTGGGTGAGTGACCGGATGTGTACGTGGATGTATAGGTAAGATAGTGGCAGTTTGACTGGGTATATGGGTTAGTGAGTGGGTATGTGAGTGGCTGTTTTACACAATAAGTATCTGTGTGAGTAGCTGTATGGATGAGTGAGTGGACACGTGAGTAAATGCATTGATGTGTGAAGGAGTATGAAAGTGGTTTTTTGGATGAGCAAATGGATGTGTGAGTGGCTGTATGGATGAGTGAGTAGCTCTGTTAGTAGCTGTATGGGTGAGTGAGTGGCTGTGTGAGTGGCTGTATGGGTGAGTGAGTGTGTGTGTCATTAGTTGTATGGGTGTGTGAATGGGTATGTGAGTGGTTGTGCAGATGTGTGACTGGGTGTATGGCAGATTGCATGGGATGTGAGTGGGTGTGTGAGTGGTTCTATGGATGATGTAGTCAGAGATGTCCTTTGAGATTTCATCAATGATTTCATCAGTGATGTCACTGATCAGGTCATGACATATGTAATATGTGAGGGCATAAGCAGTGCATTGTAGGGGCATAAGTTATAGTTAGCTCAGATAACTATAACTGCTGTATTTCAATGGCTTTGTATGAGTGAAATCTGAGCCTAACTATAACATCCATGTAACCTTTGTTTTTTTCAGTGAATGTTTGAGGTTTGTTTAAATTCTATTTTGCGACTATAATGCCTCTGTAACCTTTGGTTTTTTCAGTGAATTTCTATGTTTTGTTTTAGTTCTATTTCCTAACTATAACATCCATGTAACCTTTGAGTTTTTCAGTGAATTTCAACAGTTTTAAAAATTGTATTTCCTAATTGTAACCTGTAAACGTTGAGAGGGGGTGTTTGAGTGGCTGTATAAGTAGGTGAGTGGGTGCGTGTGTGACTGTATGGGTCTGTGAGTGGGTGTGTGAGTGACTGTATGGGTGTGCACTTTGTTGTGTAAGTGGGTGTAGGAGTGTCTGTGGATCTTTGAGTTGGTGCGTGAGTGTATGAGTGGGCCTGTGAGTGGGTGTGTGAGTGTCTGAGTAGGTCTGTGACTGGATGTCTGAATGTTCTTAGTGGGTCTGTGAGTGGGTGCATGAGTGTCTGAGTGGTCTGTGAGTCGGTGCTTGAGACTCTGACTGTGTCTGTGAGCGGGTGCATTAGTGTCTTTGAAGGTCTGTGAGTGGGTGGATGAGTCTCTGAGTGGGTGAGTGAGTGGTTGTATGAGTCTCTGAGTGAGTCTGTGAGTGAGTGAGTGAGTGAGTGAGTGTCTCATTTGGTCAGTCAATTAGTGTGTGAGTCTCTCAGTGGATCTGTGAGTGGGTGCATGAGTCTCTCAGTGTATCTGTGATTGGGAGCATGAGTGTCTGAGTGGATCTGTGAGTGGGTGTGTGAGTGTCTGAGTGGGCTTGTGAATGGGTGTGTGAGTCTCAGAGTGGGTCTGTGAGTGGGTGCATGAGTGTGTGAGAGGGTTTGTGAGTTGGTGTGTGAGTCTCTGAATGGGTCTGTGAGTGGGTGAATGAGAGCTTGAATGGATCTGTGTGTGGTTGCATGAGTGGGTCTATCAGAGGGTGCATGAGTCTCTACATGGGTCTGTGAGTGGGTGCATGAGTGTGTGAGTGGATCTGTGAGTGGGTGCATGAGTGTATGAGTGAGTCTGTCAGTGGGTGCATGCTAAAAAAGTAGGGGGCACACAGGAGCAGGTCCTTGTGCAAGCTCCCCCTGTAATGGTCCTCCTGTCCAGCTTGTATGCAGTCCACTACCCTCTGCTGCCTTTGGTTTTGAGCCTCCACCTCTCACTTTCTGCTCGAATCTCTGCCTCTTCTCTACTTGCTCCTGCTCTCTATTTTGCCTCTTTCTGCTAATTCTGTCCATTATTTTGCCTCTTTCTGCTCGCTCCTGACCTTTATTCTGCCACTTGCTGCTCATTTCTGAGCTCTGTTTTTCCTCTTGCTGCTCGTTTCTGACCTCTATTTTGCCTCTTTCTGCTCATTCTGCCCATTATTTTGCGTCTTTCTGCTCGCTCCTGACCTTTATTTTTCCTATTTCTGCTCGTATCTGACCTTTATTCTGCCTCTTGCTGCTGGTTTCTGACCTCTATTTTGCCTCTTTCTGCTCAATTCTGACCTTTATTTTGCCTCTTCTCCCTTTTGCCCTTTATTTTGCCTCTTTCTGCTTGTTTCTGTCCTTTATTCTGCCTCTTTCTGTTCATTACTGACCATTGTTCTGCCTCTTGCTGCTCGTTTCTGATTTCTATTTTGCCTCTTTCTGCTTGTTTCTGAACTTTATTCTGCCTCTTTCTGCTCCCTTCTGACTTTCATTTTGCCTCTTTCCACTCGTTTCTGTCCTTTTTTCTGCCACTTTCTGCTCATTTCTGACCTTTATTCTGCCTCTTGCTGTTCATTTATGACCTCTATTTTTGCCTTCGTTCTGCTCATTTCTGAAATTAGTTTGCCTCTTTCTACTCCCTTCTGACCTTTATTCAACATCTTTCTGCTTGTTTCTCACCTTTATTTTGCCTCTTTCTGCTCATTGCTGACCTTTATTTTGCCTCTTTCTGCTCACTGCTGACCTTTATTCTGCCTCTGCTGCTCGTTGCTGACCTTTGTTCTGCCTCTTTCTTTTCATTTCTCATCTTTATCTTGCCTCTTTCAACTCGTTGTTGACATTTATTGTGCCTCTTTCTGCTCACTTCCCACCTTTATCTTGCCTCTTTCTGCTCATTGCTGATCTTTATTCTGCCGCTTTCTGCTCGTTTCTGATCTTTATTCTGCCTATTTCTGCTTGTTTCTGAACTTTATTTTGCCTCTTGCTGCTCATTTCTCTCCTTCATTTTGCCTCTTTCTGCTCGTTACCGACCTTTATTGTACCTCTTTCTGCTCATTTCTGACCTCAATTCTGCCTCTTTCTGCTTGCTTCTCACCTTTACTAGAAGGATGTGGAGAGGTGCACCACTTGAATTTGTTTTTCAATCAAATATACTGACAGAGTTCCTTTTATGTAAGGATTCCTTTATTCCAATCATATCATAAAATAGACTCCAGCCAACGCGTTTCATTCCATTACAGTTGAACTTCATCAGGGCTTCTATTTTGTGAGAACAAATGATCCGGTTAAGGATGCGGCGATCAATTTATAATTCATACACCCGGTTTGGAGATCTGACGTGGACACTATATTTGTGCATGATATGGAGGACAGGCCCTTATGAGGGAGCCCGAGCATCATCAAATTTGACACATACGAACTAAATATTTCACCCCACTCATGGAACATTTGTTGTTCTCACAAAATACAAGCCCTGATGAAGTTCAATTGTAATTGACCGAAACACGTTGGCTGGAGTCTATTTTATGATATGATTGGAATAAAGGAATCCCTACATAAAAGGAACTCTGTCAGTATATTTGATTGAAAAACAAATTTAAGTGGTGCACCTCTCCACATCCTTCTAGTTTCTGATCTGCTTTGCAGTTTGCACCCTACAACGGCAGGAGGTATATGTGCACACTTTCTAAAATTATCTTATCTATCATTACAAAAGGAACACAGCAGTGAGGTGCGGCTTTTCTGGTCCGCCGTTGGTCCATTGTGCTGTTGCTTCTCACCTTTGTTTTTCCTCTTTCTACTCATTGCTGACCTTTATTGTGCCTCTTTCTGCTCGTTTCTGACCTCTATTCTGCCCTTTTCTCACCTTTATCTTGCTTCTTCCTGCCCGTTGCTGACTTTTATTCTGTCTCTTTCTGCTCATTTCTCATCTTTATTTTGCTTCTTTCTGCTCATTGGCGACCTTTATTCTGCCTCTTTTGCTCATTTCTGGAGCTCTGTTTTTCCTCTAGCTGCTTGTTTATGACCTCTATTTAATCTCTTTATGCTCATTCTGCTCAATATATTGCCTCTTTCTGCTCGCTCCTGACATTTAATTTGCCTATTTCTGCCTGTATCTGACCTTTATTCTGCCTCTTGCTGCTGGTTTCTGACTTCCCTTTTGCCTCTTTCTGCTCGTTTCTAACGTTTATTTTGCCTCTGCTCCCTTCTGCCCTTTATTTTGCCTCTTTCTGCTTGTTTCTGTCCTTTATTCTGCCTCTTTCTGCTCATTACTGACCATTGTTCTGCCTCTTGCTGCTCGTTTCTGATTTCTATTTTGCCTCTTTCTGCTTCCTTCTGACCTTTATTGTGCCTCTTTCTGCTCATGTCTCACCTTCATTTTGCCTCTTTTTGCTCGTTTCTGGCTTATAATCTGCCTCTTACAGCTCAATTCTCACCTTTATTCTGCTTCTTTCTGCTCATTTCTGACCTTTGTTCTGCCTCTTGCAGCTCGTTTTTCACCCTTCTTTTGGCTCTTTCTGGTCGTTGCTGACCTTTATTCTGCCTCGTTCTGTTTGTTTCTGACCTCTATTCTGCCTGTTTCTGTTCATTTCTCACTTTTATTTTACCTTTTTCTGCTCATTGCTGACCTTTATTTTACCTCTTTTTGCTCTTCTCTGGCCTTTATTCTGCCTCTTTCTGCACATTTCTCACCTTTATCTTGCCTCTTTCTGCTCTTGCTGACCTTTATTCTGCCTCTTTCTGCTCATTTCTCACCTTTATCTTGCCTCTTTCTGCTCATTTCTGACCTTAATTCTGCCTCTTTCTGATCCCTTCTGACTTTTTCCGGGCCCGCGGGGGAGCCTCAAGGCCCCAGTGCTCCCAACCGGCTCCCCAATCTCCTGTGAGAGCCGGCATTGCTGTTGCACGCAGGAAGCTGCTGAAAATGCAGCTTCCTGGTTACAGGAGCAATACCCATGAGCAACAAATTGAAAATTTGCCCTAGCAGTGAGCCATACAAACTAATATTTGGAGGAAATGATAATTGGCCACTTGGAAAAAAAATTATGTTCTCAATTCTTATAACAATAACAATGACTGACTTTCATTCCTTAGGCCTTCATATGTGGCACAATCCTACAAAAAATTAGCAAGGAAGCCCAATAAATAAACTAGGCAGCATATGTAAAGTTTCAGAATTACCTCATGAACAACTATAAGACATATTTATGGTCATGTGTTAATGGAAACCTGTAAACAAATGCATAACAAATACAAGAGATATAAAGAAAGAAATCAAATTAAATCTGATTGCCACTTTGTAATTATAGTTAGTATTCCCAATGATAGGATTTCTCGAATATTAGCTCCCTAATAACTTTCCACCTGTTTGACATATCACCGCCAAACTTTCCAGACCTACAGCATTTTAGGATGATGTAAATTTTTGTGGTGAATCGTTAAGGGGGGGTGGGGAGGCAAAGATAGCAAGCATTGGTAAATGCATTAGGGTTCGCCTGTGTGATTAATAATCAAGAGTTTTTTTGTTGTAAGTTGTAGCTTGCTGAATAGTTGTACAATATAAGTTACAGAAAGTTTTCATTTAATTTGGGAATTTGTAGTACTGCATTTAAGAACAAAGAATGACTAGTTCAGGTCACATACCAGATTCAGACACATTAAAGCTCTAGGTTACACTGAAAAAAATGATGCATAAGCCTTATAGGCAGTGCTCCTGTTAGAAAATGGAAAGAAAATGTGGCGGTAAAGAATTAGATGCACATCCTTACTGCATCTGAGACTCGGCATCAATGCAGTACCGCATCTCACGCAGTACCATTACCTTCTTAGCAGCACATCTCATGCACAACAACGTGAAAACAGCAAAAGGAATATTAGAAAGCAAGTCAGCCCAGGGTTCCGCAGCCGTAAAGAACAGGTCCTGGAAAGGATTGGGGTAAGCAGGTCGGTAAAAGCACAACACTCGCAAGGAGTTATTGGGCAGCACAGAGACCTTGTCTTGCAATGTCACTGAATTCTTAGATACCTGATACATGAAAAGCCACAGCTCCTGGAAATTTAACACACATGCAGGTACATACACACACAGATTATCTATCTTTCTCTCTCTCAGAGAGAGTGAGAGAGCTGTGTATGTACGAGCATGTGTGTAAAAGTTGCAGGACATATGGCTTTTCATATAATGGTACTGCGTGAGATGCGGTACTGCATTGATGCAGAGTCTCAGATGCAGTAAGGATGTGCATCTTATTCTTTACTGCCCCATTTTCTTTCCATGGCATCCATTCAGAAGTGGGAAAGGACAGTTTTGTATTCTCCCAGTTAGTGTAAAAAACAAAGGGGTATATTCACAAGAACGTGTGATAACTACCGCAAGAGTAGAGTAACGCAACTTTCAATAACGCAGCCTATCACGGGAAAATAACCCCGTGTCAACGTGGAATTCACAACAAGGCGGTACCATGCGATAGTCTGCCGATACAACCACCACGATGGAGATAAAAACACAAACCACAACACCAAAAAACACGCGATGGGCCAAAGCGCGATGAGGAAATCAGCGACAAGCAGCGCCAGGCCTGCAACACACACCTGGCAGGCGTCAAAAACCTCCATAAAAGCATAAAAAAACACCCACACATAAACTGACCAACACACAAGCACCATGGAGGCAGCCGGAGCTGGCGCAGAGGACGAGCGCAACCCCACAAGCACCCCGGACGACCAGCCTGGGACCTCGGGGACAGGGAAGGGCAAGGACAAGAAGACGAGGAAGACCAAGTTCAATCCGCCGCCGAACAGGATCATAGTCACGGAGGTGATGGAACACCATCAACAACTCTTCGTCACCTCCAACGTGTCATTGGGCACCAAAAATGGAATATGGCGGGACATCGTCGACAAGGTGAATGCCGTCGGAGAGCACAAGCGGACAATGGACGAGGTCAAGAGGCGATGGAATGACATCAAGCGGAAGACCAAGGATAAACTCTCCGCCAACCTGAAGGCAGCAATGCAGACCGGAGGTGGGGGCCAAGCGCCACAGCTCGAGCTGGATGACATGGAGGAGCTGGTGTCGACAGTCATCAGTGTGGAGACTGTGGCCGGAGTCAGGGGACCGGACACTGCTCGACAGGACACAACACAATCGCAACAGGGTGAGTGACCACCAGGTACTGGGGGGACGGGGGGAGATGGCCACAATGGCACACATGCACAAGCAAGCAGGGCACAGTGCACACCCACAATCACTCTGGGTCCTCGCCCAGACCCACAGACTGTCACAATGTACAATGCCATGCTGTCTGAATGTCAACCTGTACCATGCGGCTACATACATGTGGACACATTGTAATACACCATCTCCCCTTCACATCGCAGGGGCATCTTCAACACCTCCTGCAGAGCAGTCACAGCCACTCTTCACTGATGACGAGGAGGACAACACCAGCATCGACATCCAAACCATCCAAGACCTCATTGACCACCTCCGCAACTCACCTCCAGGATCAGGGCAGCCCAGCTACATCCATGAGACCCCACCCACCAGCCAAACCACCCAGCAGGAGGCACCCACAGCCCCGGCACCCTCCCAAGACCCCGAGGAACAACAAATGGCCTTCCAACGCCGTGTGCTGGAGGGCCAGAGGGAGACGGCCGAGCAGGTGCGGGTGGGGTTCGAGCTCATGGCTAACAAACTGGACGCCATCCTTGGGTGTCTATGTCCGCCCCATGGTCTCCAGCGAGCCCTGACTGACATCTCTGGAGTCATGACGTGGAGGGAAGAATACCTGTCCGCTCACAGTGGCCCCAGCGATGCCAGCCTTGAGCTGGCACACATGCGGAGGCTCATGGAGGACATGGTGCGGATGGAGGGGGAAAGGATGGCAGCCGCCGCTGCACATCAGCGAAATGTAGCTGGGATCTACCGTGCCCTGCATGTCCTCGTCATGGCATTGCTGCCACAAGGCGTGGCGATGATGAATGCTGCTGCCCCCACACCATCCACATCTCCGCCCCCTGGTATGTCAGTGCCTCCCAGTGCGGCAGGCGTATCCACTCCGGCACCTGATGTGTCACTGCCACACAGTGCGGCCGACAATCCTCCTCCGGCCCCTGATGAGTCAGTGGCACACAGTGCCGCAGCCGGCACTGCAACAACCACAGGTGGGGCAGGGCACACACCCGGGGATGAGGACGTGGATGGGACTGTGGTCAGGAGGACCAGGCACTAGCATCCATTACAGCCACCTTGCCTGTTTCTGCTTGGTGCCGCACATGGCCTCAAGACCTACCACTGACCCCCGATACACTCCGAGGCACTCACCTTGGACGGCGACATGGACTGCCACATGCTGTTTGACGACCAATGACACGGCAGACAGACTGCGGACTGTACCCTTCCTCTTCCGCAGTACAGGTCATCCCGGGATGGACACTGGCTGGCCCTCCACGGGCCCATATTGTGTGGTGTGCTCGGCATTGCCCTGTACCGCTCCAGCTGCATGACTGCACTGGATGTGCAAATAAACATCCAGTGACGCACTGCTGTGTAATGTCTTACGTCAGTCCTGTATGGATGTGTGGATGAATGTGGGGACAGTGCCTTCCCTAGCGTCAATGATGTTCATCCTGTGGGATGTCAGTAAAGGGGTGCGACATTGCATCTTGTGTAGCGGGTTCCGTGAACACTGCAGCAGGGACACACGCATCAGTCATTTCCTTGTCCGGACATGGACTGGACCACGCCCAGAGCCCACGAGTCATTGTTGCAAGCCCTGCGCTGGTCGGGCGTACGGCAGGCCAGTCCACTCCACTTACGCACCGAGGGGGGGCCCTCATTGCTACCCGTCGCAGCCGTACTCGCTGGTGGTGTGCAGGTCACTGGTCTAGTCATCAGCATGTCACAGCCACTCCCTGAGGGCAGGTTTTCACACACACCACACCCATCCGGCACAGGCGTCACAGGCCATGTGACTCCGCCAACATAAGGGTCCGACGACGTCACATTCCCCTCTTCCGGTGGTGACTGGATGACGGACGCCCCACGGTTCGCACTCATATAGGACCCATGAGTTGCTGCACACAGAGCCTACCACCACTTGGCGCAGACTGGGGTTGCACAGGGTTAGTGGCATCCGAGGCCTGTGAGTACGGCACGGGCCTACCACCACGTGGTGCAGACTGGGGTTGCACAGGGTTAGTGGCACCAGAGGCCTTGCGGGCGGCACAGGCACCCCGCCACGGGACGGTGACTTTGGGTGCACTGAGTCAGTGGCACCTTGAGCTGCTGAGCAGGTGTGCAGCCTGCGATGATGCCCCGTCCCGGCGATGTTTTTTGAAGCTGCTATTGCGGGTAAACTGGTGCTGTGGGCAGTTAACACAGGCTTGTGAATGGGGGGGTAAATTTATCACGACTTTGGCTGCGATAAAGTGCCGTTAATTTGGCGATAGCTCCTTGTGAATATGCCCCAAAGATGGGCACTGAATTAAATATGCCTGCCAATAGGAGAGTCCGACGAGCTGGGGAGAGAGGAGGTGGAACCACAACACTGAGAGCGAGGGGGTGGGGTTGGGAGAAAGTGAAGAGTGAAGTGAAGCTCCAAGAAAAGAGAGCAAGTAAACACATGCACTCCCATGGAGTGCTGGAAGAAAAAGAAAAAAAAACGAGCTTCCTGATTGCAAGCAACATTATAGAGAGAGAGAGAGCGAGAGAGAGGCCTACTAGTGTTCTCTCATCCTTTCATTGCTCTCGCCTCTCATCTGTCCCTTTCTCCGAGGTCCCCATCGCACTCTAAAATCGTCAGAACCGAGAGTAGAATGGCTAGTATAGGTATGTAAACATGCAGAACATTTTGACATCAGCTGATTAGGAAACTAACATGACATCAGATTAACAGCGTGTATAACCAACCTTGTTTCAGATCTGTACAGGTAGCAGTTCTTAGCTGGTGTAGAATGCCTTTCCATATATTAAATATCGGGCCTGATGTACAAAGATTACGGGGCATATTAGCAAGACTGGCGATAAAATTATCGCCGTTTTAGCGGCAGGAAACTGCCGCTAAAACGGCGATAATGGGCTTGCTAATAAGCATTATAGAATTCCAATAGAAGCCCAGGTTAGATGTCCTGCACATCTAACCTGGGCTTCTATTGGAATTCTATAACGCTTATTAGCAAGCCAATTATCGCCGTTTTAGCGGCAGTTTCCTGCCGCTAAAACGGCGATAATTTTATCGCCAGTCTTGCTAATATGCCCCTACGGGGCATATTATCAACGGCCAGCGATAATTATCGCTGGCCGCGTCTAACGTGCACATCACTAACGCCGTCTATCGCCGGATTCTATCGCCCGGTTAGCGCACTATCACCAACGCGCATCGCCGAGGCGATAGAAATCCCGGCAATAGCGGCGGAAAGAGGCAATATCGCAGGAATACCAGCGATATAAAACCGCGTTAGGCAAAACATCGTAGATAGGAGATGTGGACTCAGCATGACAATCCACCTCCCATGATAGATATGGCTAAGTAGGAAAAATAGCAGGCGTAACAAACCGGCGATATACCCGGTTAGCGCTGCTTTTTATGTCACTAAGCGGCTTAGGGAATTACTTGTTAATAGGGGGTAGCAGTGTAAGCAATGATTTCCGCTGACTTATAGACGGGAACGCCTACCTCGCATCTCATTAGCGATGCGAGGCGAGGCGCAAAGGAAATGGGCGCTAAGGCATGGATTCACGCGTTAGCGTGTCCATGCTGATAGGGCGTTACAATTATCGCCGCTTTTTGCCCGAAAACGGACGCAAAAGCGGCGATAATTGTTTTACGCCGCCTTGATGATATGCCCCTACATTCGCAAAAATGTGGTTGCAAATTGTGCATTGATTTTGCAAATGCAGTGTTATTTTGAGAACCGGCCCATGTTCAAATAGGTGGGTTCCCAAACTACTGAATCACAGGAGGAACATAGAACAACTCGCCTTATTAAAATTCATTAGGCAAGTCGCAATTTGTGATCCTGTACGATTGACCACAGTCACAGGTGCAATAGCCAGGAAGGGTCAGCAGACCAACATATCTGTGATTGTGTTTGAATAAAGAAAGCTTTGGGGCATATTAGCAAGACCCACGTTAAAATTATCGCCGTTTTAGCGGCAGGAAACTGCCGCTAAAACGGCGATAATGGGCTTGCTAATATGCGTTATGGAATTCCAATAGAAGCCCAGGTTAGATGTCCTGCACATCTAACCTGGGCTTCTATTGGAATTCCATAACGCATATTAGCAAGCCCATTATCGCCGTTTTAGCGGCAGTTTCCTGCCGCTAAAACGGCGATAATTTTAACGTCGGTCTTGCTAATATGCCCCTTTATTTTACAATGTAGCCCATTTTCCTTAAAGAAACGGGACACTGCATCTAAAAAATAAAAATTCGCTCAAACTTTTTTCAACATTCACAAAGAAGAGGTGGTCCAGATAGGACCCGTTACCCTTTCCACATCATTTAGCACCCCATCTTTAGGGACATTTATAAATCAATAGTTTGCTACCAGAATTACGATCGCAAACGATTGATTCATCAGGTTACGAATCGGAATTTGGAAGGAACGCCAACAGCACACTCTTTTCAAATAACAATTTGTAATCCATGTCTAAACCCGGTTACTCATTTGGAAACACTTTTCAGAATCAGTCAATTTAAAGTCGGAAACCCTCTGACTTAGCAAATCAGAGGGTTTGGACCTGTTAAAAAGTTTTTTGAATCAAGCAAAAAGTACCTCTAGAATTCCAAACTCAGAATATTGCAAGCCACCAAGGTGTTCCGCGAATATAAGAAAGGAGGTGGTTATGTGCCTTTATAAAGTCATGTTCGTTCTTCTCCCAGACATGATATGCTAGCTCCCCCAACCAAAACATGCCTGGTGTCATGGCAATGTTTCCGTCACCCCCAAATTAAAACATATCCATAAACCATGCCATGGTGGTCTGCGTGTATCTGGTCTAGTAAACAGACTGATACAATAATGGTATTACAATCTTAGCAAAATATAGTGATCAAACAATATGAGGTCCGCTTCTGACATCAATGTGTTTTTTGCTAGCTTTTTGTAACATTACAGACAGATTACTTAATGCGGACATCTTTACGGGTGTTTGAAGGGAAATTCAGTTTAGGCTATCAAAAATGCCAATATTTCATTGAATATATTTTTATAGCATGAAACCAGAAGTTTTTTTCTTAATTAGAAATTTACAAAAAATAGCTAGATGTTAAAACATTTAAATCATACTGAGAATAAGACAAGTGTGTTCAATTGTTCCCTATCTTTAAAATGTACTATGAATTTACATATTTTTTTTTTTTTAAATAAGTATCCCCACTGAAGGGCACGTGTGTCTGTGTTTATTCATCCCCCACCTTTCCAGTTTTTTTTATTTACTTTTGAAGTGTCGAGAGACTTAAACAAATGTTTCATTTCTCGACTTCTCCTCAGTTCTCACCTCTCCAGCAAATCCAGCTCTCGTGAAGTACAAAATGCCCTCCCTGGCCAAACTGTCCTCGCAGCAAATTTCACCGCATGGAGCACACTGTGGTATTACAAAAGGAGCTCCAGAGAAAAGGGGCAGGATTTTGTAAATGGGGCTGGATAGTCAAGGACTGCATACCTATGGAGGTGAGGAAAGTCAGACCAGTGGTAAGTAAACACAAACCGTACGGCCAGGGTCACGCAGTAAATGTGTGTACCTTCAAAGCAGACGGCTGTATATATATAGATATATATATATATATATATATATATATATATATATATATATATATATATATATACGGCACCTGGTTTGACCTTGGCAATGCCGGTGAGTCCATGTGTCTGAAAAGACAGATACCTATGTACTCAGGCCTTTTGGGGGCATCTAGCTCACTGTCATAAGGTGCGGACGATCAGAGTCAAGAGTGGAATCTGATCAGATCTTTTCAGTTTGCATTAATTGTTTTGAGCATTATTTTCAACAAAAGTGTTGGGGCACAAGTCACCTCACTACATTGTGGGGCATATTCACAAGGACTTATCGCCGAGTTATCGCCACCTTAACGCATCAAAAGTGGAGATAGATTTAATGCCCCATTCACAAGCGGGTGCAAACTGCTGACATCGCCAGTATTCCCGCGATAACTGCCCCAAAATTTATCTCCACGGGTGACACCACCAACTAACACTAATGAGATGCAGAGTAGGCATTCCAGTGCAAAAACTCACGAAAACACCACAACACCACTTTCACAACAAACTGCCAGATCTGCGATGCGAGTCAAAACCACGCGATAAGCCGCGGTAGCAGCAGGTATTTAACACCTGCCTCTTGCTGGTGTTAAGCAGGACGACTACCTGCAGTAGGCAACGGAGCCCCGCACACAGCCACACCCGAAGAACAACCGACGCCAAGGAGCTACTCATCATGCAGCTTGGAGCCCCAACTGGGCCACAACACCCACCGCCACCACCCCCAGGACCGCCACCACCTCCAGGACCCGGACCGGCACCTCCCCCGGACCACCACAGAGGCAGCGCAGAGTAAGACAGCGGACCTACCGAAAACGCACCAGTCTCACAGACCTAACGCCCGAGAAAGTCAATACCCACTACAGGACAACCATCCTCCGCATCATGACCCACATCGGCCACAGGCTGACTGTCCCAACACAGCGGACAACCAACATCCCTCCGCAGACAAAGCTGCTGGCTGTGCTGCACACGTTGGCCTCTGGTACCTTCCAACCACCAACGGCCAGAGTCTGAGGAGTCTCACAGCCAGCCCTATCAAAGTTCCTCACACCTGTCCTGGATGCCATCATCAGCTTCATACCCCAGTACCTTCACTTCCCCCACACTGTGCAGGAACAGCTGGAGACCAAGCAAGGCTTCTACGCCATTGCTAGATTCCCACACGTGTTGGGGGCCATTGACTGCACACATGTCCCACTTGTGCCCCCTGCGGACACTGCACACATCTACCGCAACAGAAAGCACACGCATTCCATCAATGTGCAGGCAATAGTGGACCACCGGGGAATGTTCACCAATGTCGTCGCAAACTACCCAGGCAGTGTGCACGATTCCTACATCTTCCGACAGTCCATCATCAACCAGCGCTTCCAGGATGGCACCTATGGAACTGGACGGCTCGTTGGTAAGTAGCAAATCAACACACCACACACCTCAAAGCCACCATCACACAACGCACAACTGTGGGAATGCACACGTGACCAAACCACATACAACATGTCAATCAACATGCCCACCTACCAGACACGACAACACAACTCCATTGGGATCCTGGGCTTCCCATGTACACAAGCCAGCTATATCATGGCACCACAGCCACACAACAGCTGAACGTGTGGAGAGGCGGAAAGCAGGCATGTGCGAAGGATGCAAGTGACCCATGAATGGGAATGTACACAACGACAAGTGCGGCGTGATTGTGCTGGACAGACCTGGGTATGCAAACCACAGAGATGTCCATGCAGACATTAACTGCTGGTGTCTGGAGAGTAGGAACAGTGGACGCAACCATGTCACCCCAGGCTGTGGGTTAGGTCGCGGAAATGTCGCTCGCTGCGTCCCCCCCTGTGTGCGTGAGCGTAGTGGGTTGGCCCGGCTCACGCCAGGCCTGCGCAGGGGTGTGGATAAAAACACTGTTGCGCTGAGCGTGGTGCTCTCCCGGAATGGCCAACGTCACTGCCAGGGCGGCGCCTCTCAGCCCGCCACGAGGCCGACGCCATGAGCAGCGGGGCCTGCGAGCCTGTGCGCCTGCTGCACCCCAGGCCGCTGACACCCAGACCCGGCTTGCCCGCCCCAGCTCTCCAAGGCCGCACTGCTCACCTGCCGACACCGTCGTGTGTCAAAGAGAGTCCACCACGTGCCGCTGCTAGCTCCAAGACCCATGCCCGCGACCTTGGCAGCCTCCTCAGACCATCGCTGTCCTCCGTGACACAGGCCCCCAGGAGTCCTCATTCGTTGACATACTCCACCGCTGCAGCCGGCCTACACTGCAGTCCAGTATGTCCCACATCTAGAACTGAGTCTTCATTAATCAATGGCAGAGTTCATGCCAGTGAACACAGGGAGAGGAGTGAGAGAAAGATGCGTTTCAGTCCGGTGGAAACACGGATCACCGTTACGGAGGAGGTCAACCAGTAGCAAGGACTGACCTGGTGCCACTAACCCTGTGCGCCGTGAGTCACCGTCAGCCTCCGGCAGAACATTGTTGGTGTCTGAGCCTGTGGCCTGGGGGTTGTCATCAGCAACTGGCAGGTACGGACTTGGTGTTTGGCATGAGTCTGTGGCATTCATATCCGCCATGTTGCCGGACACAGCTGGTATGTGCCCTCTGCATAATGCCCTGGGGGTACACCTCCCACTCTCCCCCGAGACACTCCGCAAAAACCACCTTTGATACATACGAGACCCTGCTCTGCCCTCATGACCCTACCCCAGTCTCCCGCAAGTCAGCGTCCCGTGGCGGTAGGACCGTGACGGCCACTGTGCATCCGGGGCCACTAACTCTGTGCAACTCAAGTCATGCTCCCTTGCTGTTCGAACATTGCATTCCTGAGTGCCTGATGACTGTTGAAGTTGTTGCCAGCACCAGCTACTCCCTGAGGGCTGGCTTACACTCACCCCACACACAGCCAGCACAGGCGTCACTGGACTAGTGGGCCTGCCAACACATCATGCCGAACCAAGTATTGACTCTTTTCTCTCTGCACTGTCACAGGTGATCAAGGATATGTACTCTGCCCTTGGATGATGACACCCCTCCGAGACCCAAACACACCCGCCCAGAGGCAGTACAATGCGGCCCACATACGCACCAGGGGCATCGTGGAACGCACATTTGGCGTGTTGAAGTCACGTTTCAGGTGCCTGGACGTCACAGGTGGAAGGCTCCTGTACAGCCCAGACATCGTGTGCAAGATGATCGTTGCATGTTGTGTGTTGCACAACATCTGTGTACACACCAATGCCCCATGGATCCAAGTTCCAGAAGTACCGGACGATGATGAGGACACATCCCACTGCAGCTGCGGCAGGATTAGCCCGTAGGAACACCCTCATTGCCAATTTCTTCTCATGAGCACGTCACATTGTGGCCGTCCCTGGCAATCATGGGACAGTACAAAATGTCCACAAGCACAGCATGTCTGAATAAAAAATATTTGCAGGTTACAGGTTGTACTTGTACATTGTCATGTCACAGTTTCCTGCTGTGCCAGATGTGATTGGCCATGTTGTGCACATATGAGGCACCAGTTGTGTCCTGTGTTCTGTTGTGGAGGTGTTGCTGTTTGTACCAGGATGTTGTCAATGTCAAGGTGCACTTATTCTTATGTGCGTATGCTGCACGTTGGGTGAGTCGCTCCTGCAGTTCTGATTTGGCTGCCACTTATCCCTTTCATGTGGTGTGCCTTTCAGTTCTGTGCTTCCACAGTGCTGAGATGTTGCAGACTTGGGTAACTTGTGCTCTTTGTCGAGTTGTGACTCTTGGGCATGGTTTGTCCGCAGATGTGTCATTGACGTCAGGGGTTGTTTGTGCAGGTGGTTGTGTTCGAGTGTGACCTGCTCCTTTCCGGTTGTGGTCCGCACTCAGCCACCTCAGTGTCGTGCCATGTACATTGTCATGATGATTGGACTGCAGCCATGCTACTCGTCATGTGCTGTCTCTTGCATTGTCAGTGTGGCTGACATAAATGCATGTTTGCTGTGTTTCGCACGTGTGCATGTGTTGGTTGTGTGATTGTTGATGTGTTGGGTGGGTGCCCCTTTGGGCACATGGTGTACGTGGGACTACTTGGTGTTTGTGTGTGTGCTGAAGTGTTCCCGTGGGATCAGGGACATGATACTGAGTCATTGTGGGTGTGCAGTGTGCTCTGCTTAATTGTGCATGTGTGCCATTGTGCCCATCTCCCCCCCGTCCCCCCACTCCCTGGTCGGTACGCACCATGTTGATGTAGTGTCGGGTCATGTTGGGCAGTGTCCGGATCCCCAACTCCTGTCACCGTCTCCCAACTGGTGACTGTGGCCACCATCTTCTCCATGTCATTCAGCTCCTGTTGCTCTGCTGGCCCCCCTCCTCCGAAGTGCGTTGCTGCTTTCGTGTTGGCAGCGAGTTTCTGCTTGGTTTTGAAATTCACATCAATCCAGCGCCTCTTGTCCTCTTCCATTGTCCTCCTCGGCGCTGCGATGGCATTCACATGGTCCGAGATGGTGTGCCATCTTTGCCTCTTTGTTGCCAGTGACACGTTGGAGGTGACGTACAGTTGGTGGTGGTGTTCTATCTCATCCGTGACGATAATCGTGTTTTCCTGCAGACTGTACCCCATATTCCTCTTCCTCTTCTCATTGCCCTTCCACGAGCCCCGGATTCCTGGGTGTTCCTCTGTGGGATTGTGGGGTTCATGTTGTCCTCTGCAGTCGGTCAGGGTGCATCCGTGGTACTCCGCAGTTCATTTCCTTTTTAGTGGCATTTTCCGTATGCTGTTCTTGTGCTTTTTCCCGCATTACGCGTGGGTATTGCTGGCCTCTCGCTGGTTATCACTGTTTTCTTATCGCGTTTGGGCCCATCGGGTCTTTTTACGTGTTGGGGTTTGTATTTTTATAGCCGTCGCAGTGGTTGTATCGCGGACATTGGCCGCGGTTTCGGGAGGCTATCGCATGGTACCGCCGTGTTGTGAATTCCATGTTAACACAGGGTTATTTTCCCGCGATGGACTGCGATGTGTAAAGTTGCGTTAACATTTTTTGGAGATGTTTAGAGCACGTTCTTGTGAATATACCCCTGTGTCTTTCTGATGTAGGTCCGGAAAATCAAGAAAAGAATATCATGTGGAAACAATATTGTGACCACATTATTCACGGGCAAAATATCAACAAGTAGGTATGCATATATGGTCAGGTAGACGCCGATGTCCCTTAGGGAACTACCCCCTAACAACCCCACCCGCCTTCACACCCCTTATAAGAGACCATGAATACAAAACCAAGTTATTTGGGTTAGGGGTCATACACCCCCAGACGTATTTATTAAAACATATAATCCGAAAAACACATTTTTTTGCACAGTAACCCATAATTTTACATTTTGCTTACAGCGTTATGCCTAGCCTTAACAGATTCGCTAACACATGGGAGTTACCTAATCATAACTAAGGTTTTTCCTGTGCATCTATCACAAACATCTTCCCCGAGTGAGATCATGACGGGTTCCTCTTAGAACCCCTTGTCCAATACCAAATTGGACATTGATGAGTCTCCCTCCTTTTGGGAGGACCACACCCACCGATCTCCCACACCAGGAGTGCCTGTGCAGGGGGCCCATCTGCCCGCTAGGATACATCCCTTGGGCACCCCCATACACCCATCCTCCTCCCCCCATGGCTTGTGCTAGCTTGCGCCCACTGCGCAAGCGCAGGTGGGTGTGAGGTAAGGGCCACGTCTCAACAACCACCCCCCTGCGCTACTGCAACTTTCTTTGGACTTGCTGCCAGCTCCCCTTGGAGGGTCCAATGATGCCGCTGTTACTTTGTTCTAAAAGGGGGGCCTTACATGGCCCCGAACTGTCCCACCAATCATGACCTCACCCGCAAACCAACATAAATACGACATATTAATCTGACCTGTAAATGAAAACACAAATATGACATACTACAATGACCTGCAAGAGAAAAAGGGGGGTGGTAGCCATGACACACGCCATTACCACAACTTCCAATAAAGCCCAGATTACTTCACAAAGCAAGCTTGCAAAAACCTTACATTTGTCCCTCCTGCTAAGCCACAAGAACCGAGCCCCCTCCCCCACCTGGTGCCATATGCTCTGGGGAAGGTGGGCGGGGAAAACAAGCTCTCCAACCCGTGTTGCTCCCGGGGGGCTCCAATCTAAAAACATTTATGAGGGTTGTGGCTGCAGAGTTGTGGCAGCGGAGCATGCCGTCCTGGAGACATGCAGGAGGGGTCACAAGGTCCTGTTGTGTCTGAGGCGGCAAGCAGAAAAAAGACCTGCCTGACGCCTTGCGCCACCTTTTAAAGGTTGGGGGCCACCACGTTGCTGGGATCGACCCTGGAAGTCTTTTTTAATGCTTCTGGGTGTTCTACCCCGGCCAACCGGCCCTGCACCTGACCCTGCCCAATGGCTGCGGCCACTTGCGCCGCGGCCTTAGGTTCGGGCCCCGGCGTCACCCTCATAGGCACGGCTCCCCCTAGATGGGTGAGCCTCTGCAGATTCTCTATATCTAACTTCACATATATGTACCTTGATGATATTTATATCTTCAAGGTACGTAGATGTGGAGTTAAGAATTGCAAATCTATACCTTCTTCTGTAGAATAACCTCCTGGATATTTTTTTTTCTCATCTTTCCTTATTGAGCTTTTCCAGCAAAATATAAAAGTGCACATACATTTGCTGGTTCTGACATCCATTCATAGGCCCGTATTACACACACAAGTTCAATATCTGTCATTTCTCTGCCCATCCCATAAAGGGTGGAGATGGTGATGTGTATCCCCCCCTCTTGGTCCCAGTCCCTCAGGTCGGAATCATAAGCGCAATATGCCATGACCACCTTGTGACCCAGCCAGCAATGTTGTTTGGGGTTGATCAGTATGGTAGTCGCTCCTCATCGGAAGAGAAGTTCTGAGCTCGTCCGTATGGCCACCTTGTCTGAATAGGAGTTTGCCGTTGGTCCCGGAAATTGGAGGGCAATATATGACTATGGCTGTTCAGTAGTAACACTGTCAGAGTCTTCTCTTAGGTATGTCAGTAGTGGGTCCCATATGTTGCGCGGTCTCAAAGTCAGGGGCAGTAGTTCAGCACACATGGTTGATATTTTGGTCACTACATTGTTCCCACTCAATATTTCAGACTACAACTTGTGTTTCTTGTACCTATTAATATATGTGAAAAGAAAGAAGGTACCCAAGGGATTTACATTCTGCCTTTCACTGAGTGGCCTTTCAATGGCATCAATAGTCAGATTCATATTACACTGAATAAATCAGGATTTTATAGTGGAACATCACAGGTGTTTTACATTGGACTATCGGTAAGCACTTTGCTTCCCATAATGTCAAATATATCAATACATACATCTCGAATGCTCAACTAGTTTCAAACAAGAATGGTGGAGGCAAAACTAATAATATAATTCAAGAATCCTTGTGACACGCCTGGAACAGTCATCATAGTACAACAGCAAAAGAAGATTCGGACATTAAATCACTGTCATTTGCTTTTGTTGCATAAACTTACCACGTATGTGCACGCACCGTTTCAAATTAAAGTTAAGGGACAACTCAGACAATATCAACCTACTACTGTCATTAACGGTGCAAAGCTTTCAGCACTCCAAGCAATAAGGAGTTTTGACTGAAAAAGCGCACCTCAAATTCTTTAAAAGACACCCTGTACCCATATTCCGTCTTTTCCTATCCCCTTCGTCCCCAATGCTCCCAGGCGCACTTCTAGTGTTACCCTTTTTTTTTCGGAGGCCCATTTGCTGCGAAGTGCTGCAGGGCCGCTCGCTTCCATTTTTTCCCCTCTCCACCCTACTCCGCTACCTGCTTTAGTGCACTTAGGTTTTTTTTGAGGGACCAGCGACTGCAAAGGGCTGCCGGGCCATTCGCTTCTATTTTCTTGCTTTTTTTTATCATTTTAATTTACAGTTCAAACATAGCCGTCCTCCCCCTTGATTTCTGTGCATGATTTCATCACTGAATACAAATTAGAATTAGTTTATATAACCGATCAGGGAAACAGTTGGCTTTGACATTGAGGCAGCAGCTCCAACTAATTATAAAGGCGGGTCCCCAAGATTGACAAAGTAGTGGCGTAGCGCTAATTAATTGGGAACTCTACATGTCTATATTTGCCATCCACCCCATACTGTTGGATTAACGTTTTATCTCAGCAGTATATATAATGCAACAGTGCTTCATAATGCTATTTTAATTTATAGACCTCTTGAGCCACTAAAGCTGTTTGTTGAGCACCCTCAACCTTCCATGCTCTGATCACAAGGCAATATTTTTTTTCCTTATATGCTCCACAGGGGTGTACGTATGGTAGCAGAAAATCAGGGAAATCTGGATGCCTGCATAGACCTTGGGCCAAGTTTAGAAAAGAGCAGACACATACAATTTTGAAAGTCTCCTTACCAGTGCTCATTAATCATATTAAGAGTGATGTCACAGCAGTTGTCAATTGTATTTTCTCTGGACTTGATGTGATGCGACCGGTCCATTAAAAGATGCCCTTAGACACAGGACCATTCTGATTAAACCTTGGTACACCTCTAAACACACACCAGCCAAGTGAAACAGAAAAAAAACTGAACACGGTTGGAGAAAAAAAGATACTTCACTTCTGATAAATGTAAACCCAGAGAGTCTGATAGTCTTATAGGAGACTTATCAGACAGACTCGAGGTACATACTTTCTAATAAGATCATAGAATTGTCGAATCCTACAAAATCGTCTTTCTCCATTATCAAAAGCACAGTTACCCCTCAAGTGGATACTTCCTCTATTATGCTCACTCAAACTCTCTGTCACAGTTTCTCTGAGTGACATTTTCATCACAATATTTTAAATATATTAATGTATCTATAAGTTAAACAGGAAAAGCGAAAGATTATTCATGAACAGCTAAATCAACAATATCAAATCACTAACCTGCTAGAATGCACGTCAATTGCTCCTTCTTCTGTTTCGTCAGCCACATCTGAGCAAACAGTTTCCAAAGTTCAAAGTATCCCGGTGGGCTTTCCTTGAGAGCCTTGCACTGTTAATGTTGCAGATTACTTTCAAAATATTCTCACTCTTAAACGGACTACTCTCTGTAACCTTCCACTTGAAAGTGGGCTATTGTCACTCCGTAATTAAAAAAAATAAAAAACAAGGCCAACCCAGACACATTATCCAACTGTCACCCTATATCTCTGTCACCGTCTGAAGCCAAAGTTGTGGAAAGCATTGTCAACTCTCAGCTGACACAATTTATCGAACCAAACAATAAAGTAGACAAACATCAATCAGGCTATTGTACCTCACACTTAAACTCCATTAATGGTAGTGGGCAGTGTCATTCCCTGGACCTTAGATAAGGGAACTGCTTCACTCTTTTTTTTAGACATGTTGGCGGCTTTCGTCCCCGTGTCCCATTCTGTCCATATTAAAAAACTCATGGGCACTGGTGACATGGATCAAGCCCTCAACTGCTTTATTTCGTTTCTAACTTCATATTTTGCACACTTAGAGACAAAATCCTGCATTTTCTACCAGAATCCAACAGGAAATGAATGATCCAATAGATGGTGATCTTAAGTGTGAATTGTTGTAACTCCTTCTGTTTGGGGCTTCCTTCCTATGTTATGTCAATGTTGTGGTGATTTCAAAATGCTGCAGCCCAATGGATCCTGGGACTCGCCAAAAGATCACACAAGTCGTTCTTTCTAAAGTCTCTTCATTGGCTCCACATTAACAAAGGGTGTCACTTCGAGGCCCTATACTGTATCATAAAATTTGTCACCTATCCATATTCTTTAGCCGACTACATCCAAGGTCATTTTAAGCAAAAACTTCCAAAATTACAAGAATACAAGTCTACAGTTTATTGGACTCTCTATTGGACTCTCTAATATAATGTGTTGCGGTGGTTGACCCTTTTCTGTGCTAACTGCAAAAGTGTGGAATTCTTTGCTGCATAAACTTAGAATTGCAACTAATCTCTGGTTCACAAGCTTCTAAAAAAACACAACTATTTTGCTCCGTATAAAGGCTCCCTGTGTAGCTCTGTATAAAGTACTAGTTTGCCTTATAGATAATTGTAAAGGTTTAAAAATTCAAAACAAATGTAAAAAAATAAAATAAAATGGCCACCATGCACTATGACACATGCACACATATGCATCACAATGTATGTGTGAGCATTGGTGGCAATCTAGGGATGGCTTTTCTTTAGGTGAAAACCCATTCCACACACCAGTAGAAAACCAATTCCAGCATTGCTGGTCATGCATGTGAATGCATCTTGAAACATGCATTTGCATACTACTGAAAAAAGCATTGCTAGACTTTTTCAAGCCAAAGTTAATTAGTGTTGCTAATGTTTGTTTAATGAAAGGCATCCATTGGAGTAGCAGACTGTATGGTCATGCTTGAACCAGCAGACCACAAGGATTTTTTACCTTCTGTGTCTGAGTGTACCTTACCTACTGAAGCTGGTCTTGTGCCATCAATACACATCCTCACCTGGGTCCGGCTACCGGAACAGGAGGTGATACATGTCGTAATGGCCGGATAGAAAGGCAGGTCGGGGGCAGCGTTAAATTTGCTATATAACATGCATTTGCATAGCATATTACTACACAGTATACAATCTCATAGTGTTTTTGTATTTGGTTGTGTTTCATATTTTTAAGGGGGCTTGAAGATGGATGGGTTCCCACAATGTCAGGATAGACTAATATAAGGTTTGGTAACAGATTACCTTCGACATAGGCCATCTAGATCCTGTTATAAATCTGTGTAGAGAACTGTGATTACAGATGTGTTTGCCGTAGCACTTTATGTTTATGTTTTTCAAACACTTGTTGTTAGATTACGTAAGCCGCACTGGGTGCTGTGCTGAAAAGCAACACTGGCCCGTTACATGCCTGGTGGCATTGCACAAGGGACCCTTTGTCCATTTTGCAATATTGAGTGTGACAGCATTATTGGAGGGGAGGTCGCTGATACAGATTCGGCGTTCGCCATGCAAAAGGAAAGGATCCCCCCCCCCCCCTTTTGCTTCTTTGTGGGGATATTTTACAGTGGAGTAGGCAGGTTCCACAGACCTTTACGGATGTTTATTTAGAGATGTTGAAGTTGAAATATGCGAAAACCTTGGGGCGACTCAAACCACTTGCCAACAGACATGCGGTTGAGTTGTGGCATAAATGTATGGAGTGATGGCTTGGGTCAGTGCTTTGCATCTGTGCAGCAATGCACCACCACCACTTCATGAGACCTCCTGCTACACAACATGAAATCACAAAGTGCATACTATGAGAGGGAGAAGACCAAGAAATAACATTTCTGCACTAGGCATGTTGCGATCACATACATGCTCCTGTCATGCAAGAACTGAGACTTGCTGACATAAGCACCAACTGTAGACCTCCAAAGTATCAAAAATATTGTTGTCTTTTTTACACCAGAATCAATACATTTGATAGATTTTAAGGATGCCATCTGTTAGCCCGTGTCCTGATGAGACCAGTGTAATGAGTCCATAGGGTTGAAACGCATCAACCCTCTAATTTGGGGGAATGCATGACCAAAGCACAACTAGAACATTCTAGGAAGTAATGGACTACAATTGTAGTTACAGCCACTCACCATGTGGACCTCGAAGCTACCACAACTCGTTCAACTCATTACAGCACCATAAGTACATAGTCTATGACTTTTTCTTCCACCCCCTCCCCCCCCCCATTTGGATATGGACTGACTATTTGGAGACATATGATCAGCAAGACATCAATAAAGGTTTTGTTTGAAATTTCTGTTTTATATCTTCTCTCCATGTATATAATTTACATGCCACAATCCTCAGCAATTGATGTCACGTTTGCCCCACCCTTTAACTTTTTATACAAAATGTTGTACATGACATGCGTATTTTTGCTTGATCAAGCAATTTAATTATACTGGGTGATAATCAAATACATAATCTAGATACATTTTTAATTGCGCTGTGAATTGATGGTAATTCCTGTGCGTGTCACAAGTGTAGTCATATGAAATAATTAAAGCTCATTTATATATGTCCATATACAATCATAACCAGTAGGTGCTTCAGGCAATTATTATTAAACAAAAAGCCACTACACACTTTCTTTCATTTCTTACTAAATAAGGTAGCACAGACAATAATTGCCAGGTACATGATATTGTGCATCACTGTTTTATATATCGATTGCGGGTTTCTCTATACCTGTACAATTTTTTTTTTTTTTAAAGCTAAAATACATGATAATATTCTAAAAAACCCTTACACTCCAACTTACATTTGCGGCTAGAAATATAATAGACTCTAAAATCAGAAATGTATTACAGAAAATATATGGGCAGCCTATTTTTTTTTTAAATTAGGGAAATGCTTGCATGAAGGCGATGCAAATTTCCCTGGTGTCAACAATTCAGTTGATGAAGACGTACCTTACCCCAAAATAAATGCTGTACAAGCCAACATGTTTTCGGATCAAGGATAAGTAATCTCTGTTTTTGGGAGATATTTTTCGAAATATCAATATTATGGGGTGTGTGCGCAGGGTGTAAATGTGAAATAAACTTAGCCTAATTATGATTTTGTTATATGGCACAATCCACTCCAATCTACTCGAACCATTAACTCTGCCTTTTCAATGACCGAGCATCAGGGACACCTCAGCTACTGTAGTCAGACGTGCTCAGCTTTACTTACCGGAAGCAAAACCATTTGTTTCCACTATGCATTTATTTCACGAAACTACTAGAGGAATGAAGATTTTTTGGTCATAATCTACCAGTTTGTAAGGGTTACATATGCATATATCCGGTATCTGCTACGCAAACCGTTTAAATGGCCACGAATCCATTCGTAGATTTGCAGTAATATTTAAATGCATATATTTTCAATATAAGGCACATTCCCTGATTGAAATATGCAATTGTTTGTCTCAGACATGTTTGAACTGAAGCAGGCATGTTCTGAATGTGCAGCTGAGACCAAAAACTTGATTTGATTGCTGAACATGAGCAGATTTTTTCATTTTTGTTGGCTATGTATACAGAACTCAATCCAAAATGTGGGGTTTAAAGCGTGCTATGCATCAGTCCGCGTGTACATTGTAGGTAAAGCAAGAGTGGGTAAGTGTACGGTATGTGATATGATGTGCAACTAAGAAACAAAGCCTGCTCGGCAACAGTGCAAGCACCCCATAGTATGCGGACTTACAACTTCTGAACTCTACACTGCACTGTTTGAGAGGATGGGCCAGGACAAGTGGGTGCATTCACGACCAATCCTAAAAATCCTTGGAGTGGATACATCTAGTATTCATTTGCACTAGATTAGAGATTCTCTAAACTAGTGCAAATGGATAGTAGATGTATCCACTCCAAGGACTTTTAGGATTGGTCGTGAATGCATCCACTTGTCCTGGTCCATCGTTGCAGCTACTAAATGAACGGGTGAGGGGTTCCCCATTACCAACGACAGGTGACAATACACATATCCTCAATAACCAGAGTGGGCCAAAATCTGGATCCATCGCCCCTGCAAGTCTCGAAGCGCACTGCACTGCACTGCACTGCACTGCTTACCTTAAGTAAAATAGGGAGACGTGTTCTGGCCCCTTTCCCAAGCGACCGGGCATTTTATGTCATTAGTGCCATGATCAAATATGTCCAAAGTAAAGGTGTTCAAAAGATTTGTGACTGAAATATGTCATTTTTAGGTCTCGCGCCTGCGTTGCAGTGCGCAGCACTGCTCGCGCAGCGCGAGACCTCTAGAAAGGGCTTCTGAAAACGACCCACACGCTCGTGCGTGTGGTTTTGTTTTCAGAAGCCCTCATTAACTGTAGCGTGCGTTTTTAGAAAAACGGCACGCGATTGGGCAAAGGCGGGCGCATGTCCCGCCTTCGCTCCTCCCATTCCCGACGGTGGCCAGAACGCGCAGCAGCGCGCGTTCGCCTCGCTGCCGCTGCCGCGCTCCCTGGCCCCCGCTCCTCTGTGGTGCGCGCGCACCACTGTTTACTACAAAAACAAGCATTTTTTTAAATGATTTTGGTGTGAATGAAAAAGCGATCTGATGATGGCTCTTGTAATGGAACCGATCAGCAAGTGGGCGCCCAAGCAAGTGGTGGACTGGATGAAAGGTAAGCAGATTCCGCTGTGATTCGACTGCCCTGCCTGCGCCCGCATGCTGTTGCCGATTACTGTACAATATATCGTCATGCTGCCCTGCGCCCGACTTCTCGATTGTAGCTATGTCCCGGTGAATTGGGAAGGGACCCCTGTGTCTGAAGAAACGGGGTTCTGTTGCAGCTGTGGTTGGGAGCGTGCTTCGGGGCAGATGTGAGCATGCCGTCTTTTGCTTCCTCATATGAGACCCCATTGGCTTCGAGGGTCCAGCGAGCAGCATGTGCACCGCATGTGATGCCAGTGGTGGCTCACACCCTGATCAGGTGTCTGACACGCGAGAATCGGGGAGTTGGTGGCAGGCTGAGGTGCAAGGCGCTTCCTAGCACGAGCTTGTCAGCGCCGCGGGCTCTCTGGGCTGTGGTTCCACCCGCGTCGCCGGCGTGCACAGGCTCGGGGGCAGGGCAGTCTTCTGTGTGTTTGGGATGTGCTGCAGGAAGTACGGACTGTCTGCCGGCAGCAGAAGCACGGACTATTTCTCTAGTTTAAATGACGTTTAGATGAATTTTTCTGTGGAGGAATACCCGGTTTTCCCGCACGTGAACTGAGGAGCGAATTTGATCTCGCTGTCCGGTTGACTTTGGGTGTAAAAATGAGGCTGACATTTTGGAATTGCCCATGCACTGCATTTTCCGTTTAACCTGCAAAAATGTGTGTTTTGTAATCAATAGTATATAGTGACCGTCTTCGAGCTCTCCCGACAATGCTCTGTCTTCTTTCTTCTGTACACCCCTCTCTCTCTCACACACACACTGTGACACACATATGTATATATATATACACACAGACATACACACAGAAACACATACTGAACACACTCGTGCACATAAAATCCCATAAACACACAAGCAGCAGAAGCATATACATACTAAATCTATATAGACCCCCACAGAAACACACACTTAGAAGATGATATCCACACTCATGGAAAAAAATGCAAACGCACAGAGGGTGCGTGCACACACACTCAGATGTAAATATGCACAAATGCAAACATCCCAGCACAAATATACATATGAACATACACACTCCTAGATGGATATGGTACGCATAGCAAAATATATGCAGGTACCCACAGATGCACTTTTTCACACACACAAAGACATAGAAGCACAAACACACACAGATACATTCATGTTCACAAATATGCACACACTAGTCCACACAAATACAAATGAAGAGCGTTAGCACGCGCACGCACTTGTAGTAAAACATCAGCAGGCAAGCACGAATTCACACACAATCCACGCACGGACACCCAATCCAATTGCACGCACGCATGGATGCTCACACGTGTAGAAGCACGCATACGCTCACTCATGCATATATGCAAATACTAATCGCTTCTCATTTTTTCTGTCTAACGTCTTTCTCTTCCACCCCTGAGAGCATATTTACCCTCAATGTGCAATGGGTTAACGCCATGGTGGCGGCTCGTATGTTGGTTTGCAATAATGTAATTTCTTTATACTCTTTAGAGCCGAGAGCAGGGTCTGTTTATTTACAAGCACTACAAATACGTCTGTGCAGAGGCATCCGACGGTGCTCAGCTGTTGTCAGTGGTTTTTTTAAAATTAAAAAGCACCTTATTGGTGGAATATTTGCAGAGGGGCCCGCGGGCGGGCGGGGGAGCGGGTGTTTAGGAATGCCTGGGACACGGGCAGCTGTCACTCTGGGAGGAAGGGGATGCTAACGATGACTCCACGCAGGTCACGCCAGATGTGACACGGGGGAGCGCATGGGATGGCTGCCGGAGGCATCATTCAAGAAATTGCTACTGGTATTTTTATATGGGAGGTGTGGGCTTGACCTCAATAATAATGTGGTCATTTTCCAACAGGAACTACTAACGCGAACGGGCACCAGGGCACGTTTAAATGGAAACGCCGTGCCGTGTGGCACCGGTGCACTTGCAAGAAAATAACCATTGCTAAATCCATCAGGACCCTGGTCAGCTACAGCACACATGACTGCTCACCCCTGCATTGAAACTAGTTGTGTCCATTTTCTTCCAGAGGTGACGTGTTTCCACTAATCACGCAGGGCTCCTGCTGGTACTATAATGTGCATTTATTAAAGTTTATCAGCCCCACACCACCGAGCAACGAGGGCTTTCTCCTTCCAGCCAGCGCTATCTCTCTATATGTGCCGAAACAACCCGCGTTCGCTCTTAAAGCCGACGTCTTGCCACAGAAAACACACTGCTTCGCCATTGCAAACAAATAAACCACAATTGTGGTGCAAACGACAAGGGGTGAATTGCTACGGGACAGCCGCAGATACCTTCTCTGAATGACAGACGCAGAAACTATTTATTAAGAGCCCATGCGTCGCTTGAAGCATATTGGCTTAGTCACGAGTGCAGCGATCTATAGGGCCTCATAAAACGGGCATGGTAGCTGTGCAGGGTGTCACAGAAATCGCACTGCGTGCCCTGTTCGCCTCTAGCGAGCACGGAGAAATGACTCCTTGCTGTAGCCCAGGAATTGAGAGATGTCGGCATGACTCACAGGGAATACCTCATTTGCAAGGATCTACCTTCTGATGTATTCCTGATGAGACAACCTCGCTAAGTATGTTGTGACACATTCCGAAGGCCCTAGTCAATTGTTTTTGACAGACAAAATGTGATTTGGCATATTAGCTCGTTAATAAAGGGAGGTGGGATTTCAGAAGTTAGTTGTCCACAACATGGCCTCTTGCGCGCGCACACAGAGATGGTCAGTCCGGTCTCGCGCATTGTGTTGATTAAACGCCACCGGGAGGGCCCGTGATTGGTGGTCCCTCATGGTGGTCATTTATATGCAAGCTTTCTGCTGATTATATAATCTGGGCAGGTGGAAGGACGCCAATCAATTCGTTAGTACAGAGACATGCCTCTAGTCTAAATGGTAGATGTTGCATTACACGTGCCACCTTGCCGCCATTCGGGACTTCCCATTGCCTTCTTACGCACAACAATGGGTTTGGATAGTGTCTTTTTAGATCGCAGAGGTTCCTTTTTGCGTTTTAGGATTCAGCAAAATATAAGTCGTGGGGTGGAGCCAGGCCCCAATGCCTAAAAGATAATATCCTGTTTACAAGTAATTTCATGAGTGCCTATGATATCTGATATTTACAAATAATAATAGTTAGCATCGATATTATTGTGCTTAATGGTTATGGTCGCCTAAGTTCTGCTATTGCAAGCAGGCGCATAAAGCCCATTGGGCTAAAAGGGCTTCAGCACCACCTCCATACCCCTACCTCGTCGTTTGTCTTAGCCTCGGCTGCTGCAGCTTCCAGGACACACTGTTCTTTAGCTGATGTGTGTTTAGCTGCACCGAAGATGAGTCCTCAATAACAGCCTCGTACAAAATACATTTAAAAAGTGCATAAAAAGGTATGGTAGCTGTGATTCTGAGTGCACTGGGGGCAGGGGCAGGTGGTCTGGCGACGAGGTCAGAGACGTGGCTAAAAAGAACAAAATATACTGCAGTTTTTTTGTTGGCCATTCACCTTTTGGTACATGGTACAAATGGAAAATATATTCCGAGCAACCCTTAGTCCGCCCTACTTTGTTTAACTCGTGCAAAAAGCAAACATATTGAATATCGTATAAAACAGCCTCGTACACAAAGGAGGAACAGCATATGAAACCGACGTGTAAGTGCTTTGATTTCCTCTCTCGAAGGTGTTATTTTCTTTTTGATACACGTGAAAGGTGTCATATTACCAATTCAGATGTGTACGGTTTGTTCCCTTGCTGGAATAATGCATTTTGAAATAATTGTCTTTAGAAAATGTAGCAGGTATTCTAATAACAAGCATTTGCAATGCAATAGGTCTCGCATTATTAAAGTTTGAGCTATTGGTGGTGCATTATTTAGCAATGCCAATAGCTCAAACTTTAATAATGCGAGACCTATTGCATTGCAAATGCTTGTTAAGAATTGTCTTCATTCAAGCATAAATATGCAAGTGAAAACATGACACTTTTCAAAAATGAAATTCTTTCTTTAGTAGTTCGCTTGGATTTTGTATTATTGTTACTCTAATTATTACAACTTAAATGCCCCAAATGTATTATTATTATTGTTGTTGTTGTATCGTTGTTTTATTATTATCATTATTATTATTGTTAGTATTATCATTATTATTGGTGTTGTATTGTTTTATTATTCCTAATCTTATTATTTTTATTATTATTACATTTATTACTGTTGTATTTATTACTACTATTGTTTGTTATTATTATTATTATTGATAATAATGATACGATTAATATTAGTATTAATAACAATAATAATCATAATATCAGTATACTTGTTAATGTACAACCATTATTTTTAACATTAACTACAGTGGCATCAATTCCAAGACAAAGATAATAAGTGAATGAAAAGAATAAGTGGGTTAGATAACCTGGATGAGAAACATTTCCAAACCCTGCGCAGTTTACAGTGCCTAGTTTGCATTTTGCCAATGCTTCTTTAACACCCCTGCTTGCATTGCAATGATGAAGGATAGGCATTCTTTAGCTGTCTTGGTGGTGATGGCCTATGATCCATTGATATCATGTTGCCGGTCGCTAATACATATATTCACATTTCTGATGCTCACATCAGTGCACCTCATTAGATTATCTCATTGGATCGCTGCAGGTTTGTACATCTGTGCTTTGCCTGTTTCCTTTGAAGCTGACGTATTTCACTTTACTTAACCCAACAGCATGTTTGGAAAATAACTGTTTGTATCTAGATAAACAGAATCCCCATTATTGAGCCCTAAATGGTGTAGCATTAAGTTTGTAGCCTTGGTAATATACATTTTAAAAATGCCTTTGCACCAAGTATTTGCATTATTATCTCTCTCGTGTTTGCCACTATGAATTTATAGGAATTCCAAGGTATAAGGTGCACTTTTGAGATTCTAGAAGGCTAAACTGTAGAGAATGGCTGCACATAAATTGGGCACATTAGGGTGAGTGGACGGTCCCGAAGAACCACACACTCAGGGACTTACCTCTGCGTCACAGCTTGACTTCCCGAACCTTGGCTACTTCACTTCCGCCGCAGGCCTCGCGATCTAGGGTCTCTGGTCAGGTCTACACCATGGGCCTCTCGCTGGTCCCCGGGTGTCTATTTATACGGAAAGCAGCAATGGCGCACATTCTCCACTCACTCCCACTGGCACCGAGTGGTCCTGCTGGCAGGAAGAGGCCCTTGAAATAAACGCTCAATCTGCGCAGATTGGGGACTGCTCGTCGTGACTCACTGGGGGAAGAAAAGAGCTCATTGTGCCGAGGAGAAAGACACTACCCACAGCCCCGCTCCTGCCTCTCATTCTGCCTCCCGTGTAATGCACATTGTCATTTTGACATGTGCACCACTGCTCTTCTTCCATCACCTCCACGTCAGCGCAATTAACTTATTCTTGTAAATGATGAAAGGAGGGGAAAGCATGCAGACGGGGCTGCCGGAGAGTGGCTTTTGCCTAGCAGGCTAGGCAGATTAAGGCGCACAAGGATGCCGGCTTGGATAAGGGAAGTCCCACTGTGTCGCTGTCTTCCCCCAGACAATTAAATCACAGAGCTATGTCTGTGCTTTTATGCTCAGGATAATTCTGTTTCAAAACACGGCAGGCCGGGGGCTGTCTGAGCACTGATTAATTCATTGTGAAGGTAGGATAATTTACAGCTAAAGAAAATGTTTGAAAGAGAATACACAGGCCTGTGATGGACTCCACAACTTACTAAATGAAAGTTTATACGTCAGGAAGTTATAGTTCTAAATACTGTATAACAAATTAAAGGCATATGCGGTTAATGTCCAAATTGTGAATCTCTGTATATTGCTGCACATTCCAATATAGCATTAGACAATAATTTATCATCCATTTTACAGCCATTTTAATGCAAACATCTGACGTGTTTCTCTTTTGCTTTCTTTAATAGCAGAGTGGCCAACATTTTGTACAATTGGCAACTTCCTTAGTTTCAGTGCTGGGAGGTGAGAATACAAATTAGGCTCAGACCAAAACATTTGTCCCTTTGCTGCTTATCTTTCCATGACATCTTTTGACGAAAATCCTATTTTTTGCAGAATATATCAGCTCTCCTGTTGTTACATTACTTTTGATAAAACCGGAACCACATTTTTATCGATGGGCATAAGCGAAAAGTGGATAATATTATATAAATCCCAATTGTTATCGCAGCAACAGTTACAGAATTCAGGGGCTAAATCATGAACAGTTGGGCAGTCTCAGAGCGGAGCTGAGTGCCTGTTTTGATGCATTAGCACATATTGGAACATTGGAATGTTCAGCCCATCATTGAAAACAATGGAGTGCTCTGGGTTTCTAATGGCCAGTAGATGCCCGGAGCATCAACATTCCAAGGTTTAACAAAGGCCTCATGGAGCCCGAGGGGATTTCAATCCCCTCAGGCTCCATGAGACCTTTGTTTTACAAATTAGAACATTCTCCCCTCTCGGGGCAAAATGTTCTAATAGCTTTAGAGCCCTCCGTACCGGGCTCTACCGGCCGTTAAAGGCCTGCTCCCTTGTTAAAGGCCATCGACTTAGGCTCGGGCCTTTAATGCTGAGCAGGCCTTTAATGGCTGGTAGAGCCCACCGTAGCGGGCTCTAAGGCCATATTATAATTCAACTTGGAATTTGTCCCTGTCAATAGATGAACTGCAGAGGGTGGAAGTCAGAAATAGTGAATAGGGATTGCCTCTCTCTGTTTCCAACCTGTGCTGTCTGAGGTTCATGCACTATCTCAAAGATAAATGCATATATTTTAGCAGCTTAACAATATAGAAACCTGCGCTCAGCCTTGCTCAGAGCCAGTGCGCCTGTTCATGATAGGGCCCCAGAAAAAGGGCCGTATTTTGAAGAGCTGCCCTGGCTCAGTGCAAAGCCGAACACCTATTTCTTTGAATTTGAGCCTGAGGTTTCCAAAGTTAATACATTTAACTCAGAATTTTTCCAAATTAATGCATGAAATACACTCACGACAAGCCTGAAACAGAAAGAGGCAAATCTTGCTCACCAATGGACATCATTTAGGATCGCCAAGGGTTGCAGCTGCAACCTCTGCCTTGCTGCATGCGATCCCTGGCACTGCATTTGTGACGATTAGACTCAGAGATAGGAATATCAGTGCGAGGAACACCTGGACATCAGTTGGGGGCTCCAATCTCCTTGTTTTTTGTCATTTTTAAAAATGTCATTAATAGTGAATAGCAATATATTATTCGCTATCGGTGTAATGAAAAATGGAGTACAATTTTTTTTTTTTTTAGAGTTTTATATAGCGCGAACTAGACCCGAAGATATCAGGTATCAGAGCGCTTTACATGAGCACCAGTTGCGTTACAGACGGACACATTCATTTTTGTTGGGCACGGGGAGATTAAGTGATTTGCCCAGAATCACAGGATGTTGAGCGTCGTTGTTGAGACTCAAACCCGGTTCCTCAGCTTCGAGGTCGACTGCTCTAGCCGTTAGGCTACATCCTCTCCCCAACTAGGTGGAATATGACATTCCTTGGCAGCTGAGATAAGTAAAAAAGGCTTTTACATGTATGTTGTGTGCATGCGTGCAGGTGAGAGTGTGTGTGTATGTGTAAGCATGTATTTGTGAGTGAACATACAGGTTAAATGGCATATGATGTCACTTCCGCTATCACAGCATTTTGGTGAATTGATGTACATGCGCTCCTTGTTTCCGACAGTGAAAAGTTCAGCTTCATGCAGGTGCTGCATGACACAGAATATATACTAATACACCCGTAAACCAGCAAACAATTACGTGGTACTATCAATTTACAGAGCAATACAGTAAGGTACTCTCTTTAAATTACATTTGAAAATGTGCGATCTACCTCCCAAGACTGCCATTTCCTTGGCCAAAAAAAGTAGCACTGTGTAACTTTTCAAAAATGTTCTGCAGCAGCAAAGAATTTAAACCCATCTCTTTATTCTGAGGCCCAGAATGTATGGATGAAATGATGATCAGTCTCAGCATGAAGGACGTGCTTGTTAATACCTGAACTCCTTAAGTGTGTACTTAAAAGGCCTGGGCAGAACTCACAGGATTTAACGCCGCAGAATTCTGTAGAGTTATAAAAAAGATTCTGCGAGATTCTGCGTACTACCAAGACTGGGTGGAAATAGGTGTCATGACCTGGGCACAAGGGCACTAGGACCCTGTACCCGACTGGTGGGAAGGGGTGCTGCTCGCTCTGTGGTTTAGCGTCGGGAGGTCTTGAGTTGATTTTGTTGCCAGAGTAGATTTTTTAGTGGAGCAGCAGCAGCTTTCTGACCGTGAAGTTGCGACCTGCTGCGATCACCCACGTAGGAGAAATCTTGCCAGGTGCCCTTCTAGCGAATGGAAATTGCGACACGGGCTGCCAAATCTTTCTCGCAGTTACCAACTAACCGTTGGTGAGCCATAAGCGAGAAAAAACTCCTTCATGCGGCGGCTGGCGGAATTTGGGTGGAACTCCACGTAACAAGTAAAATACGAAGTGGCCAAAACTCCCCCAACTCCGTCAGCAGAGTGGAATGTATTACCCACCCCTGGTACTTAAAAGAATGTTCCACAGCCTTAAGTGCGGAGTCATTCGAGGAATAGTATTACAATTTACCACTTGTTGCATAATGAACCTGTTACTTACTGGTAGTGTTAATTGTCACACACTATATTTTCTATTTTGAGGCAATATTCTTCCCCTTCCCCATAATCTCCCCTCCCAATCCCAGGACTTTTTGCCAATATCAATTTTCTATAGATGCCCAAAAAAGTGAAAGTCATTTGGAGGGAGAGAAAGGAACTGTGACGGGGAAGACTATGGTTCAGGGTAATGAAGATTACCAATAAGTAGCAGGTTCATTACTCCTTCACTGGTCTTCCATGTCATAGTATTAGCAAAAGGGTGATATATCAAAAATAACTTTTTATTTGGTCACTCTGAATAATGATTTACACCAAAAATCCCTATTCAGTTAATTTATTTTCAAATGAAATATTGTTCCATGCTATTAAGACATATCATATTTCAATACTCCTGAACAAATAGCATATTTTCTTATTGAATAAACCTTTACGGTAATGTTTTACAAACATATGTGTACTTAACCAGGTGGCTGTTCAGCAATCCGTTGAGTTGGACCACATTTGATTTTGCCCGTGAGACTGACACACCTCTTGTTGGCCTGACCTTGATGTAGTGCTTAGTTTGTAAAATAATAAGTGCCAGGGCTCAAGATATTACTCAGTCGGCCACTGTAGTGTGTACCACCAGCATTCCTGGCCTGCGCACCCAAATACTATTACCAAAGACACCTGTTGTGAGAAATTGGGTTGTTGGTTGAGTGGGGTGTTAACCCTGCTCAAGCAACAACCACAGTACCTGTTAGGGTGAACCACTAAAGTCAGTAAAGTAAGCTATGCTTAACCTTTTAGTAGCTTGCCACAAAAGCAGTCAGGCTTGATTTAGAGGCAATGTGTAAAGTATTTATGCAGCGTTCAAGAAATGGTAGGATGTTTTTTCATCATAGTTACCCCTGACGAAGGACAGGGACCTGAAATGCATTGGGTATGGACTTTTCACATTGATTCACGGAGAATGGTGAACCTCCATTTGCTGTTAGAGGAAAGCCTGTTTTGGCATCTCATTGAACTTGTTGCTTGGAAGATTAAAGAAAAGAATATATACATTGGATTTGTTTTCTCGCCCCCCGCTGGGGCCAAAGACCGGAGACAGCAGAGGGAGGCAGACTGGGAGCAGGGGAGTGTAGGACCACACTCCCCAGTGTTCTTTGCGGCTCCCAGCGCCGTAGCGCAGCCGCCAGCGTTGCCTGTGCGCCAGGTGGCGCTTACAAATCCTGCCAGGGGCTCCCGCAGCGCGGGACGCCGTGAAGTTGTTTTCTCGCCCCCCGCTGGGGCCAAAGACCGGAGACAGCAGAGGGAGGCAGACTTCGAGCAGCGGAGTGTAGGACCACACTCCCCAGTGTTCTTTGCGGCTCCCAGCACAGTCGCGCAGCCGCCAGCGTTGCCTGTGCGCCAAGAGGCGCTTACAAATCCTGCCAGGGGCTCCCGCAGCGCGGGACGCCGTGAAGTTGTTTTCTCGCCCCCCGCTGGGGCCAAAGACCGGAGACAGCAGAGGGAGACAGACTGGGAGCAGGGGAGTGTAGGACCACACTCCCCAGTGTTCTTTGTAGCTCCCAGCGCTGTCGCGCAGCCGCCAGCCGCCAGCATTGCCTGTGCGCCAGGAGGCGCTTACAAATCCTGCCAGGGGCTCCCGCAGTGTGGGACGCCGTGAAGTTGTTTTCTCACCCCCCGCTGGGGCCAAAGACCGGAGACAGCAGAGGGAGGAAGACTGGGAGCAGGGGAGTGTAGGACCACACTCCCCAGTGTTCTTTGCGGCTCCCAGCGCCGTCGCGCAGCCGCCAGCGTTGCCTGTGCGCCAGGAGGTGCTTACAAATCCTGCCAGGGGCTCCCGCAGCGCGGGACGCCGTGAAGTTGTTTTCTCGCCCCCGCTGGGGCCAAAGACCGGAGACAGCAGAGGGAGGAAGACTGGGAGCAGGGGAGTGTAGGACCACACTCCCCAGTGTTCTTTGCGGCTCCCAGCGCCGTCGCGCAGCCGCCAGCATTGCCTGTGCGCCAGGAGGTGCTTACAAATCCTGCCAGGGGCTCCCGCAGCGCAAGACGCGCGCGGGCGTGCCCGGGCTGCGCCCGGCAAAGCCCGGGCCAAGGGCGGGCCCGTCTGCGCCCGTCAGAGACTGGAAGAGGCTGGGCTGGGCCACCACCCTTGGTTCTTCTCGGGGTCCTTCGTAGACCTTTGGATCCTGATCCCAGCTGTAACAGCTTGCAAGGTCAGTGACCCCTGTTCCAGGAATTTTTCATCTGGCTATTAGTCTAACCTGACCACAATCATGGGTAGGCGGATTTGTGTGGGGAAATCTAACAAAGCACATCCACCACTGTCCTCTTCACTTCAACCAACTTCCATAGACAGAATGTTACATAGAGCCATTGGAGTAGTTGCTACTGAGATCGAACTAACTGAAAGACGATTGTCTCTTACCCCTGATCTTGCCCAACCCATTAGCTTGCATGATGATTCAGGATCCTCATTGCCCATCGCCCAGGAATTTCCAATCTCCCCCCCAAGGACCCTTGCGGCGGGTAATGTGGTTGTGCTACATCAAGAAGGTGCTCGCCCGTAAGTCAAGAAAACCAAAAATGCTGCTCCATTGGCCCAAAAGCGCAAAAAACTATCTATGGTCCATGCAATATCTGGTGACTTAAGGGAGGCTGGTCTGGAAACACCATTACAGACAGACCTGGACCACCCAGCCTGGGTTACGGATGTGATGGTGGACTTACAGGTCCAAGTAAGGACCATTGTGAAGGATGAGCTAAAAAATTTGTGGGAAAGGGTAGATAAGCTTACCAAACTAGTCGAACTATGGGTGGACAAGACTGACGCAGCCCTGAGGGTAAAGGAACTGGCCAATCCTGTAAACACAAACCAGACCTCCCCCTAGGTACTAACCCTGAACCCCTAGTGACTGCTAGCACACCAACCTCCAATTTAGCAATCCATTCCAACCAGGAGGGTGGGGGAATCCGACTGAATAACGCTGAGGGGCTAGGAAAAGGATCTAGTCTACACCATCAGGAGTACAATCAGGGGGCACAGGCAGGAAGAAAAAATGTCCAAACCTTAGCTAGACCTCAAGCAAGCAGCGCTCGTAGCGAGAGGCCTGGGATCAAAACGTCTCACACGAGGGCAGACAAGACCTAGGGCTAATTCTACCATCCATAAACCTTCCCCGGACTCAACCCCTTATGTAGTCATACTAGCGGGTGTCCCTGAGTTGAAAAAGGGGAGCAGAGAGTCATATCTTGAATTAAGAAATAAATGCACACAGTGGCTAGCCAACCACAAACAACTCTCATATAGAGACATAAATGAAATCATCATGGTTCGCAGGGTGGGCTGGGTGGGCTGGAGACCAAAAGGCATTACTGGTGACTGCGTTGTGATAAACTTCAAAAACACAGTGCTTGTGGAATCCCTTCTAGATCGTTTCTACCAGAGGAACAGGGGGTATTAGCTCTTTACCATTAGGCTACTTTTATCCCCCTGCCCTTATTCCACCGGCAAGAAGAAGATATGGTCATTGGAGGGGGAATGGCTGCAGGAAAACCATTTCTCCCCATTAGGCCAGGGCCAACCATCCCCCTTATTCTTCAACATTCCGGTAGAAAATAGATTCAATCCTCTGGAGTCAGTAGATTGACTCGTGAGCGAGGAGCCCCCACAAGAATTAGCCAATCATCTTAGAGAGGTGGGGACACAGCGAAGGACAGGCGTACAGAGGAGAATATTCTCTAAGCAGAACCTGGGGCTGGATGTGGAAAGTGAGGCAGGAAAGTATAGGCTAACTAGGAGTATACATAAGACAGCTATCATTAATCCACCGACCCTTGATCCTTTACATCAGGATACACAGACCTCCAACTTAGTTCAGAGGGATGTAGTAAATACCTCACATAATCCAAAGGGCGCTCACGACCCAGTTAACAGAACAAGTACACCGCAGCGAATGGAGTACTGCCATCTCCCTTTGGGCAGTCAAGAGAATGAAGTCATAAACCCCTCCTGCTCAATAAACCAAATGGGCCCTGCCAGTCTGCAAATCCTCTCCTGGAACATAGCTGGACTACCTTCTAAATTGGATAGTCCGGAATGGGGTCACTTCATAGAGCAGCATGAAATCTGCATGTTCCAAGAAACATGGGCCAAAGATGAAATACATAGGATGGGCAATGCATCGTTTAGCATTCCAGCTACTCATGTAGGGAAGGGCAGACCTTCTGGAGGCCTGTGTACCTGGGTCGCAGTACATTTGGGCTGTGAGGCAAAACAGCTAGAGAGCTCTTCTCGTGACATCCTTTGTGTACTTCTTTCCTTCCACACGGGATTAGACATAGTTTTAATTCATGTATATTCCCGACCAGTACACAGAGGGAAAGAGTCCAACACACTCAAACAACTAACTACTTGTCTCTCAACCATCCCTGTAAACCTCGGGGTAATCATTGGCGGAGATTTTAATTGCCAATTTGAACCCCTGAATGGCTTGGCCTCGGGCGCTCTCTGTGAGGAGGATCGTTACTGGTCCATCCCAGAGCCCAATATCCCTCCAATAAGGGCATGGACCCCACTAGCATTACAGATAAGCACTCTTACACTAAACTTTTCACTGAGAGCTTGTAATGGACGCACTACATCTGACTCGCCTGGGAATCACACTTTTAACAGACAGGGGCATACTTCCATCATTAACTACATTATGGTAGATATGAAATTATGGCGCAGAGTGATAGATTTTAAAATCAGTCCTCGCCATGATAGCGATCATAATGCCCTCATTCTAGCAATAACAACACCTTATGCCATGAATTCATTTGACAATTTGCCAGCTCCAGATACATGCTTGATTCAGTCAAATGGAGGGAGGAGAGTCCGCTGGGGCGAATTCTCCCAGTCAGAAGAAAAACTGGCCATGCTCTACCAACAAATCCTTCCATATTTTATGGTTGTATACCAAGCTGCAGAGTCAAAGGGCACTTCTAATTACAATTCAACAATTTTTAAAAATCACCAAGAGTTGTTTACATCTATGGCCGCTTTCTTTTACCAAAACAAAAAGCCTAGGGCGACTAAAAAATCCCAACACCCATGGTTCAACTCAAACTGCCGTGTAGCTAAAAATGGCCTTGTCACCGCCATCAAAAGTAACGCCAGGCCAGCGATCAAAGAAGCGAGGGTAAAATATAAGAACGCTATTGCCAAGGCAAAAAAAAGCTGGGAATCGCAAAAATGGAATGAGCTTAGAAGTGCTTTATTAAATCATGACCTGAGGACCTTTTGGAATATTATCAATTCAGGGTCTCAGGAGGGCAAATCAGCCATAGAACCCAACATCAGTGAAGAAGCATGGAAGGCCCACTTTGAATCACTTTACACAAGGGTTGATGACGGGGAAGGGTTAGTGAACAGACCCTTACCGTCCCCTTGTCCGATTTTTGCAGATACCCCTCCAATCTCGCTGAGAGAAGTCTCTGATGCCCTGGGCATGATTAAACCAGCTAAAGCCGCAGGGCTGGATAAGATCCCTGGTGATCTCTTCCGCTCTGAGCCAACTGTATGGGCCCCGTACCTATCCTCTCTGTTTAATGCAATTCTCCAAGGTATGGCGATTCCCACCACCTGAGCAGGGGCCGAGATAATACCAATCTATAAAAAGGGCTCCCCGCTTTCACCTGTCAACTATCGTCCGATTAGTCTGATAGATGTGTGTCAAATTTTTTTTGCACGTGTCCTACTGGGGCGTCTCCAGAACTGGATGGTGGAACATAACATCCTTACCCCCCTCCAAGCTGGGTTTCGAGGAAGGATATCAACAACTGACCAGATCCTAAGGCTACAGATGATCCACTGGAAAACTGTTAGAATAGAGGGTGGCAGCCTCTACCTTATATTTGTAGACCTTAAATCTGCCTTCGACCTAGTACCAAGGGACAAACTCTGGGCAACTCTATTAGACATGGAAGTCCCAGAGTATCTTTGCCACCAGTTAAAAGGCTTACATGAGGGCAATTTTTCTCAAATTAGATTTGGTAAAAATGGCGAACTTTCATCCCCCTGCCTGTCGAGAGAGGGGTCCGGCAAGGCTGTGTCCTGGCCCCAACTCTCTTCTGCCTTTATATTAATGGCTTAATAGATTCATTGAATGCCGGGGTAAACATCGATGCTCCCAGGCTGGCGAAACGCACAATACCTGCCCTCATGTTTGCAGATGATACGCTCTTGCTTGCTAAATCCCCTATGGGAATTCGGAGGACCCTTAACAACTTTAGCGCCTTCTGCAAACATCGGGGACTAGAAATTAACCTACAAAAATCAAACTACATGGCTTTTAATGCAGGTAACACCACTCGCCCAAACCCTTGCCTGGATGGAAGTCCCCTAGAGAGGGTATCCATATTTGAGTACCTGGGAATTGCACTGACAGAGAGAATGGATTGGGGAGCCCAAATCAGTAAAATAGACTTAAAACTATCCCAGACTATGGGGGGTATTTTAAAACTATATAGGACGTGCTCTGAAAAACTGGTGAGTCCTGTGGTGGAAATTTACAAGGCACAGGCTAGGACGGCCGCACTCTATGGAGCAGAACTATGGGGGCACTGTCCATCTGGCCAGTTAGCTTGTACTGAGAATTTATTCGCCAGACAACTGATGGGATTGCCTCGTAGCACACCACTAACACCTCTCTGTATGGATCTAGGGATTAGACCCATCGAGGAAGAAGCTGCTCTTAGACCTTTATTATACTGGCGGCGCTTGTGGTCCACCCCTGAATTAGCCCCCTATAGAGAAGAACTGACTGATGTCATGGGGCTGCGAGGTGCAGGGAAGTTGCCTTGGCTGTTGTATGTCAAGAAAACATGTGAGGACCTGGGCAGGGGCAGTCTGTGGCATAATGCAGAAGAAATCTCCCAAATGACTTCCAGAAAAGTCTTGGTAGAGAGTTATAGAGAACATAAACTCACCCAGTTTGAGAGGAGACCCTCGGTGGGGCTACTGACTGCTGAGTTTCTGGAAGTAAAAAGTACATATATTTTAGAACCAGTGTTGGACGACATACAGCCGCTCTTGGTGAAGAAGCTTTATCTGCAATTTAGGTATGGAGTCCTTCTGCTGCGTTCATTTACAAAAAAGTGGGAGGGCTACACAAACGCAGAGTGCCCTGCGTGTTTTAACATAGATGAGACTGATCTCCATGTGATATTTTTCTGTCAGGGGTACAGGAAGGCAAGGTCGCGATGGCTACTCCAACTTTGCAGGAATTTGGGGTCGAGACACTGTCGCGACGTGTATAGGATTTTAAAATCTGACACGCGCATGCCCATTGTTTTTTCAATTTCACGCTTTTTATTTTCCATGTGGTGCACACGCAGAGCCATCTTAAACAAGTCTGTAAACAGGAATGACAACTGTCTATGATATGTTTTAATTGATGATTTTCGCACATACTGTATTTATTTGGTTGCTGTGGAGTCAATTGAACTATTTTTAATGACCAACATTCCCTGACATTGAATGTATATAGATTATTGCCCCGTAATGATTGTAGTTTTACCTAAACACCATGTTGACAACTGGAGGCAAATATGCTGGCTGAGTATATGCATTGCTTTTCTGTTTTTTATAGTCATCATCTTTATGTGTACCGCAATTTTAAAATTGTAACACTAAAAGGAGCAAAATATTGCTTGGAAATAGCCTCTAAATGTATACTGCACAAGCACTTTATGTCTTGTTTTTCAAGATGGCGGATGCCTGGAATTGCTGCTCCAGAGCGTGGAATGTAGATCTTTTTATTCTCTTTTTTAACCATTTATATTTTAGTCAATTTTAAATTGCTATTTTAAACTGTGCTTTTATGGCCAATTGTGCCAAAATAAAGTTCTTATGAAATGAAATGGATTAAAACTATGGAAGATCCTGCTTAAGGTGAGTCAAGACTGTTTATCATATTCAAATTTTATTTTACGGTTGTGCAATCCTCTCCTGTGATACCTGCAAAAAAGGGAAATGTAAGGCTTGGCAAGGGGGTTAGTGTGCCAAGTTGAATTGACAGTTTGAAATTACATTCATCCTGCAATGGCAGGCCTGGGACAAGGGACTACTTAAGTAAGTGGCACAGTAAGTGCTGCATGCCCACTAGTAGCATTTGATTTGCAGGCCCTGGGTATATATGATACACCAGTTTACTGGGGACTTAGAAGTAAATTAAATATGCCAGTCAGGTGTAAGTTAGTTTTACCATTTTTCAGGGAGAGAACACAAGCACTTTAGCATTGGTTAGCAGTAGAAAAGTGCACAGAGTCCTAAGACCAAAAAAATCTAATTCAGAAAAACAGGAGAGTTTAGGCAAAACGTTTGGGGGAAGACAACCCTATAGCTGACAGGTCTAACACCTGCTTACAATTACAGTCCTACAAATGTAACAATTTGGAATGCACTAGGTGACCCAAATTTGTAAGCATGGCCTGAGCACCTTGGTTTTACCATTTTTTTAAATTGTGTCATGAATTGTTACACACTTTGCTCATATGTTTTTTTTTTAATAGACTGATACCACCAACATGTGGTTGAATGGCATAAATATGTGACATTGTGATGAAATAATTGCCAGTGCTGAGCACTGGCAAACACCAGCACAAATTATGCATGTTACTCTGGGGTGTTAACCACTCTGACAAGCAGGCTTGTAGAATGGCTTGGTGAACCCATCTACTTAGTGTCACAATATAGAGCTTTTTGACTTTATTTGTTTGCCTTAGGAACAAAAAGAGACTCTGACTCTTTAAAGTTTCTTGTTCTGTTTGGATACATTTCAAGTGCTCTTTTAACATCCCGAGACAATGTAACACTAGTATCAGAACCTTGGTCAAAAACTGATAAAATCACTTCTTGAGAGTAAAGGAACTGTGATTGAACCTTCAGTTTGAATTTTAGGTTTAACCTCAACTCAAGTTTATCAGAGAAAAATCTTAGATATGGAAAGTCTGTGACTAAAAAACATAGCTCTCCTAACCTTTTTGCTGCAGCTATAGCCAACAGAAAAACTAATGTGCTGTTCACCACTATAAAGGGGGTGATTGCAATGGCTCAAAGGGATGTTTTTGTAAGCCTTTCAGGACTGTTTGTAAACTCCAAGGTGGTAAAGTACTGTAAATGAAAGGTTTTTTCAGTTTAAAACTTTTCAACAATCTGATACCGAAAGGAAGAACAGCAGATACATTCCCTCATAATTGACTAAAGCTAATAGTGGCCCATTGCATTGAAAGGGTAGACAGTGCTATTCCTAACTGAAAACAATCACTCAGAAACTCTCAGATCTGAAAAGGATCACAAGCTGTTGAGTAGCCCCCTGTTTCTACACCAGGCATCAAAGTGCATCCAGTGCTTTGCATAGGAAGCTATGGTGGTTTGTTTGCTAGACTCTTCTAAACAAATGGCTACTTCTCTAGAGCAACCTAAATTCTGTAGACCTAACCTTTCAACTTCCACTCCACAAGGCAGAGCTGAAGCTGACTCTCCTGGGATAGGTGACGATGACTAAGGGGAGATGGATGCATAGGAATCGTGAAATGCTTTTGGACTGCCATCTCTACCAATATTGGGAACCATGAGTGCCTTGACCAGAAAGAAGGTCTTCGTAGTACTGCTGTTTTTACATCTCGAATCTTCTAACGCACATTTGGGAAATGCAGAATGGGAGGGAAGGCATAAAGAATTCCCTTAGCCCAATGTATTGCTAAGGTATTGATCTCCAAAGCAAGCGGAAATGATACCTATGTGTAGAAGTGAAGACGGAACACGTTGGTTGGAGAGGCACTATTCTCCTTGACTATGGAATAAAAACGGACGCTTCCTGTGTGTCAGTTCATACGCACTTGAATAATCTCTTTTAAATTAGAATCAGATTCGACTTCTGAAAGTTTACGAATAAACCAGGTATTACAGACATTCCGATACTGTTCAGAGGTTGGACTCCACCTTGAGGAAAGAAAATGCAGATTAGGCTGCCATCCAAGTAAGGAAACATGTGGATACCTACTAGGTATGACAAAGCCACTACTGGAACAAGTAGCTTTGTAAAGATTCTTGGAGGGGATGAGAGGCCGAATGGCAAAGCCTTTAAATGGAAGTGTGGGCTGGGACTTCTTATGGATCAGTGCATGAAAGTAAACATCTTGGAGATCGAGGGTAGCTATGAAATCTTCACACGCACCACCTTCCACAGTACAAAATCAAAAGCACAAAAGGTGCGGTGAGTCTATTTATAGGATGGGAGATTTCGGTTCCTAGCTCCTCATCCCCATTTTTTCAGGCCCCTTGTGGGTCAAAAAAGATTTGGATGAGGGGGTCTCACCCAGGTAATGTGGCATGCTTCATCATGGCCATCTCATCGCACCCTGGTAATATTGTACTACCAGGGGGGACCCAACCCCGGTCGGTGGGGGAGTTTTTAAGATATATTACTTATCTGGACAGTACTGGGATCCAGCTTTTAGGTTAAAAATACTTTAAGGTAAACCGCAAGTGTATCCTTTATTTAGTGGTACCTTAGGTATGATTAAAAGATAAACACACTATTGAATATCTTGGGGTACGATGGCTCCACCATCCTTCTGAAGTGGCGACATGTTTCTGCCCACTCAATGAGCTAGTAAGTTGGTCAGGGACATTCCTCAAGGCTGTCAACAGATCCCTAGTTAAGGTTACGTTAGTACATTTGTTGTAAATATATTTAGGAAAGACAGGTATTTCCTACCTCTCCTTCTTTGAGCTTTGCGACATAGGGTACAAAAACATGATTTAGACATTGTACTACCATGCTACATGCTGGAATGGTAGTGATTCAAAAGTAGTAATGCACAGCACACGTGATGCAAAGGGTGGCACCGCCAATCACACACACAACATGACATGCCTATCAAATTGAAACTTTGCGACAGTTCTCAAGCATGCTGAGGTGTCTTCTCTTATCCTATTTAGGGTTACACTTTACTTCATGGTCCGGTGGGTGCGGGCTGTTTCTGTAGTCACACCCTTTATATTTTGAAATACTGGAGGTTACTTGTTTAGGAGAAAACATTGAAGTAACATATTCATATTTTTAGATATGCTCTTATTGTGGGGATAAAAGCATTCATTATTAGATGTATCTGAAATGAAAATCAGGCTGCGTTTTAAGTCATGCTGGAACTTAATGCCATAGAGATGCAAATTATTGTAGGTGTTGGTATCTCTTCAACCATTATTGAGGAGAAATCTGGATGGCCCCAAAAACAATAAAGCATCAAGTACTTCGTCAAGGTAAGCAGCCGCTTAAATACCCATATTTCCCTCCATTCCAGCCAATCTCTCATGCAGGAGAAGTGATTCCATCAGCTATTTGAGACGGACAGGCGATTCTGGATCTTGACATATCGTGCTCGCATAGGCGAGTGGCTTTCAGTCCTGATGAGAGAGGTAGTTCCCATTGTCGCTTCTACTTTGACACGCTATCAGCTGGGTAACAGTGATGTTGACATGTAATATGAACCCTGTTTAGTCAAATTAGGGAGGGGGGGGGTCAAAAGTTTGTAGAGATATATGCCCAAAATATAGTAGTACTGGGAGTCATGGTTAGCATTAGTTTTAATTCACCAGAACTGTGGTACTGATGGGACAAGTACTTTCCATCATATTTTCTTACTTACCACGCTCTTGGATGTGTTTCATGTTTGTGAAATCTTTTAATATCATAATATATTTCCCTGGGAGGGCGTTTCCGGATTTGAAGAGATGTGTGTCCAAAGTAAAATAATATTGGGGATCGGTTTGCCAGAAATATTACTCAACATACTAAAAATGAGCCAGCTCTATCTGACACTACATGTGATTTATTGATTTGAGTTGTACAGAGGAGACAGAATGACTGCTCTATGTGGGCTATCATGACTTTATGTGATTTCTGGACATTGGATGAGAACTATAAGTGTGTTAAATGTTCCTATTCGGTTGTCCCCTAGGACTCTCATCTGTGTGAGGCCCGATGTGTTTGTTTGCAGTCGGTAAACCCAACGCTGCTCAAATAACAACAAAACATTTTTCATATTCTCGTGGAGTTGTTTAAGTTTCTCAGTGACAACCCACTCAATGTCATTTTCTGTGTGTTCTTTTTCCAGAACGTGTCTGGTCAATTTTGTGAGGTTTTTTTTTGCATCTAGAAGTGCTTCTGTGTTTACTTATTCTCATTTATACCGTAATGCAGTATTGACTCCACCCACCACCATGATCACCCAATGAATGAAAGGGTGGAGGTTTTTTGGAAAACCTGAGTAATAAAGGAATACATAATGAAATCACTGCTGGATGAGAGTCAGGTAGTATACCACAATCAGCCCACTCAATACACCGCTATGTCATTACATTTGAATATGGCAGCCGTCTTAGGAGTAGGGGGCCCATACAATGTCATGCCGTGTTGTAAAAGATGTGCTGCTGCTTGCACAAGAAACATAATGAGCTACTGCAGTTTTTTAGGTGAAACCTACCCTGAAGCTTGCAGAACCATAGCCGAGAGCACTGCAGGAGAGGGACAAAAGCAGTGCTGGTTACTTCATAGACAGTGGCCAATACCATTCCTCCCCCATTACAATTCATGTGGGAATGTGGGAACTGACCTTGTTTTGGAGGCACCATGACAATCAAGGCTCACTGGGCTCCAATTGTGACCATAGAAATATTTGACCTCTATCTCCTGCCCACCATAACACTGGTCCCAAACTACTGCCCACTAAGTGCACCCTTTACACTCTTTACCCTCCATGCAGTGAGGAAGAGCAGTCCAGGCTTACTTAAAGAGGTATTGTTGGTAGAAATTCAGAGTGCCTCGAAGCCCACAGTGAACCATATTCAATCAATGTCTAGCCAGTGATTTTCCTTAAAAAACACTGTAATTCTAACTCACCTACTTACTATAAAATTACTGAAAGCTAGACTTCTCCGGCCTCTCCTGAACTAGAGGTCTGTGAAAGATCTTTCCATCGTAAATAAGGTAAATCCCCTTCCTATGTCTTTTCTCACAGAGCTCACAAAGTAAAACATCTTCCTAATCTATTTGTCACAACATTTGCAATATAAAACACTTCCCTATTGAAGTTGTCAGGGAATACACACTGTAAAACCCCTCACTACTGTATTTGTCAAAGTTCGCAAGTTAAAACTCCTTCCTACTGTATTTGTCAAGAGGTTACACCGTGCAAAGCTCTTTTCTTCTTCATTAAACAAGGGGTCTACGTTAATAATGTCTCTATCAGTCTGAAGCATTGGAACTAATTCATAGAGGGGCTAACACAATTGTTGCCCACCATAAAGCCTGTAAAATAGAAGATCAAAAAGGGATAGTATAAGAAATTGGGTTACTGGTTGAGGGGTGTGAAACTCTATTCAAGCAGAACCCCACAATGCTTGGCAGGGTGAAGTCACAAGCAAACCCTAAATTAACCTGTGTTCAACCCTCGGCTAGCTTGGCAAGGAGCAGTCAAGCTTAACTCAGAGGCAATGTGTAAAGTATTTGTGCAAAAATTCAAACAGTAACAAAGTGAAAACACACTACAAAAAGGATTCCACACATGATTAAACAATGGAGTAAATATAATAAATACAAACAAGACCAAAATGACAAAATTCCAATCAGTAGAACCGGAGATGTAGAATTTGAAGGATTTAAGTGCAACCAGCGCCAAAAACCACAAAGTGCCAAATGTGGATATCTTGTCGTGCAGGACTGGGATAAAGTCACAAGCTTTGTGAGGTCTTGAGTTGATGATGCGCCGCGCAGCCGAGGTGATGCATCAATTCCTGGGAGCCTCAAGGCTGTGAGGTCCTGCTTCATTGTAGAGTAGGCCATCGACAAGGGAAGCTTACAGTGCAAAGTCCTATATCGAGGATGTGTCGCGCACTGACTGGTTCCAAAGAGACGGCGAGGCATGCAATGCGAAGTCCTGCATCATCGTTGAGGCTGCCACTAAGGAAAAGTCTGTGCAGGGATGCATCGTGCAGGGCGGTTCTGATGCTGGCTGTGAAGAATCCTCGCAGCAGAGGCGATGCGTCAGTTCTGTTTGGGGTTGTGCCGTGCAGCAGTGGTGACATGTGGGTTCTGCTGGATCCACAGATGGACTGGCAGAGCCACGTCCCAGGGTTCAGGACTGGGGTGGCACCACATGGCATGTAGGACTCTGGTTAGAAGAAACTGGCCATTGGAGTCACTCTGCTGGCTCTGGGTTCAGGTTACAGGTCCAGTCCTTCCCACCCAGGCAAGGGGGCAGTAGGCAGCAGGTCAGCACAGCAGGCAGCAGTCCTTCAGGTCAGCAGTCCAGCAGCCTGGGAGTCCTTTGGGCAGCACAGCAGTCGTTCTTCCTGGTAGAGTCTTTCACAAGTCCAGAAGTGTACTGAAGAGTTGGGTCTGAGAGTCCAACATTTATGCCTAGTGCCCACTTTGAAGTGGAGGAAGTGTCTAGAGGTTTCCGCCCCCCTGAGGTGTCAAGCATCCCCTTTCTCCCTATCCTGGCCCAGCTTGCCTCAGGTCACAAAAGACTAGTGACAAACACTTTGTGAGAGGGCTCAGGCAGAGCCTTTATGATGTCCAAGTGTGATAGGTGACAGCTCCTCCCCTTTATTACCTCAGAGTAGCCCACCTGCCAACGCCTACCTTCCCTTTGTCTCACTGTCTGGGAGCAATACACAAAGACCAACTGCCAGCGACACCTAGTCAGGTGATCCAGGATCAGGCTGCGGGCACCAAGTGGTTAGAACAAGAAATACCAACTTTCTAAAAGTGGCATTTTCAGAATTATGATTTAATAATAATAATAATAATACATCTTTATTCCGATGCCATACAGCCATGAAAGATAAAATCATACTATAAAATACATTCATTACAAATCCATTAATAGTTTAAAATAAAAGGAACTCCTAGCTACATTTGATTAAAAACAAAGTAAAGAGGGGCAAAGTCCAAACGACGATCAGTCGGGTCTTGATTGTCTTGACCTAAAAGTGGCCCACAAGAAGTTCGTGACTACAATAAGAGTGTGATCATTGGGCAGGAGCTGCAAGTACATGAGCGCCACTTGGGCTTGCCTGAACTTCACTGATTTTAAAAGGGGCTGAAGAAACTGCCTCCTGGGTTGGCTAAAATATTTACATAAGAGTACGAAGTGTAGGGTATCCTGTGGAGACCTAGAATCGCGGCCACAGGGCCCTCTCACGTTTGAATGAATATAACCAGCAGGGGTAGCCAAGAGATGGTTAAGCTGATTAAACCTAAATTGGGTCACCAGGAACCTGTCACTTGCGCTGATAAGGGTAGAAAGATAGTTCTCCATACCCTGTACTGATTTCAGCAAAGCATGCCCCTTCACTGCGGGTCTCAAGAGCCCTTAGTTTTCACGTTGAGCAGCAGCATGCTTGGAAAACAAATTCTTTACTATGTTGAGCTCTTGAGGCCTCACTGAGTCACGTTTGAGGAAGATGTCTGCCCTGCCTAAAGTAGAGAGGGACTCATTTACATACTGTAGCCAAGGGATTTTAAGAGCATGATCTAGTGACAAACAATCTGAAATCACCGTAGACGCCTCTCCTGGTCAGTTAGGGATAATATTCCTGGGGGCATGCAAGAGCGCTCCGTTAGGCACCCCACCCCCTCAAATGCCAGAGACAAAGGGTTGTGGTCACTGAAGGCACTGTATAGAATATTGAAAGTAAAAGAGAGCCATCCTGTGGAAGCTGAGGCAAAAATAAAATCGATAGTTGTGGCACTCCCCTTCCCTTTGAATGTGGGGGGATTTGAAGCCTAAAAGGATTAATCATCTTTTCTAGGGTAAAAACCAAATTGTGAGTGTGTAAAAAACTATTTAGTTCAGTACCTTCTGGGGTGTGCTCCAAATGTGTGCCTTCAGAGATTGTGCAGGTTTGTATGCTATGAGGTGGATTTGAGGAATTTAGACACAGATGACAATTAAAATCCCCTGCCAAAATAAGATTCTCTTGGGCAAGGCCCTCCCCCATTTCTGAGTCAATAGCACCACTTAAGTCTAGGAGATTTGAGGACCCTCAAGACCCCTTTTTGCATTATAAAATTGGTAAATGCCAGGGGAAAAGATCTCCCGACAAGCAATTTAATGCCCTGAAACACAAGAGAGTCCCACTTCAAGTCCTTCACGGAACCACAGAACTCTAGGGCAACAAAAATAATTAGTCCCCCACTCGCTCTTCCAGCGCTAGAGCCCAGAGCAGGGCAAAAAAAGGTTTTGTACCCCTCCAGGAAAAAAATATTCTTTACTTTCCACGTCTCTTGTAATCAAATAATATTGAAGGACTTGATAAACAAGATCCAGCTCGCGTCTAGGAACTTTGCGGACAGACCTGCCACGTTCCTTGAGACGAGTTTTTAAACCTTCCCTGAACCATGTGTAGGGACTAAGTGGGAAGTTGTGGGCCTGGCTGGAGGGTCGAAGACACCAAGGAAATGTGACCTACAAGGGGGGTGCTGTGTTCTTGGGGAAGGTATAGGGTTATAAGTCAGCTTTGGGGGACAGGTCCACAAGATCTAGCGAGCCCTGTGGAGGCAGCCCTAGGTGAGGGCACGGGGGTGTGGGTTTGGTGTCATGCTCGGGGAGTCAGTCCAGGTCATTAAGATCCACCAGGGGAGCATATCGATTTAAAAGAGCCTGATGGCCGCCTGCAGCTCTCTCTACACCTCCATGACCGATAGGCTGAATTAAACTTGGAGCAGACGGGGGGGTCTATAAAAGAAGCCCAACGGTAGTGGTTTGATGCCAGTGTCAGGTGAATAGGACTGAGAGGAACCTCTCAAAATATTTAGTGCGATTTCTGGGTGTCTGACACTAACAATCATGCAATTTCCCTCAAAGCATTTCAGGGAGGGCCCTATCCATGAAACCCTATGGGCCATCGGAATGTTCTTGTTGTGTGCAGCATTCTATCTGGTGTATTTACTTAGCCAATGAGGAACCTTATTAATCAATTGGTCAGTGGTTTCCTTGTAATGGGTAACAAGCCTGGGAAGCCCACTGAGGACTACGGTGTAAGGACAACAGGCCGGGGGAGATTGATTACAGGTAACAAGGGACCAATATCGACAGGACAAGATGATTGAGCGACTGCGGTGAGGGTACGCGAAGGTGGGCACTGACTAGCGGGGCTAATTCATTGTTATAGGGGTAAGAGTCGTGACACCAAGTGTGGGCGTTCTGGCTCGTTTCGACAGAGGGCTTGGGGTTACAGTGGTTACAGGTACGGGGCTGTCTGCACTTTGGATAATCAATGGGGGGCATATCAGCAATGGTGACATGAGGCTTCAAGGGTAGGGAAGAAGATGCATTATTGATGGAGGACAACATATTCTCTGGTCTGATTAGCATGTCCCTAGATTCTGCTGCCAATTTTTCAAGTTTATCCCAGAGTGGAGACAATAAACCAGTGAGAGTGTCTGTAAATGTTTGTAATATGGGAGCCCAGAAGTCCTCTATGTCCTCTGGACAGTTGCTCACATTTTCACCCAGGAGACCCTTCTTTATGGCTGGCAGTTCATCAGACTTTTTGGCCTTGCGCTTCCATTTAGAAGCTGGGGGGATCATCAAGTCAGTGCTAGAAAGTGAAACTAAGGAGGCCCTACTGGTGGAGGTGTTAGGAAGAGAGCCTCAGGGGCCAAGTTGGATAAGGGGCCAACTGAGTCTGGCAAGAAAACAACAGGCTCAGTCCTCTGCACGCTTAGCGCAACTGTTTGCGGGGCCTCCAGGGGCAATGTGGAAGAGGAGCCTCCAGGACCTACTGAGTGTCGCCTTTCAGGCCAATCAGTTTCTTTTGAAATGGCCCACACCGCTTTTGCCAGGAAGGAGTCAATGGTTGCGCGGCTTGGGCCCGTGGGTGTCATGGCAGGCGCAACTTTCCTTTTCCACATGGTCGCTGTATCGGTTAAAAAAGCAGGGGGGCAGACTTACAGTGCCACAGTAACAGAGATGGGCTATAATCAGGCAGCTACTCACTGCGATGTCTTCTGGTGTGAAATATACCACTGCCACTGCAAAATTTGATAACGGGTGCCTGACCGGGGAGACCGACAAGCCAAGAGAGCAGGCCCAGCCCAGCCTCTTCCAGCCACTGACGGGCATAGATGAGCCCACTCTTGGCCCGGCCTTTGCCCGGACAGCGACCTGCACGAATCCCGTGCTGCAGGACTGCCTGCTTTGTAGAGCACCTCCGGGCACAATGAGCTTTTGGCAGCAGCTTTCTGCCATGAGGAGTCCTGGGGCTTGTGGTCTGCCCCCTCCAGTGCGTCCCCTCTCAATCCCTGCAATGCAGGACCACCTGCCAAAATTTGTAGAGCGCCTCTGGGTGCGATGAGCTGTTGGCAGCGGATTCCTGCCGCGAGGAGTCGGGGGACTTGTGGTCTGCCTCCACCGGTGCCTCTGCTCTTGATCTCCGCGCTACAGGACCGCCTGCTGGAATTTGTAGAGCACCTCCAGGCGCGATGAGCTGTTTGCAGTGGCTTCCTGCCGCGAGGAGTTCTGGGAGAGGGCGGAATTCAGTAAGTTGTACTGATTTGTAGTGCTGGGAGCTTGTTCCATGCTATAAAATCAGTGCAAACGACATCATGAGGTGCGCCAGAGGGTGCAGCTTCTTTCTGTCACTCGAGCAGATTTTCTACTTGAGTGGCAGCTTTCTCAACGCGAGGGGTCGCGACCTGTCGCGTATTGCCCCAACTGTCCGTGTTGAGAAATCTCGCTGGGAGGTGTTCTAGCACCCGAAAATCATGCTAGGACTTGCCAACTGAACGTGAGCTAAAAAAACTCCACCACGTGGCAGTTGGCGGTGTTTTGCTGGAACTCAGCGTTCCAAGCGGAACGTGGAGGGGGCAAAACTACACAAATTCTGCTGGCGGAGCGGAATTTTTTGCTCACCCCTAGTATTGAGACCTTCACTGGCAACTGAGGTAAGTAAACAAAGGAATTCAAAGGTATGTTGTGTGTGTGCTTTTGGATGAGAGTGTGTTTGTGTGAGAGAGCGTGCTTATATGTAAATGTGTTTCTGTATGTGTGAACATGTGTGTGTCGAAGTGTAAGTGAGTTACGGATAGTTACAGAGATGATGTCAGACTAAATGTCAGTGGGTATGAGTCAGTCATAGTGAGTGAAAATGAGTGAGTGAGGTAAGAGTGAATGGAGAGAATGTATAAGAATGATTGTGAGAGAGCGCAAGAGAGTGCAAGAGAGAATGAGTGAGAATGAGTGACTGTGAGTGAGTGTAACTGGACATTAGAACGAGCATGTCAGAGTGAGTGAGAATAAGTGAGAATGAAGTAGTGAGAGTAAGAGTGAGTGCAAGTTGGTGTGAGTGAGTGAGTATGAGTGAATCAAAGTATGAATCGGAGAGAGTGATCAAGTGAGAACGAGTGAGTGAGAGTAAGATTGGGTGCAGGAGAGTGAGTGGGTGCAAGTGAATAAGAATGGCTGAATGAGAGTGAGAATGAGTGTGAGTGAATGAATGTAACTGAGAATATGGTGTTATTCTTGCGAATCTGCCTTTGCCCTGGTATGCCAAAGGTAATTCATTGTTTATAGAGGCACCCATGGCAAAATACTGGTGCTGGCATAGTGGAGGCAATTCTTAACAAGACGGGCACATGTAACAAAATGCCGGCACCTGCACACTAGAGGTAACACTTGACATATGGGACATCCATGGCACAATGCTGGTGCTGGCACACTTGAGAAAATTTGTGACTTAGGAGGCACTCATCAAACACACAGAAAGTGGCATTTCCTGTTATAATGGTCATCCATGGAAAAATGCAGGCCCTAGCTTGCTAGAGGTAACTCTTGGCATATTGGGCACTTATGGGAAAATGCTAATTGGAGTGTATTCTTGACATAAAGCAGGACAACTGTGTTGTATAGGAGAGGAGTCTCACGGCAAATTATGGCCTTAACATATCAGAGGTAACATTTAGCAATAAGGTCACCCATGATATAAAGATGACATTTAAATAGGGGTAGGTGGAACTATCAGAGTTTTAGTTTGTGGAATTCTTCGGAGTAACCTAAAAACTCCATGAGATTCCTCGGAGTTCTGCCAGTGGCAGAATTCCGGTCTGTCACACTGCTCGCGCTGATTTTTAGTGCTGGGAGCTTGCACTGCGCTGTAAAATCAGCTCAAATGGCAGCACACAGATGGTGCTGTTTCTTTCTGCTGCTCAAGTAGATTTTGTACTCGAGCAGCAGCCTTTGCAACGTCAGCAGCAACTTTCTCAAAGGGAGCGGTAGCGACCTTCCGCGACTGCCCATGTAGAGAAAACTCACCGGGAGGCGGTCTTGCACTTGTTTTTTCTCACTTGTGCTTGCCACCTTAATGTTGGCAAGCTTCATGCCAGAAAAACTCTGCCACATGGCGGATGCCGGAGTTTTTGCCAAATTCTGTGCTCCAAGCAGAGCACGGAGTGGGCAAAACTCTGTGATCTCCACTGGAGGAGCGGAGTTTACCATCCACCCCTACATTTAAATCAAAATTCTGGGACAGGCAGATTGTCTGTAATTTTTAGCAGATGGGGGCACCAATGGTTTATGGTGTCACCCATGAAAGAATGCTACCCCTTGCACAATAGAGGTATATTTTGACAGACATGGGGAGAATAGCAAATTTTGAAAAACAAAGGGGGTCAACTCCTGGGGTGCATGAGGTTTCTTTGGCTTGGCACACCATGAAAGGACTTGTATGTTTAACAAGTGCCCTTTCAGTGCCCATGGCTTTTTAGAGACTTTATTTGAAAAAGCAGCTGTAAAATGCCTTGGTTGACCCCATCCATTTTTTTAAAAACCCACCTGATCTCTCCCCCAGGAGAGGACTGGCTCACTTGCTTTGCTCGCTGCAATTTAGGGCAAGCATTGTATTACACTCCATCACTTTCAAAGATCATGTCAGCACCATAATGTAGGTAAATCTGAAATAGACACTTGTGTTTTAGTGTTATTAATTAATAGTTTATTATGGAAATTTAACAATGTGAATTATTGTGATGTCATCCGGATTAAGGCCATGACATCTCTTCTTGGGAAGATTGTGGGTTAAAGGTCATATGATATCACTTCCTTTGATATCATCAAGGTCATAGAGTATGTGATGTCACTTGTGCTCCCCCTGGTATTTTGGTGAATTGACATTCATGCTCCTTGAGAGCAGAATATTGTGCCCACAGGGTTTGTTAATTTCAACTGGAAAGAAATCTGGATTGAAAAGAAGTAATTTGGAATTGTGTAAAATTAAGCAAATGAACAAATTGCTTTAGAAGTTCTTGACTTTTTGAGCACCATTTATCTTTAGCATAAGCAACAATTAAAAGGTGTGATCTTGTCAATTATCAGCCACAATTTTGTGATGGAGTAATGCACTTGTATAGAGATACTATATAATTGCAGGTGGCTGGATGGCTCCTCTAGATCTCAAAGATTAGTAAATCCCTGAACAAACTATTTGAAAAACACAGGGTTTGTCTAGTTTGCTTGAGATGGCAAGATTAGACAGTATTATTGGGTGATATCTCAGACATACTATGGGTTGATAGAATGTTTGAATAGAACTATTGATTACCTATCTCAGACATACTATGGGTTGATAGAATGTTTGAATAGAACTGTTGAGTGACCCTTGACCTCTGGGTAGGTCGCCCCCCCATCCGCACAGCGCCACCTGTGCGTCCAGCTCCCTGCTGCTGCTGATCTGAGGCCCTCCTCCACCCGCAGGCTACCACCTGCGCCTCATCCCTGGTGGCCAGTGGTAGGCCGTAGGTAGGTTCTTGTCGTTGTGAGCGTCACTGTTACTGTCTTTCCCCTCGATATTTGCGCCCCCACTGTTTTTCCACTGTTTTGCCCTTCCGTTCTGTGCCCCCACTGCTGTGACTGTTTTCGTTCTGTGCCCCCACTGTTTTTTTCCACTGTTTTTGCCCTTCCGTTCTGTGCCCCCACTGCTGTGACTGTTTTCGTTCTGTGCCCCCACTGCTTTTCCACTGTTTTTGCCCTTCCGGTCTGTGCCCCCACTGCTGTGACTGTTTTCGTTCTGTGCCCCCACTGTTTTTTTTCCACTGTTTTTGCCCTTCCGTTCTGTGCCCCCACTGCTGTGACTGTTTTCGTTCTGTGCCCCCACTGTTTTTCTCCACTGTTTTTGCCCTTCCATTCTGTGCCCCCACTGCTGTGCACTGTTTTATGTTCTGTGCCCCCCTGTGCCCCTTTTGATTTCTGTACCCCTTCGCCCTCCCGTTTCCCGCCGCTGTGTCCCCTGCGGCCCCGCCCCCCTCGCTGACCACTCGCTGCCCCTGCCTCCCGCCTCCCAGCTGCTCCTCCCTCCCACCTCCCCATATATGGCGGGCGCTGCGCGGTGAGGTGAGCGACCCTTGACCTCTGAGTAGGTCGCCCCCCCATCCGCACAGCGCCACCTGTGCGTCCAGCTCCCTGCTGATCTGAGGCCCTCCTCCACCCGCAGGCTACCACCTGCGCCTCATCCCTGGTGGCCAGTGGTAGGCCGTAGGTAGGTTCTTGTCGTTGTGAGCGTCACTGTCACTGTCTTTCCCCTCGATATTTGCGCCCCCACTGTTTTTCCACTGTTTTTCCCTTCCGTTCTGTGCCCCCACTGCTGTGACTGTTTTCGTTCTGTGCCCCACTGTTTTTGTCCACTGTTTTTGCCCTTCCGTTCTGTGCCCCCACTGCTGTGACTGTTTTCGTTCTGTGCCCCCACTGCTTTTCCACTGTTTTTGTCCTTCCGTTCTGTGCCCCCACTGCTGTGACTGTTTTCGTTCTGTCCCCCACTGTTTTTTTTCCACTGTTTTTGCCCTTCCGTTCTGTGCCCCCACTGCTGTGACTGTTTTCGTTCTGTGCCCCCACTGTTTTTTTCCACTGTTTTTTCCCTTCCGTTCTGTGCCCCCACTGCTGTGCACTGTTTTTCGTTCTGTGCCCCCCTTTTGATTTCTGTACCCCTCCGCCCTCCCGTTTCCCGCCGCTGTGTCCCCTGCGGCCCCGCCCCCCTCGCTGACCACTCGCTGCCCCTGCCTCCCGCCTCCCAGCTGCTCCTCCCTCCCACCTCCCCATATATGGCGGCCGCTGTGAGGCTGCGCCGCTGGCGTGCGCAGCGGGCGCGCCTAAGGCAAGCCCGTCTGCGCCCGTCCGCGCCTGGACCGCGCCCAGCGCCAGAACCCCTGGCCCCCGCATCCGCCACAAAGACCACCTCCGATACGACGCCAGCACCCTCATCGCTCTCAACCCAGGACGGACCTCCACCTGCTTCAAGGCCGCCCCGAAACACACCCATGGTCCCTTCACCTGCCGGAACTGCAGCGTCACCTGCCTCAGAGAGCCCGAGACTCCAGCCAAGAAGGACCTCAACCATCTCCGGTGCATCCTACTAAACACCCGCTCCACACGCAAACACGCCGTCGAGCTTTGGGACCTACTCAACACCTCATCACCGGACGTCGCCTTCCTGACAGAGACCTGGATGAACGAATCCTCCGCACCCGACATCGCCATAGCCATCCCCGACGGCTACAAGATCACCCGCAGAGACCGCACCAGCGGAATCGGAGGAGGAATCGCCATCGTCCACAAAGACACCATCAGGGTCTCGAACAGCACCGACGACACTCTCAGCACCGCCGAACACATGCACTTCCAGATCCACACGGATCCCAACACCACCGTAAGAGGCACCCTCATCTACAGACCCCCGGACCCCGACCCCAGTTCAGCGACTCCATCGCCGACTTCATCAGCACGCACGCCCTGACCTCCACCGACTACATCCTCCTCGGAGACCTGAACTTTCACCTGGAGAACAACAACGACAGCAACTCCTCCACCCTGATCGACAACCTCGCCAACCTCGGACTGAAACAGCTCGTCACGACGCCGACCCACATCGCCGGACACACGCTCGACGCCATCTTCTCCTCAAGCTCCCACGTCTCCTTCAGCCACACCTCCGAACTCACCTGGACCGACCACCACTGCATCCACTTCACCTTCCGGAAACCCGCCGCACACCACCGCACCCTACAGATCCCCCGCAGATGCTGGAGCAAAGTCACCAAAGACCAACTCCAGACAAACCTCGCACTCAGCCCACCCACCGACCCCTCCAACCCCGACGCCGCCACCCGCAATCTCAGACGATGGATGGACGACTGCGCCAACACCTTAGCCCCGCTGAAAAAACCAACCTACAAAGACACCAGCAAGAGAGCCAGCTGGTTCACCCCGGAACTCCAGCATCCAAGCGCACCTGCCGGAAACTGGAGAACAAATGGCACAGCGAGAAGACGCTGGACAGCCGCGCAGCCCACAAAGACGCCATCCGCAACCACCATCACCTCATCAGGTCCGCCAAGAGGACCTCCTTCAAAGACCGCCTCGACAACAACGCACACAACAGCAAGGAGCTCTTCAGCATCGTGAAGGAACTCTCCAACCCCAGCTCCAACGCCAACGACATCCCGCCGTCGCAAGCCCTGTGTGATTCCCTCGCCACCTTCTTTCACCGCAAGATCGCCGACATCCACGACAGCTTCGACTCCCGGATGACCCCAACAGGCCCCGACACATCAGACCCGCCGCACCCCATCGACCACGACCCCCTGACAGCCTGGGTCAATGTGAACACCGAGGACACAATCAAGACCATGGGCACAATCCACTCCGGCTCCCCATCAGACCCTTTTCCACACCACATCTTCAACAAAGCCGGCAGCTCCATCGCACCCCACCTGCGCAACGTCATCAACCTCTCCTTCGAGAACGCGACCTTCCCAGAGAGCTGGAAACACGCCGAGATCAACGCCCTACTCAAAAAACCCAAGGCGGACCCGAGCGACCTCAAGAACTTCCGGCCCATCTCCCTGCTTCCATTCCCAGCTAAGGTCATCGAGAAGATCGTCAACAGACAGCTCACCCGCTACCTCGAAGATAACAGCATCCTGGACCCCTCCCAGTCAGGATTCCGCAGCAACCACAGCACCGAGACCGCCCTCATCGCCGCCACAGACGACATCAGGATCCTGCTGGACAACGGTGAGACGGCGGCCCTCATCCTCCTGGACCTCTCCGCCGCCTTCGACACTGTCTGCCACCACACACTATGCACACGCCTCCACAACGCAGGGTCCGAGACAAGGCCCTGGATTGGACCACCTCCTTCCTTTCCGGCAGAACCCAGAGCGTCCGCCTCCCCCATTCCGATCCGAAGCCTCCGAGATCATCTGCGGCGTACCCCAGGGATCTTCCCTCAGCCCGACACTGTTCAACATCTACATGGCTCCACTCGCACGCATCGCCCGACAGCACGACCTCAACATAATCTCCTACGCCGACGACACTCAACTGATCCTCTCCCTCACCAAGGACCCCTCACCGCCAAATCCAACCTCCACAAAGGAATGAAAGCCGTCGCCGACTGGATGAAGTGCAGCCGACTTAAGCTGAACACAGACAAGACGGAGATCCTCATCCTCGGCTCCAACCCATCAGCCTGGGACGACTCCTGGTGGCCCTCGTCACTAGGGGCACCCCCGACACCAACCGACCACGCACGCAACCTGGGAGTCATCCTCGACTCAACGCTCACCATGACCAAGCAAGTCAACGCAGTCTCCTCCTCCTGCTTCAACACCCTCCGCATGCTCTGCAAGATCTACAGGTGGATCCCGACAGACAAGAGAAGAACAGTCACCCAGGCCCTCGTCAGCAGCAGACTCGACTACGGAAACGCCCTCTACGCAGGAGCCCCGACCAAGCTCATCAAACGACTGCAAAGAATCCAAAATGCCTCTGCACGCCTGATCCTCGACATTCCACGCCACAGCCACATCACCCCCCACCTGAAAAACCTGCACTGGCTCCCCGTCGACAAGAGAATCTCCTTCAAACTCCTGATCCACGCACACAAGGCACTCCACAAAACCGGCCCAGCCTACCTCAACAGTCGACTCTCCTTCTACGTTCCCAACCGTCAGCTCCGCTCCGCCGACCTCTCCCTGGCCACCGTCCCGCGCATCTGGAGAACCACCACCGGAGGCAGATCCTTCTCTCACCGCGCCGCCAAGATCTGGAACACCCTTCCCCTCAACCTACGACAGACCCAAGACCTGCTGACCTTTAGGAGACGACTCAAGACCTGGCTATTCGACCAGTAGCGGCAACACCCCCCCTCCTCTCCCTCAGCGCCTTGAGACCCTCGCGGGTAAGTAGTGCGCTTTACAAATCTTGTGATTGATTGATTGATTGATTGATTACCAAAGCAAGGGCTAGATACCCTGTAAACGATAACACATTGATCTGTGGTTGGGCAGATGAGGGCGGTTAGATGTCTTAGTGGATGTCATGGAAAGAGACCATTATATTCCATAAAGATAGGAAGTATCAGGTGAAGTATGAATTTTATGGCAAGAAACGGAGGCTATTATCATGCAGATGTCCTTTAATATCCTTATATATAGGAGTAACAAGCATAACACTTTGATATGTTAATAAAACTAAGAAATGCAGAACACGTATAAAACCACAGAACCCACAGCCATCTTTCTTCTTTTGCTGCTGTTCAAACACAGATCAGTAACTGGCATGGTTTGGGTCTGTATTTTTATGAATGTTTTGGGAGTAACAAGAATTAAATGGATCATGTGATTTATATATGGGACCTTGGATTTGGGGCACTAAGGCACGTATACCTAAATTAGGCTTTTGACTTGAGGCTCTTAAATCAATATCAATTTTTGGTGATTGTCATATATGAGGGCATTGAATAGCACAGTATTTTTTGTGACAAGGGGACGCTGAGTGATATAATAGGATGCTGTCCAGATATCCCAGTGTGAATTTGTCAAAATCTGGTGACAACAGAAGGAAAGTGGTCAAATGAAGAAAGATATTGGTCGCTTCATATGTCTCTCGGTGGCATGGCACATTGCTTGCCCAAATGTGCCCAATGTACCTTAGGCCCAGGAGGCCAAAGAATCAGTAATGTCCCCTATGTAGAAATCTAGAGAAAATATGAAGGAAATTGAAAAGAACAGATACCTTACTTGCACATAGGATAGAGGAGAAAACAAGAAGCCTTGAATCTCAAACACCTGGTAAGATGATCCTCATGAGTGCTTAGCATCCAGAAGATCCTCGAAGAGGCAGGAAGAAAAAGGACTCAAGACTTCATGAACTCAAAACTGAAAATCAGAGAATAATATGAAAAGAGACAGATGTATGGATGTGCGTTCCATATTCTCGGAGGAAGACTGGAGAAGGCGCGGTTGTAAGTTCTCTTCTTTTTGAACTTTGGAGGTTTCAGCAGTAGAGTGTTTGAACTTCTTCGTGCACAATTCCCACTCAATAGTTCAAGTTTATTTGCCAGGTAAGTGGGCATTTTCTGATGCAGTGCTTTGTGTGTCAAGCAGGCTTTACTATACCTGACCCTTGCATCTAGGGAAAGCCAGTTAAGTTGGATTAGATCAGGTGTGATGTGGTCACGCTTTCTTGAGCCGGTGATGAGTATGGCAGCAGAGTTCAGAGTGGCCCTTAAAGGGGCCAGTTTAGTTTTGGGTAGCCGAGCCAGGGTCGCAATTCCATAGTCTAAACGGGAGATAACAAGGGATTGGACAGCTTTTTGCAGGTCAGAGGTGGTAGGAACTGTTTGATTTTCCTTAATGTGCAGAGTTGGTGATTGGCTCCTCTTGTTGTAGCACTGATGTGATCCTACATATTCAGGCATTTGTCCAGGATTAGGCCTAGTGATCTAGTGGAGCTAACAATATGTTGGTGCAGTTGAGAGCTGTTAGTTGTTTGAGCCAGTCCTGAATGGGTGCAATATGATTGTGGTGGGCGAGCAAGAGAAATTCAGTTTTGAGTGAATTTAGCAAAAGATGGTTGTGAGATAACCATTGTTGGATTTTTAAAAGTGCAATGTTGTGAGTAGTAATGTTGTCCGGTGAAGACTTTTTCATATACGGTTGGATATCATCCGTGTACATATGATATTGAATGTTAGACCATTTCAGAATTTAGGTGAGAGGTTCCAGGTACAGGTTGAAAAGAGTTGGTGAAAGTGCGGATCCTTGTGGAACTCCAATTGATACCGGATTACTGTTGGAAAGGCCATGGTTGACTTTGATGCTTTGAGTTCTACCCTGAAGGAACGAGATAAACTAATTTAACACTGTACCTGATAACCCTTTAATTGTTTCAAGGAGGTCAATTAATTTGTCGTGTTTGACAGTGTCAAAAGCTGAGGAGAGATCCAACAGTATAAGTAGGCAAGGTTCATTCTGGTCTAGTAGTCTTAGGGCATCATCCACAATGTGTGTTAAAGCGGTTTCTGTACTGTGTCCAGATCTGAAGCCAGACTGGTATTGGTCAAGGAGTTGAAAATGTTCTATGTGATTGCAGAGTTGTGTATGTACGTATTTCTCAAGTAGTTTGGATAGAGTCATGATATTAGAAATTGGTCAGTAGTTGTTAGGATCAGATAAGTCTGCCTTAGGTTCTTTGGTATGGGGATGACTTGAGGCCTTGCGTGAGGGATTCATGTACAATCTTCGAACAGAGAGGGAAAATGGATGAGGTGAGCTCTTTAAAGAATTTGGTGGGCATAAAATCCTTGAAGTGATTTGATGGTGTTAATGTAGTTAGGATGTTAAGCAGCTCAGGCTCATCTAGACATCTGAAGGTATTCCAAGAAGCATCATTTTTTGGAGTATAGGCAACTGAAGCAACCATAGGAGAACTCATCCATGGTGAACCTGAGGCTGGGGTGTAGTGAGCTTGAATCTGTAAGTCTGGTAAGGAGAGTTGCGGGTTGGTTCGATTGTTGATTGATGATTTTGAAAAGTTTTTTAGGTCTGTTATTGGCCTTGTCAAGCTACGATCTAAAGTGATCAGATTTAGCAATGCGTATATGTTTGTTATAGGCATTTCTTGTCTTCCTTTGTAGTTTGAGGTTAGCTAGAGAAGGAGAAGTTCTCCAAGATCTTTCAGCAAGCCTAAGTTTACGTTGTTCCTCATTAAGAAAGCCGTTGAACCAAGGTTTTTAATGTTTGCTAGAGATTCTTTTGAGATGCAGAGGAGCAAGTGCGTCGAAGATATCCGTCATGGAATGAATGTAGTGATCAGTGAGATCGTCCAGGTTTGTCATGTTGGGGGGCGGAGGAAGAAGATTATTGCTCATATTGGTAAGCTCATTTACGTTGATGTTTCTCAGCTCTCTAGACCATTGTTTGTTTTTTCGAGGTTGTCCTTGACTGATCAGTATTTTTTCCATGATGCGAAATGAGATTAGGAGGTGATCTGACCAGTTGCAAGGGGCTATCTTATCAAGTTGCATAATGTTTTCTTTGGATATGATAAGATCTAGTATGGAACCTTTGATATGTGTAGGCTTGTTGCCAAATTGGGTGAGTTTCAGGTCATGTAGGAAGGTCTTGAAGGTGCATACTCATGGATTATTTTCATTGTTCCAATGCAGGTTGAAATCCCCAAGGAAGATATGGTTGTGAGATTGGTCCACGTTCACTGATATGGTCTTCATCATTTGTTCAGTGAACAGAGGGCTATCTTCAGGGGGGTGGTAGATAGTGTGGAGTGCACATTTTATTTTGTCATTGTTCAAGATTTCGAGTTCCAGGTGTTCGTAAGAGGACATCTGAGCCGAGTGTATCTGTCTCAAGCAGAGACTAGATCGATGGATACAGGCAATGCCACCTCCAGTTTTAACTAGTCTGTCCATTCTAATGATGTCGTAGTCATGGGGAACTAGAATGTCCAGTATTGGTGTTGAGGTCTCCTTGAGCCAAGTTTCAGTTAGGATTAGGAGGTCTAGATCATGTGAGAGTATATGATCTGCAATATCAGCTTCGTGTCTTACTGCTGATCTGCAATTAATCTGCAATTAATAAGCATCGATTTGATGTGAGATTTGGTCACAACGCTTTCGAGGTGTCATGTTTGGACCGGTAGTCCAAACATCATATCTCTGAGGTTGACACTGGGTTCTCCAAACGGATTGGAGGTAATAGTTTGTATATTGAAAGTAGAGGGAGCAGATTCAATATGAACTGATTTGTAGGATAGTTATAGGGAATGAATGTCTGCATCTGTCAGGTGATCGGCAACCCTATTAGGTTTGAAATGATTGTTAGGCTATGGCCGAGATTTCCAGTGAGGATTCCCTATGTTATCCCTGGCCAAGATTTCCCTTCGGAAGCAATTGAGCATAGAGGAGAGGTTCGGTTGATTGATCTCCGAAGTCGATCTGAGATTCTCCAACTTCTCTAGTTTTAAAAAGAAGTGCAATATGATCTGGAGGCTCTCTTTAACTAGTTTAAGGTCATTCTTGATGTCGGGCAGTTTATCCTCACTGTATGGAGGGTTTATCGTGTTTATGGGAGGCATGGTGGTAGGCTGAGAATGTGATCCATCTGAAGGTAGAGAGGAAGAAGGAATAGAGGAATCCTCATACGAGAGGGGATATGTATTGGGGGAGTTGACATGCAATTGATGGATCATGGACGGTGTATTTCAGGTGAGGGGTGATAGAGGGGTAGTAAGAGGTTGTCTATGTAGAGCAATCTGTTTGAGCTGGAGAAATGGGCCCACAGGAAGCCCTGCAATGTGAATCCTCTGATCCAGATGCACCCCTCTACAGTGAATCAATAAAAGTGATCGGGCCAAGCACGGCACGCAATCCTGCAATCAGTTCTGTACTTTGCCTCACCCTTCTGTGCACTCCGTTCCCTGGCACTCATGGGTATGAGGGGGAGCAAGTCCACAAGCCAGAGTGTGATTCAGAGTGGCGTGGGATTCGGAGCAAACAGGCAGTGCTCATTCTGATCTCCAAACATCCTCCCGAGGCGACAGGCACAATGCTCCCGTCTACACCCCTCAGAGTCGTTCTCAAGAATGAGTCCCTAGCAGAGCCCACACACCACGCCGATCCGGTGACTTGCAGGCCACCTGCAAGGCTGTGAAGGACTTCAATATAAGCATGCATTGCCGGGCAAGGGGAAAGGGGGAAGGCGGGCCAGTGGGCCGGGTACTCCGACGCTGCTCTCACCCACCCCCCCAGGCAAAACAGGCTTCGGCAAACGTCGGCTCACCTCACCGGACAGGGTCAGCAGCCAGACGTCATGTCGGGGAACCGCAGCGGCTCAGTCTTCAGTTCTTGCCTGACAAAGGAGCCTGTGGCACAGACCAGCAATCGCAACAGCCTCACTCCACTACTGGGACCATTTCATCACTGAGGAGGTTGTAGGCAGCTCTGTCGAATTCGGAAAGATATTAAGTAGTCTCTTCAAAGTAAAATATGCAAAAAGGGTTTGGATGGTAGGGGTTAGTACAGGATGGTCATTGATTATGATCCTAAAACCCATGAGCTTCTCTTTGTTGCTCCATCTTGGCGCCATTTTAGGTATTGTGTCATCACACACACAGGTGTTTTGTACCCCTATGAACATATTTTATAATCGCATGTAATATCAACAGGTTCAATGTGTGATGTATGACATGGAGTACTTCCCATTGTCAGAGGTGGTAATGTTGTACTAACACACACCCGGCGTTCATGGGACATCTATGCTCATCGCTCGTACAAAGACACACTACCCTGCAGCAAGCAGCCAATTGACACCATAACTCGTTGAGTGCTGCAGCACTCATCAGTTCGTCTGGCCTCACATAATGCAGAGGGTACCTATCATGCAACCACTCAGGTAGTATGTAAATATTAGTATCACAGATTGTGTGGCGGCCTTGTCCTTAGGTCCAGCAGCCATGTTGGTGGAGGTGGGTGCAAAAGTGTAGCCGGATGGGAGATATTCCTGCTTGGAGGCATGGACAACTCAGAATTAAAATAACATTGCTGACTGCACCTCTCTCTGATGAAAGAGTTTCGGAGTGCTGCTCCCTACTAATGAAGGATGAAATCCAGAACACATGTATGGTCCTGTTTCCCAAAGGGGCTCTGCATTCTCATAGTGGAGGAATTGCCTCCAACTGCAATGAGTCCCCCATGACTGAGGGGCCTTCACAATGAGTGATGAGCCCCTTTGTGAATCAGGCCCTGTGTGTCTAGGGATACACAATACTGCTTCCCCCGACTTTGGTGTAACACTACAGTCAACTCTGAAGGGTGCACAAATTGTGGACTGCATGTACCATGATGCAAAAGGGCATACTGCTGGGATGTGAACTTGTGTTTTGCCACACCTCTTCCCTTCTAGAACTGATTTTCATGCCCTGCTCTTATATTTATCACAATTTCCTAATAATCCTGTTTGAAATTGTTGGGTTCCGAGTCGTTTTCGGAGTCTCCACTCCGTACGCAGAGTCTCCAATCCAGCCTTGGTTACCCCCCATGCTCAGCTGGAGGAGCATGAGCAGCAGAGCCTTGGTAAGTGCATCAACTGCAATATGTGTCTGTTAGTATGATGTGAAGGATGTCCCATGTCTCCTCTCACATAATCTGTGCAAATGCAGTAGTCATTAAAAGGCCAACGTCTCATTGTAGCACATAGAATGCACTCTGGACTTGTAGTGTTTGAAACCCTCGTGGGGAAATGGCCCTCACACTTGCATTTCCATGAAAAACAGCACTGGCCGCACCATTACTGGTGAACCAAGGGCCTTATAACTGCTGTGTGCATTGGGTAAGGAATGGCACAGACACTGTCCAGTGTGTGGATGAGGGGCCTTTGGGTGTTGGATGATGTACCTCTCATGCCTTTTGTGTGGTTGGTTTCAGAATAAGACAGATTATTATGTGCCATGGAGTAACAACTGACTTTGAGAGCTTTGTCTCTAAAGTGATATCAATTTCTCCAAGGGGGTCCATATATACATGTCTTACCAACAGTGGCTCATTTGGCATTTGTCCAGTCAAGGGAGCGGTTCCAACTAGCCACATGTGTTGACCAGGGTACAGCACCAACTAAGCTGTCTTGAAAGGCTAAATGTGTACTGTCTGTCTTTATGGATTGTTATGGTATTCAATAGAATTGAATATGGAAGTTTATTTTGGTCAGGTATACTGTGCCCAGAAGATTTATGATGTCTCCTTCCTTCATGTTGAGGGGTATATAACATCCAAAAGTGCTATAATCTTTACAAATGTTTAAAACTTAGTCACTATTCCAATGCTTTAAACTAAACAACAATGTAATGCAAGTATGTTTTCCCAAATGTTAATATATGTGTAAAATATGTGTATTTTATGGTTGCTTTAAGAATTATCTGGTTTTTTAAAAATATATTTTAAATGTTTGTCTTCAGTATTGTAAATAGTGTTTGTTTGTGCACTTTGTAGCCCTGAAGAAGTCCGATTGAGGACGAAACGCGTTGGCTGTTTCGAATTTTAAAGAACATGAATAAAGAATAATTCTTAACAAGACAAGATCTGATCGACTTCTTTTATTCTGGGAAAACAACTATTCATTGTAGACAATTCATAACATGGACATGGTTAAATATATTTTATATGTATACACTTGAACCTTTTGAAGAGTGCAGGGCTATTGTGTTTATGTTGTTCTAGAGTGATTAAGGGATTTGTTTTTCTCTTGTTTCTCTATTTGGGACATAGGGGATTGTGTCCTAAGCCCATTTGCACCTTTTTTCGCTGAATATTACTGCTTGGGACGTTAGGACTGGTGCAGACATTAATGCTTTGATCCTCAACTTTGTACGCTTTGTAAATGTGACACTTGCCATGTTGAGTGTTTGGTGTTGCAAGGGAATATCAAATACTTAGATTCACCACTTGGTAACGCTAATATCTAAGAACAGCATTTGTGTTGTGTCATACAATGCTCCTTCAGCAGATGACATTTGTTAGTAAGTGTAAGACTGCTGAGACTACATATCACACAGGATCATCCCACAACCATGCTTAGGTGTATATATATCCATCCTGACCGTCTCCCATCTCGTTTCGTAAACTGGCATTGGAAGATGACTATGTAGCAATGACAGCAAATACAGATTACAAGAATGCTGAAAGTGAGGGTTGGTCAGTACAGAAGTGTTTACCTTCTAAATTCAAGAAAGATGTCAATGTGTGAGTCAAATCTGGACATCACAGTGAACGTACACGTACTTTAGGCTCCAAGTCACTTGAAATTGGATAGTGAGATCAAAGGAGAACAAAGTCTGCACTTTCTTCATGTAGTTATGTGTGTCGTTCTGACTTGTACAACAACTACATGTTTTGTCTTCTATTTCAGTGGGCCCAGCTGGCCAAGACCAACAGGACCAGGACCAGGGCAGAACAGGCCATTCTCGGCGTGACGACGGCCACTGCCTCTTTCCAGGGAAGGACGAGAGGAGTGACCAACAACATCAGAAGGCAGGGGTAATGTGCCCACCCGGACAGAGGCAGAACTAGGATCAGATGCTACAGACCGGGTGGGTCCAAATATAGGGGGGGTTGACAAACTGGACACCTCCAGCCAGGGTGGGGAGGAAATCGACTCTCATCTTGACAGTCAAGACCTTTTGTTTGCTGAGGTGTCCCCGGAGCAGGCCTCATCACCACCTAGGCCTGCCACCAACTCCTCCCTGACTCTAGAGGCCACCATTCCATGGGGGCCTCCAGCTGCATCCCCTGCCCCTAGTCCCCCTCCAAGTGCCTGACAGGAAGACCCAAGGGAAGACTCTGTTCCTGACACACCTCACTCCTCATGTGAGACCCAAACCCCTCCCTGTATTGTCACTCCTGTGGCTGCATCCCAAGAAGTGATGGGGGCATGTGAGGGTCAGCCAGACATGTCCTCTCAGATCCTACTGCAGCTCTGTGATGAATTGCGGAGCTTCCAAGAGGAACATGCAAGATCCTTAGCCACCCTCAATTGCAGTATCACTTCCTTGGGTTCAGCCATGTTGCCTGCCCTTGCCCAACGTCCCTCCCAAACCACCCTCAATGTGTCACCCTGTATGTCGTCCCACACTGTTTACCCCCGTACCGCTCGTGTGTCCCAACCCAGTGTGGTGTCTGGTCCTGTACAGGCCAGCCAGAAGCCAGCATCCAACGCAGAGGATCTCCACATCGTGCAAAAAGAGGATGACCGGGAGAACACTTGACTGACTGGACAAAATTTGAATTTGGACATTTTCTTTGACCCTTGTATATAGACTGGCTCTCCTGACGCTTCCTGATGTGTTATATTTATTTTGCCCAACCCCCCTCCAAGTCCCCTTGTCCATTCAGAGTAAAGAACATTATTTGATATCCGTTCTCCTTTCTCAACGGACTGTTTTTGGAATTTCATTTTTTTCAACATTCAATTATACATAAAGTATATTTTGGATCAAACTATCTCTATCTTGTTTACTTTATTGTAAATGCTGTATTCAAAGTATGGAAATATACCTTGGGAGTAGTTAATTGCTTTGCACATGATAGCTTGTTGCACAGATGGTCTAACAGTTTTACATGCCTCACTCACACACATTCATCATCATATCTATAGGCTACGAGAAGGGTAAACAATTGACCGTCAACATATATTTCACAACTTAGTCTTGACTTGTGAGGAATATTTTTTTATTGACATATATTGTGGATAACATATTTTACAGTGATCATGAGTGATCCTCCTTGCAACTTCACAAATGTGGTGGTGAAGATCACTGTGAGTAAGTGTGTTTGCTCTGTTGTTGCTGAGGTGCAGGTTGGTGTTGTGCATCTACCTATACAGGTAGGGGAGGTGCCTGGACAGGGGTTGATGGTGGCTGTTCAGGTGGGAAGGTGCCTGGACAGGGGGTGATGGTGGATGTGCAGTGGGGGGCATGTACAAGGGTGGTGGTGGCTTTGACCTTTTGCGGGTAGCCTGTGCAGGTTGTGGTACAGGTGGGTGGGTGTGATATGGTACAGGTGGGTGGTAGTGATGGCTCCTCTCCATGCGTTGTCTTTGAAGGGAATCCATTTCAGCATGCCCTCCATCATCTTCATGGCCAAGGAATGGTGTTTTGCACTCTCCTCCCTATGGATGGATGTGATGTCATTTATGTTCTTGGACATGTCTTGCCAAGATTTATTCATCCTGTCCAACACCTGGGTCAGTCTGTCCTCCACCTGAGGGATTTGGCGCATGTCCTGCAGTGCATCTGACATGTGTGACAGAGTAGCCCCTATGGCCTCACATCGGCCTGCTGTTGGAAGAACTCCTCCTCCCACTGGCCACCATGGCCATCTGCTAGCCCCCTTTGCATGGGACGGCTGTGGATACTACCTTCAGGTCCACCAGTGGGGGGATAGCAGGTGGTAGGCTGTGGGCAGGAGATTGTGACCAAGGGATACCTGCACCTCGGCAGGGGCGGTAGGTCCCTCACATGGTGGAGAGAATGCCTGGGATGCACTGTCTTGGGAAGAGTGTGTAGAGGAACCAACAAATCTGACCTGGATGTGAGGGCTGTGAGGGAGTGATGGCTGTGTTGGGGTATGTGACAGCTGTGGCTGGTTAGCTGAGTGCTAGGAATGGCCAATCCTGGGGGTTGGAGTATGAGGCACTCCGCTGTGCGGGGCTGGGTGGCCTTTGATGTTTTGCCCAGTAAGCCTACTATGATGTCCAGGGAATCTGACTTCTCATCCTCTGTATGAAGGGCCTGATAGTCTTCATCCTCCTCCAAATCCTCCACCTCCTCCTGTACTTCCTCCTCCTCCTCCTCTTGCGCATTAATGGCAGCTGAAATGGCTGCTTGTAAGAGAAGTGGGTTCTCCTCATCAATAGCCAATCAGCCGCCACTGGTGGATGGTCCAATGTCCTCATCATCCTCAGCACCTGAAAGACAGAGGTTGCAATAGAATAAGTAATTGCTCTAGTATATTATGTGGTGCAACACAAGGGTTGATTCAAATGAACTTTGCATCAACAGTTGATGCACATGTGACCTGGTTTGGGTACACCTACACTTGACAGTTCACACCGTAGCAGTGAGGTGTTGAATGCAGATGTGCAATGTGAAAGCAAACTCACCAGTTCCAGCCACAGCTCTGTGTTGTTTAGAAATCCCTCTTGGTGTCAGCTGCTGAACCTTGCTCCTCGTATGTGTAGCAGAAGATGCGGTACCCGATCCAGAAGCTTGAGAAGGAAGTGACACCATGCTTAATTATCTGTACGATTGCAAACAGGCACGTGACACGCACATCACTGATTGATTATGTAGGGAAATTTTTACACACCAACTACAGATGCTATGCACAATGGGCTAAATCTGCTAATGTCCTTCCCCAAGGATTTTGTCATTGTGAATGATTTGGAAATCCATATTTTGAAACACTATATGGCATGCTTACCTGACAGACAGATGCAAGTGGGTTTGACTGCTGCAGTCAGGATGTCTCACATAGACCGGGATGGTGTTGTTTGCAGCACTGAGGAAATCCTGACAGCAGTTGTTATGGGACAAACATGTCCATATTCAAGTACACTGGATGATAGCAATTAGTTAACATGTATATGTCACTGGTATAGACCAGAGATATGCATTTTATGGCCAGTGTGCCGCATGTGGCCCTCCTGACCTTTATATGTGGCTCCACCCACTTCCTCCGTTGTCTCCACCCACTTACTATATTGGCTCCACCCACATCCTCTGATGTCAGATGTAATACCCGATCTGAATTTCAGAAGGGGAGCCTTCTTCATAGTAAGGTTTTGATAGGGGGTTCCAATGCCCTGAGAAAATTTTGAAAAATATTAAATCAAAAGTGCATCTGAAGCACAATTTTGGAATAAATTAGCTAAAATGACTAATGCATTGAAAAGGGACACTTGAAATATTCCAGTGCTCTATGTGCCGATTTGGGGAAAGGACAATACTGGGGTATGCCATTTTTAACAGAGTCTAATTGTGTGTCATGAGTTCAAAGATGCAACTTTTACGTAGCTTACATAGCGTATGTGACAAAATAAATCAAAATGTTCTGAAAACACTCTAAACAGATAAATTGAATAAAATCATGCAATACACTTGAATGAGTCATGTTGTCACTTCCAGTGGCTGAAGGGGTTTGGATTATAAATAGTAGAGAATTCTGTTAAAGCGATTAATTTTAGAGAAACAATTAAAAAAAAGATGATTACCAATTGGGCTTGTTGCTATAACTTACTACCCTGTAGCAATATACGTGCATTTATTAGACATTCAGAATAGTAAAAACATGGAACTTAACTGGCCTTTCCAAATGTAGTTCTGTATCACACAGACAAGAAAGAGATTACAAAAGAGGCATATGTTCAAAATATTACTTTTTAATTAAAGAAAAATTTAAATCCCCCAAAAAGTCCTAGAAGTACCTAGACCAAAAGAAGAGTTACTGGCTGGGCAGTTTGAATTTGACCATAACTCGAGTCATACCTTCTAGTGCAAAATGACCATAGTGCCATACAAAATATAAATATATAAAGACAAAATAACTAAAAATAAAATATGGATAAATACAAATAAATACATGTTCTAAAATGATAAAAGAAAAAGCTAATTAAGTCTTATAAATACAAAATATATAAAATAAAACAAGAAATATAACATCCAAACAAGGAAGACACATAAATATAACAAAATATTAAATAAATTGAAACTGTCAATAAAGTGTTATAAATGCAAATAAGTAACATTTATAAACTAGAACAATGATTAAAAATCCAAACACGGTAAAGCCAAACTTTTTAACTTATTCAAAACATTGCAATAACACGTGTTTTGTCAGTTGGATTGGGCTAGCATCTATTTTTCCAAAAAAGCCCACAAACCGTCTAAATTGCTTGTGCTTTCTAAGTCTCCCTCTTTCCTTGCTTTACTCCTAGTGTCATCAGCGGCTCTTCCTCCTTTTGTAAGCCATGGCTGAACGTAGGGGATGGGGATGAATCTCTTTAATGGTGGGCCAACAAGATTTAAAAACATTAAAGAAGATGTTGTTTCAGTCAGCAATGATGCTCTTGTAGATCTGCATATGAGATTTATTTGGGAAAAGCCCTGCTCACATTCTGCAGCACTGATAGCAATAGTGTTTAAGGCCATCACAAGCTCCTTCAACTGCCTTTTAATTTTGTTCCCTCCAGATTCCTTATACTCTCAGTAAGCACATATGGTTTCTCAACTGGCAATGTTGAATCTTTTACACAGAGACTCAATATCACTTTCACCATAAAGAACAGGTAGTTCATCAGGCCAGTACTGTTGGTATAAAACTTTCACTTCACTAATCAGTATTTCATACTCAGTCTTTTTGTCAGTAGAATTAGTACCTCCTGTAGACAATAAACAATGTCTTAGATTTTCTGCAAGGCTACGAAAAATGTGTCCCTGTTCAATTATTTTGTCAGTGGTCTTTCCTTTGTGCAGCATCACACCTTGGAATATATTTTCTTCTATGGCCTTTTTACACTGTGGGAAATGGTTTCCTTGCCTGTCTACCATGGCCTCAAATACTGCTATTTGCCTACAAATAGCTCGATGAGCATCAATGATTCTAGAGTCTTGTTTCTGTAACTCAAGTGATAACTCTGATAACTCCTGAAGAGCATCATGCATGAGGCCAAGATTAGCAACAAACTGGAAAGATGATAACCACCTTCCTAGGCCTGTGTACATATTTTGTGTTGAACTGTCATGGGAAACATCATTAACTGCGCTAGTAAAATGCCTTTGAGAGGGCAGGATAAGCATTCCAAATAGCCTCCACTATTCTGAAGCTTGATGCAACCCAACGAGTATCTAACACTCTACCTATTCTGAAAAGCTGAATGTCAAGACCTTCTGCACATTCTTTTAGCTCCAAACGTTTTTTAACAGATATGGCAAATAGAGAATACAGCTTATCAAGTACGTTTTTGAAATGATTTGTAGCACCAATATCTTTCATGACATCATGAACAGCAAGTTCCAGGCGATGTACTGAGCAGTGCCAGGCTACAATATTGGGAGAGATTTTTTCTTGCAACCTCTTTACAACACCACTGTTGCGGCCAAATATCACTGAAGCTCCATCACAGGCAACTGAAACCAGCCATTCGGAGAGAGAAAGTCCTCACTTGATGTCAACAAAAATATTAGCTGGGGAGTCCATGCCAGGTAGCTGCATTCACATGTACACAATTAAAGAACTTTTTATATTTAAAGCAGTGGCTTCATCTAGTAAAAGACTTACTTTTGGGGAAAGTTCAATTATTTTGGCAAATATCTTCCTCTTCATTTCTGAGGATATGTGGCATTGTATGTTTGAGCAAGCTAAATTGGAGTGCAAAATTCACCCCATATCCAGTCCATTCAACTGGTGGCAGTCTATCTCTGTTTAAAAACCACATGCTGGCTTGTTCTGCTTTGCTTCCTTATAAGCTACACAGAATATTCTGGCTGTTGCTTACATTTCTACAGATTGAGCTTTTGCAGTTACTTGCAATAAATGATCGTTTTTAGCGTTTTCTAAAAATGTTAAAGTTGCAACATGAGCCTTGGTTTGTGCATGTTCTGCAATCTTTTTCCTCAATGATTTCTGCTGTTGGTCTATATTGATGCCATATGCCTTCACAGTAGCCTCAGTCCATTCTTTGAACAATTTCATTCCCCTGGATCTCTAAGTACCAAAATCACGGACTTGGCGACACACGGAACAGCCATGGTTAGGGCCTTTAACAATTAACCATGGATGCTTGTGTTGGAAATACATTTTTTGGTCATGTTTCCAACCTTTAGGAAGAATGCCTTTCCTAAAAACTCCGTCTGAATGTTGTTTAAGTGATAATATGTCAAACTGTTTGCTAGTGCTTGGTGTTTCCTCTGTCTCTGTATCAAGCTCAACAGCATGATGCTGCTCATCTCTAAGAGGACTATCTTGTGTCTTTCCTTCTGTATGGGTGATAACACTGCTGCTAGTAGTGGTGTCACTCTCATCTAGTGCCTTCTCTCGCACTTCATCATCTTCCTTTTTTCCCTTCATCCATTGTAAGTACATGGTCTTGTCTAGCAAGTTTGCTAGCAGGCTCCTCATCATCTTTGGGCTTACATTTTGTGAAGTAGCTTGAAATCTTCTTCTGTCCAGTGTGTGACATTCTAGGGAAGCAAAGTGAAAGAAAACACGCTAGACATGTGCGAAGTGTGATGTCAATTCATCTAAGTAACAGGCACAGTTCTGATCAAGCATAATATTTATTTGCAGTTTGCACCAAAGATATTTCTGCACCTGCACATCTATTACCATGACTGATTACAAGTACAACCCAAATGGATCCTACTTTGTCTACCCAAATTCAGGCCTTTTCCAAATCATACCCCAGTCCTGCAGCACTCACTCGAAAGATGCACAAAGTTATTAACATTTGGCTCACTTTTAAGCTTTGGCGTCCGGTATTACTACAAAAGCAGGGTGAGGTGCCAGTGTGAAGAGTTAATTACACACTGCGATTCACAAAAAGTATTAATTAATTCGACACTCGGGCTGGACTGGGAACCCAAAGCAGCCCTGGTAAGTTTTGGTAGACCAGCCCCCATACAGTGCGTAGCAAGTGAGCGCAGCAAGCTTAAACACTGCTACAGGGGTTTGGGGGGGGGGGGGAATTCTCCCCTCAAGATCATTTTGTAAAAAGAAATACCAAAATGGTACACAACACATTTTCCATTACATATTTAGCTGTATTAACTTTCAAAGCATAGTAAATCGTAAATGATGATCTGACATAAGCACCAAGGCCAGAAAGCATGGAAATGTTACACATAAGCACCCATGCCATAAACCCTGGACATGTCACGCATAAGTATCCAAGCCATAAACCGTGGAAATGTCACACATAGGCCCTCAGGCCAGAAAGCATGGGAATGTCACACATAAGCACCCAGGCCAGAAAGCTTGGAAATGTCACACATAAGTACCCAGACCAGGAAGCACGGAAATGTCACACAAAGGCACCCAGGCCAGAAAGCATGAAAATGTCAAACAAAGGCACCCAAGCCAATGGCGCTGGAACAAATTTCAGAGTGTTGGTGCTGCCCTCAATGTTACATCACTGAAGTCATAGGATTGTGAAAAATCTAAACATCACACTAAGGACAAACATAGCAAATTAGCCTTGCCCATTCCGGCGAAGGTAGTGAGGGTGTGGTATGTTGCAGTGGAGCATTTTGAAGACCACTGCTGAGTGGTGTTGGTGAACTGTATGAACCAAATCTTTCCCCAATCCTAAACTCACCAACCCCAAGTGCCTTAACTTCCTGCTCTATCCAGTGCAGTGGTAGAATTCCTGTGTATTGGCTGATGCTTTGGACAGTTGAGTAACTGCCAGACACCACTAGTTGTTAATGATATGTAGGCATAGCTCTACGAAGAAGCAGTAACGATTCAAGATAGCTCGATGTAAGACTCTGAACCAAATAAGTGAATAACATCTGCACCTAGACAATTCACTTCATATAGCGTTATATGGCTGGTTCAAATATTAGTACCATGAAACATGATAACTTGTTTTTATAGTGCTTGATAAATGTGGGCTTTGTCACTTTAAAGCCCTGTAAATACTAGGTGTGACTATTCTATGGTTCTACTTCAGAAGGATGAATGACTAAGAGTGAAGTGTGCAGATTAACACACACACACACAAACTCACACACACAGATTCCACGGTGATGGGGATGTTTTGTTTAATCATAAGAGTTACACTGACTTGTTAACAAAAGGGGAAGCACTTCTTGTTTCTAAATATTCATTTTGGCCTTAGTCACAGTGAGTAAGTTGTGAAGCTTGAATGAGGAACAAGGTGTTCAACTCATAATACCAGGTGTTATGTTGTAGGGCCACTTTCTAAAAATGTACTTCACAAAGCTACAGAAATTTTCATTATCACTGTTGTTGCTCATTATGAATGTTTCAACAAAGTTTCTATACAGTACGTTAAAAAAAATTATAATCCAGAAATTAATAATTTGATACTTCGACTTACATTCTTAATGGAGAACCCCAGTGAGTAAGGTATTTGGTCTATGGTGCAATACTTAATGCTACAATGTTGTACCATGAGGCGCCGCAGGGACCGGATGTCACGTCCTGCTGCCAGAGTTTAGTTAACTTGTGGGAGGCTGGCAGGCGCAGCCTCCGTTGCTAAGAGAGGGACTGGTAAGACTGACAAAAGTGACCGGCATTGCAGCGCGGCCAAAGTCGCGCTGCAAGTGAGAGAGTGGAGTGCAGCCTAAATAATTGATTTCCTTCAGGCTTTGCTCGGACACATGGGGCTCCATTCACCATGAGCTGCTTACTCTCACCATTAAAGGAAGCCAAGCAGTGAGGCGAAAGGAAGGTAGGTGGACAGAGTAAGTGCGCCAACAGAATCACCTTTCACTGTTATTGCCACTTCAAAGTGAGTAATGTGAGGAAGACAGGTTAGATAGAGGAGACCCGACACCTGTCATTGCATCTGGTATGTTCGGTACCTCTGGGGCCTGGTACTTTAACTTAAGGCAATCTCAGGAAGGGGCTGGCGAGGTGAGCAGGCCCCCGTCGAAATGGAGAAAACTCTAAACTACCCAGAGCCGAAAAACAGACCCGTGCTTTGGGTCAAGGGCACTTAGCAGGCAGCATGTAGGCTTGTGTTTAATGGTAAGAGTGAAACTGCATGCTGGCCTGAGCCTATCCCAGAGATGCTTGTGCTGGCAGGCATTCTTCGCCGAGCTTCCTGCACCAGCTGTGTGTTGTAGCTACTACCAGGTGTGTATTTACAATGGATAACTTTACATGTATGTTCTGGCTTGAACACCTGTGTGGATTTATTTATTTAAACTATCAAACTTACATATTTGAATTTTTTTTTCAATGTAATGACTTTTGCGAGTAAGAATCGGAGGCCTAAGGTAGTATGGATATTTTGGACTCAGGTGCTGTTGCAGGCCACACTAGAGGAATATTTTTGCTCCGGAGAAAAATAGAGTACATTTTTAGCAAATTACAAACATCGCTCAAAAGTGTTGAACAATCACGGACGTGTAACGCCCTGTTTGAAATCATAATTTAGCGGACGCTTTAATAAAGGGTGATGATTCAGTTCAAAATGTATGATTCAGACAATCTCGATGTGCAAATGTGTGCAATGTCTGATATTTATGTTATGTTATGTTATCAGGAATTTATAAAGCGCGCGGCTACTCCCAAGAGTGTCCCGGCGCTGAGATAAAAGACCACCATAACAACCGATAGAGATCCACGTCCACATCCATTTATATGTTTCCTGTGCCTCCATTGCTTGATTTTGCAATGTACAAAAGGAGACAAACGAGGGTCTGACTCACCATGCTTTATGCACATACTTGGGTCAACATCCACAGTCACAATTGTAGTGCATCGCAGACATTAGTCATTTCATATCATAGTTAGTGTCATCACATTAACCTGGCACCACATTGCAGACATCACTCACAGGCAGTTCATGGAGCATGTGGGGGTGCATGGTGTTGAGGACATCCTCCTATAGTGGGGTGAGACAGAGGCGGGGTCCAGATTGTACACCAGAGAGAATTCTGACCACCTCTATCCTGGCATACTTCTCCTTCACCTGCCTCTTCTCATCCTGCCACTTCTTTGCAATGTCAATTACTGTACAGACATCCTCCTCCGACGCTGTGACAGAAGTGGCTAAATACTGCCATAGGGCTGCCTTCTGTGTGGCTCTGGTGCTGTAGGGGGGAAACCATGGAGCTCCAGGCTCATGGTGGTCTCCTCCTCAGAATAGTTTTTCTTCCTCGTCTGGAGTAGCATTATTGAGACAAGATGCAGAGCAGGCATGCAGGAACTCTGTGTGGCCAACCTGGGCCTTGATTGTGTGCTGTTTTTATTCGGTTTGTAGTGCAGGTCTTGCAGGTGGTGACAATTGACAGCAGGTGTATGTGATTACACTTCATTTGCCCAGAATACGGACATCCCGCCCCGACTGCATAGATTCCGCCCCGAGATGTAAGAATACTACTCGTAAATGCCCTTTGTGAATGGCGAAAGTAGTAAAGTTAGACTTTCATCTCAGTTACCTTTGTGAATCTGGCACTACATCTCCTCCTCTGTTAAATAAAAAAAAAAATAATGTATGTATATATATATATATATCAAAAAACAACTTGAGGCTCATTACTGGAAATGACGATTTATTCAGCATCCAGGCAAACACAGCATGCTTGCCTTTCTAACGTTTCGGCACAGGATGGCCTTGCTCACAGGTGGGAATCATTTTGCAAAGTGCGCTCATGCGTGCTTTAAAAGAGTATAACATCACGTGACTGCATGTTGAAAAATACAAGTCCCATAGTGCTTTTAAATCCTCACAGTAATATCTGCCAGTCCTCATATAACATCACCATAGTGGAACTTTTTTTCTGGCACAAGCACTAATGTTCTTACGGAATCTTGAAAGCAGTCAGGTGAGTTTAAATGCGTAATACAGTTATTTCTACTGGTCTGAAAAACTCTGCATACCAGTACGATCGAAACAGGAGAAATGAACTTTGTGTGATATATATATATATATGTATATATATATATATATCACTGCACCTCGTGAAATCGCTTCCTGAACAAAGACGAGTGCAGACCTCCAATCGTGCATAAATTATTTATTTTATTGCTTAGACTTCTGCCATTACGCGTTTCGACCGTACAAGCGGCCTTGATCACATGACAGCTCTCACAAAAGTGTACCGCTATTTAAAGTGCTAGTGCCACATAAATTCATGGACATAAACAAAATACTTATGACTGCTCATTAATACTCGCATAAATGCTAGTAATGTTATTTGGTTGATCGAAAAGCATCCTATTTACTTAAAACCTGCAATATGACCACAAATATAACAATATAAATATTTTCATAAATAGTCCCCTGCCTTCATACATATATACACGCTTAAATTTAAATGCCATGTTTGAGCAGTAGTGTAAAGTTCATGAATTATATCGACTTAAAAAAATTACAGAAAAAAGTTTTGGTGCTCCCCTGGCGTGGAAATGAAAATAAATCAACATATATTCAAAAAACAAGTGCATAACAATTTATATAAAAAATCCATATAAAAAAATATATCAAAATCCGAGATACCAGTCTCTCTGTGACATAAATTGCTCATATATTTGTTTATCCGATAGGCTCATATAATGCTCTTTCTTAATCAGAATAATCCACTGCCTTGCGTTTTCACTCATTGCTTAATGCTTGTTATGCACTGCAGTGGACCCCTGCTTAGTCTGTAATAACCGGATAGAGTAAAAGTGACAATGTGCTACAGTACCTCTGATTAAAGTGCCTAATGCCATTAAAGTACAAATATAGAGAGGAATAGAATTCAAGTTATTCAGGTGTGCAAAATTAGCTATACAGTAATCAGTTCATATATGCTTAGTTAAAACTCCAGATTAGACAGATTGCATGAGCAGCCAGGTAGTGCCGAGAAAACAGTTATATATATCATTAAAATAATAATAATGATAATAATAAATAGATACTGTAAAAACCTTGTTAAAAGATGACCGGAAATAAGACACAATGATAAAAATACCCTATGTAAAATATCCAATCATTAAAAACAGGGCTGACTCAGATCTTGAAATTACATAAGAATTGCACAAAAGCGGTCTCATACCATTAAATACATAATATTGTGGTTTGGCAGTTGTACTGCTAATGCTCAAAGAAGACTGTAATGGTTATAGGAAAGTATGAAGATCTTCCGTAGCGTTGAGTCCGCCCGGATGTTTAGAATCGAACTCTAATATGTAACTGGTCTCCAGGCGTCTCAGTTTAGCTTCCCTATCACCCCCTCTTTTTGTAATGGGGATAGCTTCGATGGCAAAATACTTAAGATGCTGTGGGTTGCTATCATGTACTGACTGAAAATGCCTAGCAACTGGGTAATTTTGATCTTTGTTGATTATCGCCCTGATATGTTGCAAGATGCGTTTGTGGACCGCCAGTTTGGTACTTCCTATGTATTTCAGATGACAGTCACATTCCAAGACATAAACAGAATATTCAGTCTTGCATGTTAAATGTTGCTTAATTTCCCTAACCGTGTTGGAAAAAGCAGTTGTAAAAGTTTTCACATTGGTTCCAAACTGGCAAACCTTACATGATAAACATTTTAAAAAAAACTTTCTTATTGTCAACCACATATCTTTGCGGCAACTCTCCTGACTATTTTTGACCAACATATTGCCCATACTCATGGATCTTCTAAAAGTAATAGAGGGATTGGAGGGCATCTGGACACCTATCACTGGGTCATCTTGGATAAAGTGCCAATTGCGTCTTATAATACTCCTCAATTGTTTCTCCTGTTTTGAGTATGTTAAAATCAGTCTTACAGGTTGAGTACTTTGTCCAACCACTACCTGGGATGATTTAGAGTTATAGGCAAGGAGATCCCCCCGAGCCCTCGCTTGAGATTTTAACATAGCGGCATCCACTATTGATGTGCTGTAACCCCTGGCTAAAAATCTATTACGACTTTCAATTTGCCTAATCCTCGCATCCTCTGGATCACTACAAATGCGTCGGATGCGGAGCATCTCCCCATAGGGAATGCTCCTAATTAAATGTGAAGGATGAGCACTTGATGCGTGTAAAAGGGTATTACCTGCCGTGGGCTTTCTAAAAAGGGTAGTGGTTAAAACATTATTTTCTACTAAAATTTGAACATCTAAGAAGGTCACTGAGTGCCTGCTAATGGTAAAAGTGAATTTAAGGTTAAAATCATTCTGATTAATTTCATCTATACATTTTTTGGCACTTTCCTCACTTCCTCGCCACACAATAAAAAGATCGTCAATATAACGTAACCAGGAGACAATGTTAGTGGTATATATTTGTTCATACTTGCGCATAAGGACCAGTTCCTCCCACCAGCCCATAAATAAACAGGCATAACTGGGGGAGAAACTGGCCCCCATTACGACTCCCTGAATCTGTTGATAAAACTGGCCACTAAAAAGGAATAGATTGTTTTCTAGGCTAAAAAGCAACATATCTAACAACATTCGTGTGTGTTGTGCATACATCATAGGTCTTGTTGTAAGAAAGTACTCCACTGCTCTCAGTCCATCACGGTTTCTAATACAGGTGTATAATGAACATACATCCAGTGTTACAAGTAGTAGATCAGAATTCCAAGACAGATCATTGATTTTGTTTATAAAGTCACTTGTATCCTGGACATATGACTTAAGTTGCTTCATATGCACCTGCAAAAAATAGTCTATGTATCTAGAAAGATTCTCCAATGGCCCATCGCACGCTGCAATGATGGGCCTGCCTGGTGGGTTCTCCATACTCTTGTGGACTTTCGGTATAAAATAGATAGATGGCACCAACGGATATTCTTTCTTGATGAATCTATACTCGTCCCAACTGAGGAGCCCTAAACTTTTCCAGGCCAACAAATTTTTAAACAGGGAGTCCTGAGTGCTCTTATACTTAAGTGGAGTACTTTTTTTTATAACATTGAGTGTCATTTAATTGGCTGTATGCCTCCTTCATATAGTCTTCCATAGGCCAAAGGACAATGTTTCCGCCCTTATCAGAGGTTCTTATCACCACATTCTCCTTTTGCAATTTCAAAATCAATTGATTGTATTGCCTTTCCCTGTTGGTATACATTTTTTTCGATCTATTGGTGGCGTAATTTAGTTTTTTGATCTGACTAACAACATGGTCACTGAAAGAATCAAGTCCATCCCGGGCCATTAGGGGAACAAACTTGGATTTCATTTTGAATGGCGTTTCAGGTATTGCCTGTGCCCCCGGAGGGGGCATTTCCTGGCTATGCAATTCTTCTCCATCTGCCAGTTCGCATAAGTCCCAGTATAAGCCTATATCTGAGACTGTTAGCCCCGGAAAATCTTTGCTAGTTCCGGCCTTGATGTTTGTGGCTGTCGATTCGATCATTGACCTTTGTTGATGAAATTTTTTAAGTTTTAGTTTTCTAATGAATTGATAAACATCAGCTCTCGTTCGGGTATACTGGAAGTTGGTTTCAGGGCAGAATGATAAACCAAGTGAGAGTAGCTGGGTCTCTGCTGCTGACAGGTCGATGTTTGCTAGGTTCACAAAGGTATTTGCCTCCTGTTGTTTTGTTACATTGTCAGAGCATGACGGATCTAACCTAGGTTTTCCTAATACCGTTTGGCTCGGCCCCGGCCCCGCTTCTTGGATTCTCCATTTCCTGCGGGCCTGGCGTCTCCCCCTTCTCCTTTGGGATTTTGTTTTGTAACCATCCCTTGGTTGCGTGGTCTCAAGGTGTCCCTTCTGCCCTGTTTTAAAATGTCTAACTCTTCCCCCAATGTGAGCTTGATTCCGTGCTCCACATTAATCCTGGTACTTTCATTATCCGATTCGCTCTCGGGTACTGAACTTGTTTCTGAAAGTGAAGATAACTCAGAGCGCTGCTTGTTTATTCCACTGTTCCCTTGCAAGCGTTTGTTGGCTGTAGCTGCCCTTAATGAATCATAACGCCGTGCAAAGGTGAAAATTTGGCCGTTAGCATAATCATCACGATCTCTTTTGAACTTGTATGCCTTGCGCACCTTTATTTTCTCCTCTTCTTTTGCCAGTCTTACGGTCATTTCCTCCCTCATTTTTTGTCCCAACCGGGAATCACCTTCTTGCTGTTTAATACTATCTTCTAGGGCTTCAATCTTAATTTGCAACTCAGTCATATCAATCTCGGCGTATTTTACCAGTATTTGCACCAGTCTTCGCGATGAATCCAAGTTACATTCACCCCACTCCGCCATCATCAAGGGGTTTGGCGCCTCATAACTGGGGGCTATCATAATACGAAGCCCCCTAGGGATTCTACCCACATCAAGATATCTTTTCAGTGAGCGCGCCTCCCACCACTTTGATTGTTCCTGGCGCTTGTATTTCTCCAGCAGTTTAAAATTATCCTTCAGTCCATTAGTTCTGGCACTGGAGCTACCAGCTCCCTCTGTATTGACATTGGCTTGATTATCAATAGAATCCGAGAACATCTCCTCCGCGGCAAGCTCGCGGTTCCTAAGAGCGTCGGCAGACATTCTGACTTGCAATTTAAATGTTATCACTCCTTGAAACAATCCAAAGCCACTGTCGAGCACTGCCCACACACTGCCCTAGGTTGCCAGGAGACAAACACACCTCCCAACCCGTGCAGCACTCAAATGAATGGGGTACCTTTCCGATTTTGAAGCGCTGAATATTTGGCAGCAATCCCCGTCTGGTATCTGCTCAGCCGAGCGATATCTCCGACGTGCGGCTCCCTTACTCAACGCTGCCTCGTACCTCCGATTCCCATAAGAAAACAAATTCTGATTGTTGTGCTGCGCATGGGGGCTCCGTCCGTTTTCCTTCCGAAACTCCAATTAGTGCCCCAGGGGTCCCCGCCAGTGCAATGCCACGAGCCCGCGGCGCTGTACGTAGGAAACCTTGACGGGGCAAACAGACTGTCTGCTACTGAGCCTTCTTCCTGGGAGGGGGTCTGCAAACCGGCAACAGTCTGAACGCCGGTAAATATCACTGCAACTCGTGAAATCGCTTCCTGAACAAAGACGAGTGCAGACCTCCAATCGTGCATAAATTATTTATTTTATTGCTTAGACTTCTGCCATTACGCGTTTCGGCCGTACAAGCGGCCTTGATCACATGTCAGCTCTCACAAAAGTGTACCGCTATTTAAAGTGCTAGTGCCACATAAATTCATGAACATAAACAAAATACTTATGACTGCTCATATATATATTATCTACTGGCGGTCGCCAGTAGATAGTTATAGTTAGGACCTATTATCCATAGGAAATCCGTAACATTCTATTCCCAATAACTTTGGCGTCGTTTGACGAATCATCGCGAAATTTTCAAAACTAGTGGGGCGCTCCGGTCCGCTCTTGTCTTGAAAGTTTGGGGGTGATTCATCAAGCGGGGGCCGAGAAAAAAGGGGGGTCCTAAAACGTGTTTTCTCCATGTTAATTCCCATAGGAAATTTTAGCCATGGCTACAGCCCGAACTGCTGAACGGAATTACACCAAATTTGGCAAAAAGGTAGCGCTTGGTTTAGAAAGCGACCTTTTTTTTAAATGGTGTAAATCCGTTCAGTAGTTGCGGAGAAATTAAAAAAATAAGAGTGAAAATATCAATTTCCCATAGGAAACTTTATGCAAGGCTACAGCAAATACTGCTGAACGGAATTACACCAAATTTGGCAAAAAGGTAGTGCTTGGTTCAGAAAGCACCCTTTTTAAAAATGGTGTAAATCCGTTCAGTAGTTGCTGAGAAAATCCAAAATAAAAGTTTCGATATCTATGGCCGCGGTGGATCCGCCCACCCTCCCACAAAGACCCCTGGGCAGAAAAAGCATTTTTTTTTTTAAATCGGCGGGATGCGCTTAGGTGCGCGGATCCCGCCGATTAAAAAAAAAAAACACAAGAAACAAGTGCGCAAAACGCACAAAGGGGGCAGGGTAGAAACACCCTGACCCCTAGGTCTGCTCAGGGGTCCCACAAGGACCCCTGGGCAGAAAAAGCACACACAAAAAGACCCCGCCCCCTCCCTGCAGCAGTCTGCAAACGCGCCCCTGGCGCGTTTTAAGAAGGGAAGTAATTCCCCTTGAATACTGGGGGTCCCTGGGGCCAACTAGCCCACCAGGAACCTCTTGTATGCGCCAGGGGCTGCGTTGCAGAGAGGTGTACAGAGGCCACGCCCCTTTACACCTCTCTGCAACGCAGCTCTGTGGCGCTTTGGAGGTACATGGTGGGCTAGTTGGACTCCAGGGACCCTCAGTATTCAAGGGGACTTAATACCCCAACCTAAAACGCGCCACGGGCGCGTTTGCACAGTGGTGAAGGGAGGGGCGTGGCTTCAGGTGACATGTGTGCAAACAGGCCCCGTGGCGCGTTTTAAGATGGGGAATTAAATCCTCTTCAATCCTGAGGGTCCCTGGGGGCCAACTAGCCCACCAGGTACCTCCAGTAAGCGCCACGGAGCTGCGTTGCAGAGTGTTGTAAAAGGGGCGTGGCCTCTGAACACCTCTCTGCAACGCAGCTCTCTAGCGCATACTGGAGGTATCTGGTGGGCCAGTTGGCCCCTAGGGACCCTCGGGATTGAGGAGGAATTAATTCTCCAACTTAAAACGCGCCACAGGGCGTGTTTGCAGACATGTCACTTCAGGCCCCACCCCTTCCTTCACCATTGTGCAAATATTCCTCTAAAATCAGCCGAACTACGAATTCCGATTTACTCACCTGTTATCAGGAGAGACCTCAGTGCTGCATCTTTGAGCCCAGTACTGATCCTGAAAAGTAATTTTAACCGTACTTACCAGTAACTTGAATTTCCTTCCATAGGATATCATTGCCTGCTTTTTGCTGAAAAAGTTTCTAAGTGTCGATTTTTGAAACATACAAATATTCCTCTAAAATCAGCCGAACTACGAATTCCGATTTACTCACCGGTTATCAGGAGAGACCTCAGTGCTGCATCTTTGAGCCCAGTACTGATCCTGAAAAGTAATTTTAACCATACTTACCAGTAACTTGAATTTCCTTCCATAGGCTAACATTGACTGGTTTCACTTGGAAATTCTTCTGTGTGTGGAGTTTTGGAACTTTATAATATTCCTCTAAAATCAGCCGAACTACGAATTCCGATTTACTCACCTGTTATCAGGTGAGAACCCAGTGCTGCATCTTTTAGCCCAGCACTGACTCTGAAAAGTAATTCTAACCGTACTTACCAGTAACTTGTATTTCCTTCCATTGGAATCCATTGTCTGGTTTTCAGCAGAAAAGTTTCAAAGTGTCGATTTTCACAAACTACAAATATTCCTTAAAAATCGCCTGTATGACTTAAACGCATTCTTTCAACTGTTTACAGGAGATGCACCAGTGCTGGATCCAGGATCCACCACTGAGTAAGAAAAAGTAACGATAACACTACTTACCTGCTAAGTGAATTTCCTCCCATAGGATAACATTGGTGATTCTATGTGAAGAAGTTTCTAAGTGTCAACTTTTAAAATACAATAATATTCCTTAAAAATCACTACTGTAACCAAAACGCTTTTACTCAACTGTTTACAGGAGATGTCCCAGGACTGAATCTAGGATCCAGTCCTGTGGTTAGAAAAGTAATCCATAAAGTAACTAATTGCATTTAACTAGAAATTCACATTGAGCTCAATGTTGCATTGTGTTTGAAATTGTGTTGCCCATTGCAACAACTGTAACTACTGTACTTAAAAGTCTATTGCCTATTTGCAAAGTATTTAAACTAAAGTAATTCATTCTGAGAAAGTATATTTTGTAATGTAATGTATAATGTAATTACAATGTAATTTAAAAATAAAATATGTAAAAATAAATAGTTTAAAAAATGTAGTAAATCAGTATCAAAAAAATAAATATAACAATTAATACATTTAAAAATTGTCATTTACAAAACCTTTGAAATTCACTGAAAAAAACCATAGGTTTCAGACATGTTATAGTTAGGAATTAGCATTTAAAAACCTTTGAAATTCACTGAAAAAACCATAGGTTTCAGGCACGTTATAGTTAGAAATTAGCATTTAAAATACCTTACAAATTCACTGAAAAAACCATAGGTTTTAGGGACAGTTATAGTTAGTTGGACATTGCACTCGTACAAAACCCGTGAAATTCCCCGTTATAGTTAGTTCAGCTAACTATAACTCGCGCCCCCGCAATGCACTGCTGATGACGTCACATATTACATCACTCATGACATGGTCAGTGACATCACTGATGACATCACTGATGACATCACCGATGACATCATCCACGTGATAATCTGATGCACCTCCTCACACCCTAATATAACCTTTGATACACTCACTCTAAATTACAGACTGCCATTCGCAAAACCATAGACACTCCAACACCAATAACTACATACCCACTCACTGATTCTTAGGTCTACACACACATCCACTCACTCACCCGTACAGTCACTCATACTTACGGTCACTCAGTACAGGACTATCATATGCACTCATACTCCTATATAGACACTCAAACACCGCCACTCATCCATAGAGGTACTCACACACCTAGTCAGTCATGCAAATAATTAAACACACTGCCATTTACTCACCTATACAGTTATACACACACCAGCTCACTTACTCATACAAATACTAGCACATTCTTACGCTCTTATACAATCACTGATACAAGCACACACTCATCCATACAGTCACTCTCACAATCACACACTCTCGCTTATAGCTATTTATATACTCCAACACACATATATACTGCCTTTCACATATGTAGTTACTCACACATGTACCACTGGGACATACATTCACTCACTAACACACTCTTACACACACTTACCCACCCATACAGTCTATCACAGATGCACTCTTGAAACCATCCACCCAGTGAATCACCCACTCACACATCTATGCACAGAGTCGCACACACCCCACCCACACAAACACTCAGGCACCCATACAGATACTCAGACAACCAATCAATAACTCATATAGACACTCATGTAGCTATTCACAAACCCATGCAGCCACTTACACAGCAATAGACAGACGGATACAGACATTCACCCAGTTTAGTCACTAACCCATGCATTCAGTAAGATACGTTTAATCACTCACTTATAGAGTTAGTCACGCACCTACTAAATCATCCATACAGACACTTATACACCCACTCATTCTTCAATACGCCTTTCCCTATATATATTAAAAATATTTAAACTTTACAGAAACACACAGTCACTGGATGATGTCATCAGTGATGTCATTTGAGATGTCATCAGTGATGTCATCAGTGATGTCACTGACCATGTCATGAGTGATGTAATATGTGACGTCATCAGCAGTGCATTGCGGGGCGCGAGTTATAGTTAGCTGAACTAACTATAACGGGGGAATTTCACGGGTTTTGTACGAGTGCAATGTCCAACTAACTATAACTGTCCCTAAAACCTATGGTTTTTTCAGTGAATTTGTAAGGTTTTTTAAATGCTAATTTCTAACTATAACGTGCCTGAAACCTATGGTTTTTTCAGTGAATATATATATATATATATATATATATATATCCAAACTCAAAGGTAGCCCCAATGAGAGAAGCCAACCGGCAGGTAAGTAATTCAATTTTATTGACGACAATCTTGCAAGCAGGCATCTGCACGAAAACCAGCATCAGCAGTTCATAGCCTCACCAGACGCGTTTCGGGAAATCGTTCCCTTCTTCTGTGGTGGCCTGTTAACAAAAGACTTATAAGAAGACAAGGGTACCCCAATATGTGAACCTGGGGAGGTAAGATATATTTAGAGAACAATGGTTCAGGTGTGGCCTTAATAGTCCAAAGCAAGAAGTACCCCAGTTTTGGGAAATCGTTCCCTTCTTCGTGGCGGCCTGTTATTGTTGTCAATAAAATTGAATTACTTACCTGCCGGTTGGCTTATCTCATTGGGGCTACCTTTGAGTTTGGATTTGTAGCGGCTGAGCCCAGCTGCAGGAGAAGCTCACCACAAGAATGTGGGCCTGTGATGGCGCCAGGTTGGTGTTATCAAAGCGACAGGAGGCAGCGTTCACGACGAGTGCAACAAAGCAGAACAGGCATTTGCAGCAAGACTTTGCTTCTGCCCACAAGGGTAACAATGATGCCTTTATTTACTGCTAACTTTTAGATGGACTCACATGAGTTTATTAACCCAGGCACTACAAGATCCATAAGGCCATGGGGAGTGGCCACGCCCACTGGGGCAGGAACTTTGAAATATAAATGGAGCAGGAAATGCCGTCTTTTGTTAACAGGCCGCCACAGAAGAAGGGAACAATTCCCCGAAACGCGTCTGGTGAGGCTATGAACTGCTGATGCTGGTTTTCGTGCAGATGCCTGCTTGCAAGATTGTCGTCAATAAGATTGAATTATTTACCTGCCGGTTGGCTTCTCTCATTAGGGCTACCTTTGAGTTTGGATTTGTAGCGGCTGAGCCCAGCCACGGGAGAAGCTCACCACAAGAATGTGGGCCTGTGATGGCGCCAGGTTGGTGTTATCAAAGCGACAGGAGGCAGCGTTCACGACGACTGCAACAAAGCAGAACAGGCATTTGCAGCGAGACTTTGCTTCTGCCCACAGGGGTAACAACAATGCCTTTATTTGCTGCTAACTTTTAGATGGACTCACATGAGTTTATTAATCCAGGCACTACAAGATACATAAGGCCATGAGAGTGGCCACGCCCACTGGGGCAGGAACTTTGAAATATAAATGGTGCAGGAAATACCGTCTTTTGTTAACAGGCCGCCACAGAAGAAGGGAACGATTTCCCGAAACGCGTCTGGCGAGGCTATGAACTGCTGATGCTGGTTTTCGTGCAGATGCCTGCTTGCAAGATTGTCGTCAATAAAATTGAATTACTTACCTGCCGGTTGGCTTCTCTCATTGGGGCTACCTTTGAGTTTGGATATATATATATATATATATTTTTATTTTTTATTTTTTTATCCTGTGTTCGCTTTATCGATTCCCTTGAGCAGAAATGGAGCAGACAAGAATGCGGGTCGCTTCAATTCAGTTTATTTGCCTTCCGCCATAACGCGTTTCGGCTGCCTAGACGGCCTTGATCACATACAATTACATCTCTTCAATCAGCCTTCTTGGTGATTTAATCATTTGACCTGATCTGGTTACTGGAAGATGGGAACTGTCATCTTCATTGTCAGAGATTTTCGAAGATGGTGAAGAAGTGACAGCAGTCACTGAGATTTCAGGTTCAGTCTTTCCTTCACCATCTTGATCAGAAGACTGATGACTCAAATGCTGAAAGGGAGAAGAGTCCTTTCTAACCGACTTTCCAGGATGCTGGGCAGCCACCATATTTACCTTGGTGGACACTACGTGAAAAAGTTCAGCACCATATGGAGCATCAGATTTCCTCCTTCTCATTTGTTGGGCATTCACTAGATCTCCTGTCTTAAACTCAATGGGCCCGATTCACAGAACTAACTTAAGACAAAATCCTAAACTTACTACCATTTTGGTATTCACAGAATGTACTTACTACTTTTGGTATTCACAGAAGTCACTTACTACTTTTGGTATTCACAGAATGCACTTACTACTTTTGGTATTCACAGAATGGATTTACGACTACTAACTTTACGTCCGCACTCGGGCCGGAATTCCCGCACCCAGAGTGGGAATTCCGCACCCAAGCCGGAATCTCTGCTTTTGGGCCGGAATCTCCGCTTCCGAGCCGGAATCTCCGCTTCCGGGCCGGAATTCCCGATTTCGGACCGGAATACCTCCATTTTGGCCTGATCAACGTTTCAAGTGCCTACTATCCCCCACCACGCTCCAGTTGAAGTCAATTAACACTAACTGCAAGACCAGCACCACAAAACATATAAAAGCAGCACACATTGAAGGAACAGGTTTTGCCACAGAGAGTTCGTGTTTTCAATCGCTGTACATCGCCAGAGGAAAATGGAACAAATGAGGAGGAAGAAGAACTTTACTACTGAGGAGACCACCATGGTTGTGGAGTTCATAGTGAGGCACCACAAACGCCTATATGGTCTCCCACCTTACTGCACCAGTGGCACACAGAAGGCATCTCTATGGCAGCATTTAGCCACTGCTGTCAGAGCATTGGGGGTGGAGAGGCACACAGTCCGGGACATCAAGAAGAAGGTGCAGGACGAAAAACAGAGGGTGAAGGAGAAGTACTCCAGGGTCGAGTTGAACAGGATACTCCCTGCCCCACACTCTGGACCCCGCCTCCGTCTCACCCCACTAGAGGAGGATATCCTCACCACAATCCACCCCCACATGCTCCATGGGCTGCCTGTGAGTGATGTCCGCAACGTGGTACCAGGTAAATGGGATGACAAGAATAAGTATATGAAAAGATTGTCTGTGTTGCACTGCCATTGTGAGTAAGGAAGTTGTCCAAAGTGTATATAAAAATATAGTCAGTCAGAGACTCATGTGTTACCCTCTGTATGTTGCACCACAAGTCCCAGAATCCTTTGTATTAGAAATGGCAAATCCCTCTCCCACTATTGAAAACATGGGCCCAGTACTGCTGCAGCATATACCTAACCATGCTAAGTAGCAATTGACAAAGTGCCCTTTCCATTCATCCAGATGCGGCTGGGTCAGTCAAAAACGTAAGGGGGTAGGGGTTGCGGAGCATAGGAAAATCAACTGACAACTGAATTGGGAAAATACAAATTATCCAAAAAGTAACTCACCCTGTGCCAGCCAAAATCGCAAAGCAGAAGGTGAGAGAATCCCCAGATCAAAATATGTCATTCACATATTCCGTTGCTTATTTCCCACCCTGCCACGCCATTACATCCCCAACGCCCCACTGCTCCTACCTGCACCGGCTGCGGCAGTACTTCACAACACTGTTAGCATGCAGAAGATATGGGGAAATGCCTGACAAGTTCCACATGTACATTTCCCATTTGGTTACTTTTCTATCTTCTCACCTATTGACACATTCAGCCAGAGCACAGACAACCGCAGTAGCAGAGGTGCCTGCATCTTCTGGGAGGAAACAACTTCATCCAGAGCAACGCTTACCACCCTCACTAACTGGTAAGTCAAACTGGTCAGGAGATGGTCAAAATGCATACATTGTCAGGAGACAACAGAGGGACATATAGTGCCCGAATATGAAAGGTAACCAGAGATGAAAAACTAGCTTAATAACTATTGGAGTTGTCAATGGACATTCACCTTTAGCAAATGACATTTGTGAATAGCGAAAGACAAAATATAATATGTCTTGGCTCATCATACCTTTGTAATTGGGGAACATAACATGTATTCCACCAACAGTCCCAGACTTGGGAACTCAATCCTGGAATCGAGTGCCACAACAAGTCAAAAGAGGGTCCCCACTATATTGTAATTGTTTCTGTAGACCTAATCAAGAAATCCAATGTTAACAAATATGACAATGATGAACAAGAAGTGAGATACTATTGTCAGGAGTATTGACAATGCATCCACTGTCCAACTTAGAATGTTTTCACTATACATGAAATCGCCCAGTCCACCCAGCTGGTCATGTACTTTTTTCATTGGATGGCTTGTTTGTTGGCCATCAACAAAACACGATAGTGGACCTTACTTCAGGATTCATGGTCATGTCATTTTGATAGACGTCGCTTATAGGCAGTGGGGCCATTATAAGTTATATGTGGGATCACTCATGATATTAAGTGCTACACACTTCTGCAACGGTGGTGCCCACAACTGCTTGTGCTTATCCTGTGGGCCTGAAATTGAGTGCTTCACATGTGGCAGCAGAAATGTAAAGTTGCAAACACACTTATCATTGTAGGTCCAATGAGGTCCTCCCAGATTCAAAGACTCACATTGACTTCTGCTACAAGGTTGGCTGTGACATCTGGTCAGGGACCACACACTGGGCCGGTGCTGGGCCATGGTAAGTAAACCCAAGAATAATGTACCTGAATGCTCATGAAATGTGCCTTTAATCTCCACCGTATGTTGTATGTGTTGTACAACACTGTTGTCCTGCATAACAATATGCTCACATATGACATTTAACCACATACCAGATCAGACCTTGGTGGCTAATGAAAGGATGACACAAAATGTATGCCAAGTGAGTGCAGAATGGACATAAAATAGTACAATGTGTCATATGAAGTGTCCAAAACACAACTGGCTTGCAATTCAATGATATGAAAACTCCCTAGCTAAATATCAATGGTAAAATCATATTGAAATTGGTATGGATGAGGCTCATACTGATGCCAGTTGTGTTCCTTTGAGATGGGTGTATGGGCTGCTAAGGTGAATCTTCAGGAAGTGAAATTTTCAAATCACTTGGCTGAAAAGCACCATGCTAATCCAGTGCAGGCGGAAACCATCAAAGCTTCTCAACTTAGCCACAATGTGGGAACATAGCCAAATGTTGCATTCTGCTTGCTTCCTCTTCTACTGTATTCACATATATAGGTGAGTGGTTGACATATGAGGTTAGGATGTCTGCTGTACAAGACACCATCCGTTGTCAGCTAAGTACTACCATGATGTTGGAAATGGAGTATGCAAACAGAGGACACTCAAAGGATGGACATATGAAATGTGTGTTCTCTCATTCAAAAATGAGCTTTGTGACTTCATGGGTAGGGAAGCACAAATGACCCACATCATGTACCTGACTATTGCACATCTCACATATGAACTCCTTTTGACTTGTCAACAGACAACATTACACTCATGAAACCTGTTAGTCTTAATGGTGAAGGTGTAATCAGTGTAATGCGGAGGAGTCCTGATCATTTATCCCCTTCCTTGAAATATCAGTAACCTTCTCATACAAGTTTGTCTGTTGATGTGTCATCTCATTGATGTCAGTGCTGTGTGGAGGTAACAGCTGGCAACTGCTGCATGTGAGCAGGGGCCCACATGTAAAGTCCATGAGGTAAACATGCCACACATTGTCCTGGATTATCCTGTCAATGGTCATTGAGAATGACATGTTAGCTCATAGCTACCATCTGGTGTACTGAAATATGGACATGTATGTCTCATCACAGCTGCTGACAGGATGACACCAGTGCAGCGTACACCATCCCGGGGAATGCATGACATCCTGGCTGCAGCAGTCAAACCCTCTCGCACCTGTCCATCAGGTAATTGTGGCATCAAGTGTGTCACTAGCTTAGATTACTAAGCCATGACAAAGATCAAAATCCCCTTCTGTATAGAATCTGCAGTTGTTGTTTACAAAGTGACATACATATTATGAGTGTCACATGTGCCTGTTTGTCAATTAGTAATGCAGATCATTGAGAATGTTGTCACTTCCCTCTACAGCTGCTGGATCGGGGACAGTTATGTCAACAAAATCTATGAGGAGCCAGGTTCAGCAGTTGACATCAGGGGGGATCGCAAAGGGACAGAAAGTTGTGGCTGGAGCTGGTGAGTTTGCTTGTAGAATGTACATCTCCATTTAACACCTCAGTGCTATGGTGTGAGCTGTCATTTGTGATGATACCCTAACCAGGTTACATGATCGTCATCGGTTGATGCAAAGTACAGGTAATCCAAGCCTTGTGTTGCACCACATATTATACCAGGTCAATTACTAATACGGTTGCAACCTCTGTGTTCCAGGGGATGATGACGATGAGGAGGACGGACCTTCAACCAGTGTTGGGCGACGGGCAATCAGAGGGGAAAATCCACTGCTCCTCCAGGCAGTTATGTCAGCAGCAAGTCATTCGCAAGAGGAGGAGGAAGTTCCTGAGGACGAAGACTTGGAAGATGATGGTGACTATATGTCCATCCTCTCCGGGGATGACGATTCTGATGCCATGGACAGAAATCTTGCCACATTGCCCAAATCTTGCATGGCATCACATCCTCCGCCCAGCAACGTTCGTCAGCCTCCTCCAAACCAAACAATTGCCTGTCCCCAGCATAGAGCTAACCAGCCACAGCTCTCACGCATCCCAACACAGACATCACTCCCTCACAGCCCTCACATCCAGGACCGACATGGTGGGTCCCCTACACGCTCTTCCCTACACAGTGTATCCCCGGCATCCTCTCCACCATCTGGGGGAAGTACCAACCCTGTTGTGGTGCAGGTATCCCCTGGGCACCATTCTCCTGCCCACAGGCTTCCACCTGCCACCCCCCCTGCTGTTGGACCTGCTGGTCTCATCCATGGCCGACACCTGCAGAGAGGGCCTGCACCTGGCTATGGTGGCCAGTGGGAGCAGGACTTCTTCCAACAGCAGACAGATGTGAGGCAGGACATTCGTGCCATAGGGGCTACCCTGTCAGACATGTCTGAGTCCCTGCAGGACATGCTCCAATTCCCTCAGGTGGTGGACACACTGACCCATGTTTTGGATAGGATGGATAGAACTTGGCAGGACATGTCCAGGAATATGAGAGACATGATATCCATCCAAAGGGAAGAGAGTGCAAGACACCATGCCTTGGCCATGAAGATGATGGAGGGCATGCTGAAAGTGATCCAAAGTCTCCCTTCACGGTCAACGCAGGGAGGGGAGCCATCATATCTGCCTGCAGGACATCACATCCACACACCTGTACCACCAACTGCACAGGACCACAGCAAGGGTACACATCCACACCGGTGCCCTGAACAGGCACTCCCACCACCTGCACAACCACCACCACCCCCTGAACGGGCACTCCCACCACCTGCACAACAACCACCCCCCCTGAACTGGCACTCCCACCACCTGCACAACCACCACCACCCCCTGAGCGGGCACTCCCACCACCTGCACAACCACCACCCCCCCTGAACGGGCACTCCCACCACCTGCACAACAACCCCCCCCTGAACGGGCACTCCCACCACCTGCACAACCACCACCCCCCCTGAACGGGCACTCCCACCACCTGCACAACAACCCCCCCCCCTGAACGGGCACTCCAAACCACCTGCACAACCACCACCCCCCCTGAACGGGCACTCCCACCACCTGCACAACAACCACCCCCCCTGAACGGGCACTCCCACCATCTGCACAACCAGCCCTTATCCACACACAAACACCAACTGTACATACACCATCTGCCCCTGCACATGTACGTCACCCTGTACAGGCACATGCACAACACCCACCTACACGTAGGCGACAAGCCAGACCTGATCCCTCACAGCGATCATCACCTCCGAAATTGCGATGTCGCAATCACGATCGCCATTGACAACATCACAAAAACAAATTGACCACTGTGAATATGTGTAAAGAAAAAGTAAAGATCTTCACAAGTCAAGATTCTGTTGTGTATCATGTCCTGTATACCAATGTAGGTGGCCTAGAGATGTGAGGAGGTATGTGTGTGTGTGACACAGTTACAAGTGTAACCCATCATTGCAACAAGCCATAATGTGCATAGCAGATGACTCACCAAATACGTGTCCATTTTTTGTACCAGACATTCACAATGAAGTCAAACAAGTGAAAGTAAGTAAGATTCTTAAAGATATGTATAAATGATTTGAAGAACAACCGTCCGTTTGGAAGAAAGAAAGGAAAACAAATGATGATCTTAATGCAGATGGAGAAGGGAACTTGGATTGGGGTGGGGCAACAAAAATATAACACGTCAGGGAGCGCCAGGGAAACCAGTCTATTTACAAGGGGAAAAGTAAATAATTGTCCACAAAGAAAATTCTGTCAAAAAGTCAAGTGTCCTTCTGGTCATCCTCTACTACCACAATGTCCAGATCCTCAGAGTCTGATGCAGGCACATGGCTGGCCGGTGCAGGAACAGGCACCACATGGGGTCGGGACACACGAGGAGTACGGGGGGAAACAGTGTGGGCCAACGGACAGGGGGAGACATTGACAGTGGTATGGGAAGGAGGTTGGGAAACAACAGACGACATGGCTGTGGCCATGGAATTGACGCTGGTAGTGAGGGTGGCCAGAGCTCGGGCAATCTCCTCTCGCATCATGCGTATCTCTAGACACAACTGCAGCACGATGCGAGAGGACATGTCTGGCTGACCCTCACATACCCACATCAAGTCCTCTGGGACAGCCACAGGAGGAACAACACAGGGAGGGGCTTGGGTGGGACAGGAGGGATGTGGTGCCTCAGGTTCAGAGCCAATGTTGGGGTCGAGCTGGCAGCTACGATGAGGGGACTGGTTGCAGGGGATACAGCTGGAGTCCCCGATGGAATGGGGGCCTCTAGAGGTAGGGAGGGGCTGATGGCAGGCCCAGGTTGGGTATTGGCCTGCCCCGGGGACACCTCGACAGAACCCACAGGTGAATGGTCTGGGGTGGAGTAGCTCTCCACCACCCCCTGGCAAGAGGTGTCAGGTTCTTCCCCCCCCCACTTCAATGTCCACAGCCTCCACCAGGGCCGTAGCTCCAGAGTTGTGTTCCTGGTCAGTCCGGGTGGGCACAATCCCCCTGCCTCCAGACGTTGAGGGTCCCTCCTCATCCTCTTCTTCCTCACTGGTAGAAAGAGGTCGTAGCCGCCGGCGCACTGATGTTCTCCCGCTCCGAACCTGGTCCTGCTGTTCTACCATTTGGCCAGCTGTGCCCACTGAAATGTAAGCAAAATCATGATGTAGTGGTTGTATACTTCAGGACAAGACACATACCTAGATGAGCCAAGGTCAGACTTTGTTTTCCTCTGATCACACTATACAGTTGTCAGTGTTTATGAGCTTACATTACGTGTATGTTCACTGTCATCTCCTGACGAGAATATTTGTGGCTTACACAACTGTATTGGCCAACCCTCAACTTTGGCATTCTTGTGATCTGTGTGTCCTGTCACTGCTACATGGGCAGGTTCCAAAACCAGTCTACCAAAGGAGATCAGAGAGAGTCCAGATTTCATTGAAATTGGCCTGTGATATGGAGTCTCAGCTCTTTTACGTCTGGACAAATGTCATCTGCTGTGTAGCATTGTATGGGACAAGACAAATGCCGAATGTGGGTCACACATCCACATACGGTCTGGGCTATTTGTTTTGTTACGTTGTGAGTCTAGCCTTTTGATGTCCCCTCACAAAAGCTGACAATCCAGTGCCACATATTGGCTTTGGTGACTGATAAGGTAGTGCAGTGCACCGGTGACCAATAGTGGGTCGTTGTGACAGCTACCTGTACATGTGAAATGGCATACAAGCCACTGAGGGTAAGACGTGTGTCAGTGGACACACTTGGCAAATTTGGAAACACTTAAGAGTGAGGCAAGGATCTCAAAGGCTGTCTTGACTCCATGGCACATGATGATCTGTCTCAATCAGAACCCAAACTCAACAAATGCAATGCAAGTCACAGCATCCAATACCCTTTGGCCTGTCATACACACACTGGATAGTGTCTGTACCATTCCTCATCCAATGCACACATCAGTTATGATTCCCTTGGTTCACTGTTAGTGGTGCTGGCAGTGCAAATTTCAATACAAATGCACAAGTGTGGCTCAATTCCCCAGTTGTCATGAAGTAACTACAACTCCCAAAATGCACTCTGTCCTGTACAGTCCATATGCCACAGTGAGCCTTTTTATTCATGATGACTGCTGCATGGACACAGAATAGGTGAATGGAGGCATGGAACACACAATGGTGCAGCACTGTCTTCACTCACATCATACCCCCAGACACATATTGCATATAATGCACTTACCAGGTCTCTGCTGCTCATGCTCCTCCAGCTGAGCATGGAGGGTCGGCTAAGATGCTCGCAGGACCCTCCTGTACAGTGGGGAGAGGCGAGGACGATGCACATGGTGCTGGGAAGACTGGCCCAGCAGCTCCTCAGCCTTGTGCCGGGCCCAGCGTTTTAGGTCCTCCCAGTGCTTGCGACATGCCCTAGCAGTCCTGGTGTGGACGCCCACTGCACTGCAGCGCTCACCGATGTTGGCCCATAGCCTGGCCCGGGCTGCATTGCTCAGCTGGTATTCAGGGTCCCCATATAGCTGAGGATATTTGGACAGCACCCCCTCAGCCAAGATGTCTAATTCCCTTTCAGTGAAAGGGGGTGCTTTCTCCTCATAACCCTCAGCCATTTTGGGGGAAATAAGTTTAAGAAGAGCAGCAGGATGGCAGAGGATCTGATCTGTGACAGAGGATGACTCAGAATGAACACAAAATGGCTGTCAACAACTTCCTGTGATGTATTTCCTGTCTCCCACTTCCTGTATATCATTTCCTGTATGAAATAATGTGTTCCGGTTCATTTTCGGAGATTACGGCCCGAAAACATAGTTTCCGGTTCCGGAGCGGCGGGTCCGCATATGCGCCTTACGCTCCGAAATCGGAAATTACGTTTTCGGGCCGTAAACTCCGAAATTGACCCTCCTCCTCCGCAAGTAGTTTTGCCGCATGGCAAGGGGCAGAGCAACAAACGCATTCAGCGACATGTTGAAAGGGTTTGTGTGTGTCTGCTCTGCAATCATACATGCTGCTGGGCTGGGATTGGCTGCAGTGTGTCAGCTGATGCATGGTGGGGGGTGGTAGGCACTTGGACAGGTGTTTACCCTTGAGGAAAATGATCAACGGCCACAGTGCAGGTATTCCGGGCCGGAATCGGAGATTCCGGCTCGGGAGCGGTGATTCCGGCCCAATAGCGGAATTCCCGCTCCGAGTGCGGAAATTCAGGCCCGAGAGCGGAAATTCCGGCCGGAGTGCGGACGTAAAGTTAGTAGTCGTAAATCCATTCTGTGAATACCAAAAGTAGTAAGTGCATTCTGTGAATACCAAAAGTAGTAAGTGCCTTCTGTGAATACCAAAAGTAGTAAGTGCCTTCTGTGAATACCAAAGGTAGTAAGTGCATTCTGTGAATACCAAAATGGTAGTAAGTTTAGGATTTTGTCTTAAGTTAGTTCTGTGAATCGGGCCCAATGACTTTGCATGTCGCCTCTTGTCTGCATAGGCTTTCATTTTTTTCTTGTTAACCAAGTCCTTTGTTCGAGTTGTATTCTCATTCCCTTCTCTTTTGTTGGTCAACTGAGGTAACTTGGTTGTCATTGCTCTCCTGAACATTAATGTTGCAGGACTTTCACCTGTGGTTGAGGGAGGTATTGAATGATAGGCTCGAAGGGTAGAATTCAATACAGTTTTTAGACTGAGCGTCTCAAGAGTTGCACCCTCTACTGCTTTCTTTAGCGTTCTCATAAAGCGCTCAATAAGTCTTTTACCCTGCAGCCACAAAATGTATGTTCAGATGCTCCAAGAAATCCTTGAATTCTTGACTGTTAAACAGCAGCCCATTATCAGACTGCAAAATGGCTGGAACACCCCATGTCGCAAAGATACCATCTAGTTTCTCAATGACTTGCTCATGAGATGTGGATGAGAGATCCTCTATTAATGGAAAACGTGAGTACTCATCCACAATTACCATCAGATGATGTTCATTATCGAGTGGACTAAATAAATCGATGGCTATTATCTTCCATGCATGCTTAGGGAGTTCTGACATGGGAGGAGTATGTTGAGTAATGTTTATAGAGAGGCAGTTACATAGATTTTAGGCCTTGAGTTCCTTTTCAACCCTGTCTTTTAAATATGGAAACCAAACTCGGTCTCTGAGAGCTGTTTTGGTGGCAACAATACCTTGATGTCCTTCATGAGCCACTTCAATTATTTTCTTTCTCAAACTCTCCGGAATTGGGATTCTCACCCTTAGCAGTATAACTCCTTCCTGAGTTATAGACAGTTCATCTTTAAAGTTTTGGGATTTTGGGTATTCACCATCACCGCTGAGAGGTCGAGTGTGTCGGCTCCATGACTGATATGTGATTAAATCTTACAACTTCAGCATGTCATGGCTCGTGGCAGTGATGATCTGGGCTAACAATATGGCAGCTGGCGTATTTGATTTTACAATGAAATTAATGTAGTCTTCAGCCATCTTGGATGGAGTACCCTGACCTTGTATAGGCACTCTGGAAAAGTAGTCAGCAGGGTTTTGATCCTTCCTTGCATGATGCACAATGGTATAATTGTACTCTTGTAATTGTAGACCCCACTGTTCAAGACATCTTGGCATTTTGGACTGACAATGATAGTCAGTAAAGCTTGATGATATATGGCCAAAGAACTTTAACTGTGTATTATGGAACTCACACTTGCCTGCATTCAAAGTCCGGCCTGCATCAGTAAGTAAACAAAATACTTGGGTGAGAGCTTAATCATTCTCCTTTTGGGTAGTTCCGAAAATCAATATGTCATCGCTATAATTGAATGCATTCACAGCAGGCTGTATGACACGTTGAATGACATCTTGGAAAAGATCTGCAGCTGATGACACATCAAAACTGAATCTCTTATATCGAAACAGACCAACATGCGTAGAAAAGGTAAATAATCTATACAAAGAGGCTACAGAGCATCGCACCTAAAATTTTAGTGGGTAAGGATTAGAAGAGTTCAGCATACTACATGAGTCCAGAAGACCAGCCCCCTTAGTCTTCCACATAGGAAAGACTACATAAACAATTCCAAATATAGGTGGCTCAGCACTACTGCTTCCTTGCAATAACAATCTGTAAAATCATTAAAAGGAACTGGAACACCTTGAGAACCCTAGATACATTCCAGGAACCACCACTGTTCTCTTATCACAGGGGACTTAATCTAGCAGACCATCTGGTACATGCCATAACTTGGCCCAAAAAAGCAAGCAAAGATGAATCAATCGTATCTACCTGGGGCCTGATCCCCATCAAAGGCCACTACAAGTGCCAGAGGTGTGTCGAATGCTCCACGACACTCAACACCAAGGACTTTAAATTCAAGGAACACACATACCCACTAAAAAGGTTCATTCATTGCAGATCCTGTAATGTCATATATGCCATACGCTGCCCATGTGCATCAACATGTTCTATGCACACGCATATGAGTACCACACAGTACAACACAATTTATGTTGGTCAAGGATGAAGACAATGGTGTCCTTTTGGGATGTTCACTTTTAATGGTGTGTTGCTTAACAAGCCAGCCCACTTTTAATGGTGTGTGGCTTAACAAGCCAGCCAACACGTGTTTCGTCAATAGGGTGTTAACCCTTGACTTCTTCAGGGCTGTAACGAGGCAAGTGGATTCTTAGACCTTAGAACCGGTGATAATTCCGACCCGGTAGGTCATAGATATTCCACAGTGATGGTCTGAGTGTAATTCCTTATCTTTTCTGCCTAGTGAGTCTTAGCTCAGGCTGTTGAAATATTACTCCTGACCCCATCACGCGGTCAGTTATTCCCAATATATGTCAAAGCCGAGTCCGGCATGCTATTTCCAGATCCAGTGTTAGCCAAACCACAGTATGGGACTCTCAGTTAATACGGCACAATACGCCGTGGGTGAGTCTGTAGCGAGTACGCCCGACTCTCCTCGTGTCTCCGGGATCGCGTTTCAACCGGATGCGGTGCCCATGTAATCTCTTTTACATAGGGCAAACCACCCAAATGATCAAGGATTGGATAATCCAACACAGAAGCCGAATCAGATGTGGAATATTGAACGCTCCCCTAGGACTACATTTTCAGGAACAAGACCATAAAGAAAGAGACTTTACCTGGCAAGTTATAGACCAACCCACTTTGCCATTAAGGGGTGGTAATCTGCAGCAACTACTTAACAGATGTGAGTGCAGATGGATAGCTCATTGCCACACAGTGGACTATGGTCTCAACACCCTAGATGAATGGAATAATACCCTGACATGCTAGATGTGTACCATGGCTGCTATCCATCTTACTATTACAACTGCCCTAGCCTCCACTGTATCTTTGTAGACCATCTTATTAGTCCAAGTGCCCTAGCCTCCACTGTACCTTTGTAGACCATTCGTTTCCTTTCACTATTCTATGAATTAATTTTTAAATTTGTATTTCTGTTAACTACCAATCCATTCTGTTAAACAATTATCATGTGGAGTTATTCAAAGTAATTTGTGGTTTTGTTCTACTTAATTCCTTGAATTGGGGACCCCTATGCCAAGGGCGCCCCTCTCTCAGAATATTACTTGTATGCTAACTGTATTATACCATGTATTCAGTCAATTCCAAATAATTTTTTTTAAACTAAACCTGCTATGTTTAATCGTACAGGCATCGCTGTCTCAATTTCTACAGCTCATCACCCCCCTTTTTTTCTCCTTGTTCCCCCCCTTCCCTCTCTCTTAAAATAGCGATGGATTTATTTATTCATTTATGGTAAATTGATTAGTTGCACAGCAAGTTTTGTCCACACCTACTATGTTTCTTGATCATTGTGGTTCAATAACAATTATACAATTGATGTATACAATATTTCTGCCCTTTTCAGTCTATGTAACCTCGCTCACATGTACCATTTTCTGTCTCTCTGCAACTATTCTCAAATTTCATGGGTTAAGTTCCTTCTCCGTACTTTTTCCTCCGTCACAAGCCCCCCCTTGAGACTTTTCTCCCTTGCTATTTATCTGGTGCGACGCCGTTGCATCACACACAGGCACATTCCCATCTTGTCCAATTATAAGCCTGCAGCCACTTCCGGGCTGACATTCACAGAAGGACACACGCCGGAGGCACTTCTTCCTCCCCGAACCACTGACAACGGACTGATCCCTGCGCCCGATGCAATCCACTATAACTGGAAGTCTCAGCGCGTATTATACAATTCCAGGTTATTCACGTTACCGCAGTGTATGGCACACATGCTGGTAATTCATGTAACCTCAGTGTACTGTTTCCTTCCTGACCCTACCCCCCCCTTTTTTACAGATGGACGCTATCCTTGCTTAAACTGGTTTCGTACACCGCCCGAGTTGGATTGTTCGACCAGACTAACGTCGGTGCCGCGTCTTATTCCCGTTCCCTCAGATCCACTCTTCCTGTTCGATTTATGCCCACCGATGGAAATCATAGTAAGTGACTGCGCATTGACAACCCGTTGGTTTCTTGATGAAACTGTCCATGCCGTGACCACTCTCTCATCTCCCTGACTTCTCTCCTCCCCTCCCCACCCCATAGATGGATTCCTGACCTCATTCATTCCAGTCCTCACACTGAGCTGGTAGCAACCCGCTTCCAGTATGTTTTTTAGTTTTTTCTCCTGCTTTCACAGGCAGTCATCTAGTCCTTCCCTAACGCCTCTATCCTCCTCTCTAGCGTGAAGCCGCCTACTCAACGAGGTGCTTACTTCTCTTCTACCGCCACCCTCGGACGCATCATGCCCCCTTTTTACTTCAGTGCCTTCTACATTGTGTGTTGATTGTTCAGACCATGCAGGTCAGTACCTTGGCACTATAATTTTTCTATCCCTACCCATGTGATGCTACACGACCTTGCGCGGCCATTCATTGCTCTCTCCTAGCCTTGTCTAGCCCCCCCTAAAACCTTCTTTGGCTCATCCCCTTGCCCCTGTGGCCTCTATCCTGTCACCTTAAATCCTTCTCTTGGTCCACTATTGAATGTTGCTATTTATTCTCCCCATACAGCACTGTTTTCTAAAAATTGTAACCTGGTCCTGATGATGGCCTAATATTGTATAAAGGCCTAAAAGCTGTCGACTTTCACAGCGTAATTTACGGCGCCTCTCACGTGATTGCCCACAAAGATTAATCTGTACTCACTGTATCCAATGTACGGGCATCATTAGGAATGCACACTGTATATATGATTTGTTTTGTCTGCGCCCTTCTTCCCGCTGTATATACTCCTTCACGTGTCACCAGCGCCGTTCACCCTCTCATGAGCACTTATGCACAGTATAACACAGGTTACATGACATTCAATGTAACACAGTGCATTTATGATTGTTTATTTTGACCATACGACTAAATATATGGAAAACGTTTTTCCTCAACCATATGTCTCCTGGTTTCTTGTCTCCCTGCTCCCCTTCCTCTGCTCATGGCAATTGGTTGTGCTCCCTTGTAAATTGCCTACTAAACAAAACCCTTTGAGACACTGTTGAATGTTATATACTACTTACCCTGGTCTCTACCGGGTTTACGGGTAACCTCCTGTAGTTTCTTACTGTCGCCATAAGATGGCAGGCTTGCTGGAATTATGCAATTGCGCTGAAAGTGCTCCTGCTCTGTGTGCAAGGCACTTTTGGAGAAAAAAGGCAACACAACTTCAGTTTAGCGGGTAGTGCTGCTGGGGCAGTGATAAAGTATACCAAAAAGTTATGAATGGAATGCTTGCATTAATCTCAGCCGACTGGTAATTACTTGAGGCTGCATCCCAATCCATAATTATTTTGCACACCATGTCACCTCAATGGAGTCCATTTCTACAAGGACCTTAAATCTGAAGTTTTGTGCAACTCATCTTGATTATTTTTATAGATTGTTTAATGCCAAAATTCAATTTGAAAACTTTTTTCCATAGATCACGTAATCAATGTAATTTGTATATCCATAGGTATCATCAGTGTTACTGAAATGCAATAATGGTGGTAAATACATTGAATAGTAGAGTAGAAATGGCATGTACCATTCAGAGCATAATCTTCTCATCATCAAATGTACAAGCTCTATATTTCAACATTGATGGGCTTCAGTTAGTTTACTTTAAATCCCCAAAAATAGAATTGCAAAATCAACAAAGCGATGGAAGTAAGGCTTGAATTAATCTTAGCCACTGGCAATAGGTCAGGGCTGCATTACAGATAATATTTTTGCTTACTATGCCACTGTAGACAGAGATCCACTTTCAACAAATCAGCCTTGGTTCTGCTCCAATGGGAACAGTCCAGCCTGAACTGCTAGACCAGGTACCCTCCAGATGGGACCACAAGCAACCTCAGACTGGTTTCAACCTGCTTAGGTTTCATCAGTGAAGTGCAGCTTGATTCCTATAACACACAGGTCATGGGGCTCACTTCTTGGCACACCCATCATACTTAACTCATATACTTCAAAAACAAAAAGGTGATGGTTGGAATGCTTGAATTCATCTCAGCCAATAGCAATCGCACAAGGCCACATTCTAGGTCATCGATTTTTGCTCACTGTACCATTCTAGACAGAGACCTGCCTTATTCAAATCAATCTTGGTCCTGCTACAGTAGAAACAGTCCAGCCACTGGAACCAAGCTGAACTGGACTGAAGAGCTCAAACTAGGGTGAACCCAGACTGTGTTACTTGGTTTCTGGTATGAAGAGATTCTGGCTTGGCAGTTTCATGCTGGACTGTTCCTATTGGAGCAGAATCAAGACTGATTTGCATTAGATATTGGGTTTCTGGATGGCCCTGTCCAAACCTGTGGTCACTCTCTGGTAGCTTGGCACAGAGCAGTCAGGCTTAACTTAAGCGGCAATGTGTAAAGTATTTGTCCAACACATGAAACAGTAACACAGTGAAAACACCACAAAAGGTCTTCACACCAGTTTAGAAAAATAGATTATGACTTTATAAATAAAATAAGCCCAAAACACCAAACACTCAATTAGCAGAAGCCAAGATATGAATTTAAAACAAAAAAAATGTAAAAATAGCATTTAGAAGTAGTAAGTGCCTAAAGAGTTAATTTAATCGTGCTGGACCGGGAAAAAGTAAACAGTTCAGGCGGACCGCAATGGAGCGCGGGCCGGATACAGGCCCCACTCTGGCCCCGCTGAGCGAAAGTACCTTAATACTGGTCACAAACAACGAGATGTGGGGTGCAGCTGAGTGATGCATCGGTGTCGATCCCGCAGTTGAAGAGATGCACCACAACAATGGCAAAGCACTGGTTCGAATAACGAAGCGCCAATTCTGAGATGTGCTGGTTCTAAAGCTGATGTGCCGGGTTTCTCGGTTTCTCCACACAGTCAAAGAGATGCATAGATCGTCCTTCTGCAGTGGAGGCGATGCGGTGGTTCCGATGCGTCGGCTCCGTTAGCAGAACACTGGATTTGAGTGTAATGCACCAGTTATTTTCCCGCAACAGCGGTGATGCATTGATTCTGCTCCAATAAACCAGGCACAGGAGCAGGATGGAAGACTTTGATGTCCCTGAATCTTTTAAGAACAGGAGGCTAGTCAGCTAGCCTTGGAGTCATTTTTATCAAGTAATGAAGGTCCAGTCAGAGAGAGCAGCAGGAAGCAGAACAGCACAGGAAGGCAGCAGACTTCCAGAGCAGTAGTCCAGAAGAGTGTCAGTCCTTAGCACAGCAGTTCTTCTTCTTGGCAAGTTGGTTTCAGGTCGAGAAGTGTATTGAGTTGGTAGGATCAGAGGTCCAGTACTTATACCCAGTTGCACCTTCAAAGAGGAGTGACTTCAAAGAAGGGTCTTTGAAGTGCACAGAGGTCCTTTCTTCCTGCCCTGGCTCCAGACTCACTACAGGGGGTTATGCTGCCCTGTGTATGTGAACAGAGCCCTGTCTATTCAGGTGTAAGTGTGAGACTGTGCCCAGCTATTCCTCCCTTCCTCCTAGGAAGATGCATGAAATCACACCCAACTTTCCTTTGTGTGTGGCTGTCTTGAGGGAATACACTAAGAGAACTGTCACCCAGTCCAGCCAGTGATCCGAGACAGGTAGCAGACACCAAATGGCTAAGAGCAGGAAAATGCCTAACTTTCTAAAAGTGCCATTTTCAGAATAGTAATGACAAATCCAAATTTACCGCTAAAGAGAATTTATCTTTACCATTCCATAGTACTAAACAAGACAACTGTACATTCTATCAATTAGGAATTACAGCATATTAAACGTAATAAGGAATTCCCAATGTTAACCTCTGAAAGGGGAAGGCCTCTCAGTAGTGAAAAATACATTTGGGGGTTTTTCACTACCAGGACATGCAAAACATAAAAAGACATGTAATACATTTTTATTATGCTTCACCCTGCTCTATGGGCTACCTAGGGCCTACCCTAGGGGTGACATAGGTAATAAAAGGGGAGTGTAAGGCTTGGCAAGGGGTTTTAAGTGCCAAGCCTACATAGCAATGTAAACTGCACACACAGGCTCTGCAGTGGCAGGCCTGAGACATGTTTAAGGGTTACTTGAGTGGATGGCACAAGCAGTGCTGCAGTCCCACTAGTAACATTTAATTTACAGGCCCTGGGCACATGTAGTGCACTGTACTAGGGACTTACAGGAAAATTAAATGTGCCAATTGTGAATAAGTCAATCATAACATGTTTAGGGGAGAAAGAACACGTGCACTTTAGCACTGGTCAGCAGTGCTAAAGTGCTCAGAGTCCTAAGGCCAACAAAAAGGAATCAGAAAAAATATGAGGCATGCAGGCAAAAGATTTGGGGAAGACCACGCTAAGGCTGTCAGGTCTAACAGGCTGGATCTAATCTGAGGTGGCATGGTGGGTAAAAAAACCTAAGAATTGAGATACTACCCAAGTAATTGTCAGTGACTAAGATTAACTCAAGCAGTTCACCCATTGCAATTTTTGTTTTCTTCAGTAAGATGCCCATAGTGCAAGGGGTAGACCCAGCTATGGGATCGATGCTCATTGTGCCACTAGAAGCCACCTGCACAAAACTGAAGAGCCAAACTATGGTGAAACTGGTCTTGGGTTCTGTTGGACCTGGCACTCTCGGCAGGGTTCAACCTCAAACATTTGCCTTTACCCTTCACTTTTTGCTGAATTCATTTTTTCTGGCCTTAGGACTCTGTGCACTAACCAGTGCTAAAGTGCTTGTGCTCTCTTCTTAAAACATGGTAACTTTGGCTTAGACCCAATTGAAATATTTAATTTACTTGTAAAACCCTAGTAAAGTGGGACTACATGTACCCAGGGCTGTAAATTAAATGTTACTAGTGGACCTGCAGCACTGATTGTGCCACCCACTTAAGTAGCCCTTTAAACATGTCTCAGGCCTGCCATTGTAGAACCTGTGTGTGCAGTTTTAAACTGCCATGTCGACCTGGCAAAATAAAGCCTTTGCTAGGCTTAAACCTTCCTTTTATATACATATAAGTTAACACTAGGAAAGGTCCTGGATAGCCCAGAGGGCAGGGTGCAATGTATTTGAAAGGTCTGACATGTACTTTTAAGTTATACTTGTCCAGTAAGTGAAAAACTCTTAAAATCCTTTTTTTCTACTGCAAGGCCCATCTCTACCATAGCATAACATTTGAGTTGCCTTATTACATTTTATAAATCTAATTTCCAAATGGGAAGAGATAACTAGTTCATGTTTGGTGTCTCTGGATACAAAATTCAAAATACTAACTTATGGTGAAGTTGGATTTTAAATTGCAATACTGAAAATGCCACTTTTATAAAGTTCTAAACCTATCAAGGGTTTGGCCCGTAATCAGTAAGGCTAGGCCATATACACTACGTTAATCAACAACACATTTGCCCATACTGATAATCTTTCAATCTATCATTCATCTTAAAGATCACATACTCTAATTACTATGATCCTTTAAATTTATTCAGACCATTTTTTCAATTTTCAGAATTTATTTCGGAAAACATTATTTTCATCAATATTCATCAATTTATACACATTTCCTCGAAATCAATGACCTTACAACACAGAGAGACAAACTCACTTACACAACATGCAACACTAAACAAATCACAATTACAATAAACAATGCAATAACAAAAACATTCAATTCTTTGTTTTTCTCTTTGGTTCTGTACAAGTGAAAATTAAGATTACACAATACAAAAATATAAATATATAATTGTCAACCTTGTAGAGTACCATCCACAAAAAATGTTTTGACGTAGTTTTTTCTTTTTTGTACAAGGGCATACGGCCAAACAGTGGCCCTACTGAGCTCAAAAGAGATTTCATATACTAATTATAAGACTATATGGTTTAATTACACCTGTGCTACAGTGGTAAACTTTGCATAGCACACTTGTTTGGCTAAGGAAAAAACTGTTGACGCGTTTCGGACCCGTCCATGTGTCTTTAAGGGTTCTTCTCCGGACTCAGAACAAAAAGAGCTGAAAAATAACAAAATCACATTCTTGTTAGCATACATGCTATTCACCACATTCATTCCATATACCTTTGCCTACACCACACCCAAATACCTCTTTTTTCTCCAAAGGTAGTTAGTCCACTTTCTGTATAACCTCTCCTTTGCCGAACTCTAAAGATCCAGTCAACAAAAAAAGAGAAGAAGACCAATTTAGTTACAAAGGATCAACACAAAGGTCACCATTCTATATCTCCGCCTCTTCAACTACATAAGAACTTACATCAGCCATGAAGCCTCTCTGTAGCCATCAGTGTTCCTATGCATGTTTTTGAAATCCGGTGACGGCCCCGACATAGGAAAGTGGCTTAAGTTTGAACATTGTCTAGTGGACTGAAACTAAGTGCTGCCTTCTTGCGTTTATTTCAGGAGAATCAGATTTCAAAAACAAGCATAGTAAATTTAAAGGATCATTGTAATTAGAGTGTGTGATCTTTAAGATAAATGATAGATTGAAAGATTATCAGTATGGGCAAATGTGTTGTTGATTAACATAGTGTATATGGCCTGTGGATGGTACTCTACAAGGTTGGCAATTATATATTTATATTTTTGTATTGTGTAATCTTAATTTTCACTTGTACAGAACCAAAGAGAAAAACAAAGGATTTAATGTTTTTGTTATTGCATTTTTTATTTTAATTGCGATTTGTTCAGTGTTGCTTGTTGCTTGTTGTGTAAGTGAGTTTGTGTCTCTGTGTTGTAAGGTCATTGATTTGTGTATAAATTGATGAAAATAATATTTTCCCCAAAAAATTCTGAAAATTTAAAAAATGGTCTGAATAAATGTAACGGATCATAGTAATTAGAGTGTGTGATCTTTAAGATGAATGATAGATTGAAAGATTATCAGGATGGGCAAATGTGTTGTTGATTAACATACTTTTATAAAGTTAGCATTTTCTTGCCTTAGCCATTTGGTGCCTGTAGCCTGTCTTGGGTTAGATGACTGGGTTTAACTGACAGTTAAACTTTGTGAATCCCTCCTAGACAGTCACACAATAGTGGGATTAGGTGTGCCTGAATGGGCCATCTGCTGGAAGGATGGGGGTGGAGCTTAGCAGAGCCCCACTTGCAACTGAATAGCCTGTCCTCTGCCTTCACACAAAGGCCTAACAACCCCACATTGTTACTGCAGCCAGCTTGGCACCAGGTATGGGGAGGTAGTGAATTCTATGCACTCCAAAGACACTTCAAATAAGCTTCTCCCACCTTCCAGAACCAGGGCCCCAGGGTATTAAAAGGGGACTTCAGACACCAACTCTTCAGTACACTTCGCGACCTGTGACTACTCTGCCAGGAAGAAGGACTCTTGTGCTGCACAAAAACTATCACTATGCTGGACTGCATTCTGCTGGACTCCTGCTTTGCTGTGCTGACCTGATGCCTGCTGCCCTTCTGCCTGGGTGAGAAGGATTGGACCTGCATCTCTTAAACCCAGAACCCAGACTGACTCCAAGGGCAAGTTGGATAGCCTCCTGATCTGAAGCCTCAGGGATATAACAGGCTTCTAACAACATTCCAACTGCACCTAGACTCTGCCATCTGTGAGTCTACCCTGCCAAGTGTTGCCACCCTAGTCCTGGACCCTTGGAAGTGGGCTTAAGGTGCTTTGCCAGCCTGTGTGGATCCATAGGAACCGCCGCATCTCTTCTGCTGTGCGACGCAACTCCAAGCAGAACCGACGCATCTCCACTGCTGCATGGATTGGACCTGTCACAAGGACTCACAATGCTAGCACGGCTTGCATCGTCTTCAGAACCGCCACTGCGCCATGCATCCTAGGTGCAGAACCTCGCGTCTATTGTCAACAGCAGTCTTGATGCCGACACCATCCTTCACATTTCCCGGACTGAGCACTGCTTCCTCAATGCCGGACCTCGCAGCGCAAGCCCTGTCGACAGGATTCTCAAAACCGCAGCCTCGCCACATCTCAGAACCAATGCATGGGTACTCTGTTCAGTGGGCCTAACTGGGTTCCTAAAGTCAGCTTGCGCTCCATTGCGGTTGGCATGAATATGCTACTTTGTCCCAGTCTGGCATGACAAGATATCCACAGTTGATGCTTTACGCCTTTTGACAATATTTTCTCTGAAGACTTTAAAATTCAATATCTCCAGTCCTACTAATGGGACTTTTGTCATCGTGCTCTTGTTTTTTTATTATCAATCCCTCTATTTTCAAATACTGTTGTGGGCTCCTTTTCTTGTGTGTTTTCACTGTGTTACTGTTTAAAGTGTTGCACAAATACTTTACACATTGCCTCTAAGTTAAGCCTGACTGCTCTGTGCCAAGCAACCAGGGGGTTGAGCTCAGGTTAATTTGGGGTTTAGCCTGACAATAACTTTGGTTGTTGCTTGACCAGGGCTCACACTTCAGTCAAACAACAATCCAATTTCAAACAGGTTTTCTGGAGCCCAAGGACTCACCAAATGGCTATGATCTTTCTATATACACCCACATACAAATATCGCCAAGGAGAATCCTAGGGGCTCTGGAGAGGTCAATGGACCATTTCCACCGTAGGAGAATTAGAGCTGTTAAGAGAGATCATTAACAAATCATAGACATTTAGAATGTGTAACGAGTCAATGCTGAGAGGTTGGGGAAAGTTTTAAAACCTTTATTTTATCATAAGGTTAGAATTTCTAATTATCTTTATTCAGTTTAGTAAGTTACAGAAATAAAAGAAATTGGTTAAAAGTCAATACTTAATAGACACAGGGGCCGATTCCGATTTGGGCCGGAAATCTCTCCGACCGAGCCGGACCCGGAGAGATTTCCGACCGAATCGGACCCTAGCAGTCCGACCGAACGAGTACGATGCGCACGTATGCAATCGGACTCGATTCGGTCGGACTCCCATTGAAGTCAATGGGAGCCGGTCGTACAATGCGTACGCGGGCTCCCATTGACTCAATGGGTGCGAGGCGGACAAGGGCGCCCCCTACAGCGTGTACGCGGCGAAGCGACTCGCGCCGTACACGCACAGGTAGGGGGGACCCATCGGTCCCCCCTGTGTGCGACTCGCGCGGTTACGCGTACAGGGGGGTCCGACACGGACCCCCGAAGTACGGCTCTGACTGCTCTTTCGAGCCGGAGTGCGCGGCTCGGTCGGACTGCTTGCGGCGCGCATCGTACTTACCCGGCCGGGGAACGTCTCCATTGCGCGGTGCGAGTCGAGTCCGAGCGAGTCGGTTGGTGCGGTTAGACCCGGGAACGAGTCGGTCGGAGCGGTCGGGATGCCCGGACGAGTCGGTCGGCGATTTCGCATCGTACTCGCTCGCCCGGACGCGCGTACGAATCGGTCGAGAAATAGGGCTCCGAATCGGATCCGGATAATCCGAATCCGATTCGGAGCCCTATTGGCCGAGATCGGAATCGGCCCCACAGTGTTCCATAAAGAAACCCAGTAATCTAACTAAGGGACCTATTCTAGAAAAGAATTCCAGATGGAAAAGAGCGAGTCAAAGAGATGAACTTCTCATAAAGAGTAGTTCTGGAAACTCAGCCGAGTTCCCCACAGTTGCAATACCAACTGTATCTTTGAAAAGCGATTGGTGCAGTAGCATTGATCACAAAATGAATAAGGTAAATCACCTCAAGAACCTCTAAAGGGAATCCACTCTCAATAAAGAAGAGTTGTGGGACAAGAAGAAAATCAGGCAGCAGGACCACAGGACAGGGCATGGGATATAAAAAGGTGTGTCTTAACTAGCTAAGAACACTCATTAATATAGTTTTCTCACACAAGTAGCAACTTTTGAAGTCGTCTTCACTCATATCCAATACGAACAGATCACGAAGTGGTGTCGACAGTCATCCGATGCATCTTCTTCCGATTTCCACAGTGTGCTTTCTCGTCGTCAGGTTTGATACAGTTTCTGACACAATTGTTACATGAGGTCAGGCTCCCATGTGAACCCTCTTACCTAAGCAAAAAGATGCGCTGTAAGCTTGTTGCATAGACCAAACTAGTCAGTATTGTGAAAGCAAATGTCAATGTTATACCGAAACAACATTTATAAACGTCTATGTCAACATTTATTCCATACCGTTTTAATAAGTTCATTGTATTCTAGTGAAATGATCTAACATGGGGTGAGGAATAAAACAAACATGATATTATAGTCAGTGCTTTGTTAAAAATGACATCAATGCTAGCTAATCACATAGAAGGCTTTACTATGAGCAAAGGTCGAAAGAAAAGCTTTTTGGGCCTCGTTCCTGCACTGGCTAGAGTATAGTTGCCTGTGTAAAAATTTCAAAAAATACTCATTTAATAATGAAGCATTTCTAGTGATATCTTCCACTTTTACATTAATATAATAAGATATATTTTTGGAATATTTATTAATATTCTAACAAAGTACATTTACATTTTTATTTGTGTTATTTTTGTAAAGCAGGCATTTCAATAACATTAAAACACATTCTAAAATGCAATTCTGACATAGTAAATAAGTCAGCTTTTTAAATATATGGTAATTTCTCCCAGGTTTTTTGTGTTCTGGTTCCAAGAGAACCCGGTCTGGCAGTACAGGCTGTACTGTTCCTATTGGAGCAGGATCAAGACTGATTTGCATACTGCTGGGACTAATCTGAGGTGGGGTGGTGGGCAAAAAAAATGATTGCTTGAGGTAATTACCAGTGGCTGGGATTAATTCAAGCATCCCACCCATATTTTTTTGTTTATTCCAAAAATAGAATTGGGATGTTTTTTCTGACAGCAACCCCTAATAACTCGAGGAACATTCATATTTTTCAATGTCGACATTCTGGTGCACTAACAATAAAAAAATGATGCTATCTGATTGATGGACAAAGATGCATTTTAAAAACAAATGGGTAAGCTTCAAAACATCAACACTTAATATGTGTGAAGGGGTTCTTTACTTTTTGAAGTGTTCCTGTAGTAGCTTGTGTTTCGCTTCGACAGTGCACAAAATGTGAGCTATAAGCCATAATTAAGTGTAAGAAGAGCATGTACGGATGTGGTTTTGAAAGCAGAATTTCATCAGCATCCCTGTTTCTGCTTTTAGCAGTCCGTGAGTCTTCCTGCAAACATGCGCTTTAGAAACCTCACCTCTCCTCACATAGGTCACCCGAATGAATACCCAGTGAGGTTTGACATATAGGGGAATACTCGCATGTTGATGCTTGTATTATAATTACTGTAATTGTGTTCAACAGGATGAGCTTGTTGCCAGACTTTTCAAAGATGAAAGCAAGCGACGAATGGAAGCAGGGCAAAGGGGGCGTCATATCCTGTCACGCTGGAGTGTTCCTTGATTGAATCCTAACCTGCCCAGACACTGTCAGAGGAAGTCAAAAAGAGAGGAGAAACAGAGCCCATATAATGGAAAAAATGAGACAAAGAGAAAGAAAATGGAGAGGGAGCGAGAAAAGGGCAGACATGGAGAGAGAGCGTGAATGAGAGAAACATGCAGAAAAAAAGGGGAGGCGCCGTAAGGGAAAAATAGAATGGGAAAGGGGTACTACATGGAGTGTGACAGCTTAATGAGGCAGTGAGAAACGTAGAGAAAGAGAGGGGAGGGAGAGAGTGTGTGTGTCTGTTTGTATGTTAGAGAGAGAACGGGAGAGAGAAACACTGAGGGCCTCATTTATGAGGAATTGGCGTAGGGCAGCGCTGTGAGTCTTCTTGCTGCGCTACCCTACACCAATGTGAAAGGGCAGGAATGCACAATATTTATGAAATATGGTCCATTCCTGTCCTTTCTCTCTGCGCTGGTGCAGAATTTGCTGCCTAGCGCCAACATGGGCACTCTTGCACCATGTTGCAACAGGACTGTTTTTGAGCAGGAAGGGGCATCTTCCTGCACAAAAACAATCCCAAGAGGCGCTTTCCTTTTTCTATGTGTGCTGCACACATGGAAAGAGGAAAAAACTAGTGGGCATATTTACAATGTCCCTGCGCCACCGGAGCTTCACATTTTGTGACACTCTGTTGTTGCACAATGCTGAGCCATATTTACAAGGCCACGCAACGTCACGCTTTTTATGTTCTTGTAAATATGGCTCCTTTCACGCATTACTCTGTGTGATAGGGGCATTCCATGGGTGTTGCTGTGGGTGTTCCCAAGCAACACCCATTGATTCTGACGTAGTCCCAGATTTACAAGGTTTCGTAAATCTGGGAATGCGTCAAATTCTAATGCCTTCCCAGGGGAGGCTTAAAGTAGTGCAATGAGGAGAAATACCTTTTTTGTCCTCATTCTTTGCTCTTTCAATGTGTGTTGCATTCCACAGCACACATAGAAGGAGGAAAACTCCATGAATTATTGCTTTTGTGCAGGAAGGTGTCCCTGCAATGTAGGCACCCTTGCACCATGGTACAAGGGTGCCTGCTTTGGCTCTAGGCAGCCAATTGTGCACCAATGCAGAGGAAAGCACAGGGATGCGCCATATTGCTGTGAATACAATGCATCCCAGCACTTTCCTAATGATGCAGCTCGGCGCAGCAAGACGGCGTGCAGCGCCACGCTAGGTCATTTTCTAGTAAATATGCCTGAGTAGAAATAAAAATATTTCTCCTCATTGTTCCTGCTCTGGTGAGATGTAAGGTTTTGGCACTGCCCAAGGTTTACCTGACTAAGAAAATCTGGGTCAGCGTCAAAATCCATGGGTGCTGCAGGGGGAAAACCCACCGCAATGCCCATGGAATACCTCCTTGACGCCGAGTAAGGCAAGGCAGCGACTTGAACTGCTTTGTCTTACTCCATATTTATGAGACTGTGCAAAGCCACACAGAGTGGCTTTGCATCGCCTCATAGATATGATTGAAAGGCTTGCACCACCGGAGCATAAAAAAAAGTGACGGCCCGGTGGCGCAAGCCTCTGATAAATACCCCTGAGTTTGAAGACAACTGTGAGTAAAACCAGACCTGGCAATGTAAAGCTTCAGAACTGTCTGGGCCTCAAAGAGCGGTGTCAGATAAATTAGAGCCCTGTGAGTGCTACTTCTTACACAAGATCATAAATCATGTTTGAATGTCATAGGTTGTAAAGCAGTGCCTGGTGCAAACACATGCCACCAAAGTATTATGAAAGCAGACTTGTGGTAGCAGTAATGTGGTACTGTTTAACAAGAATATTTGTGCATTTGAATTGTGCTGCATTTTATTGTGGTGACGTGTTTTCTTTTTAGTGTTGTGTTGTGAAGTTCTGTGGTTGTTGTGCTGCTTGTATTGTAGCTGGTTTGCTGCATTCTTTTTTTGTTTTATGGTATATTGTTGTGTTTTTTGTGATTTGTAATTACTTTACAGGTGTCAACAAATGCTGCTTCATTTTCAGCCCGAGAAGCACATTCCTTTAATGTTACAATGTCAGAAAACTATTTACAATGGTGCTAGAACAATTTTCAGAGTTCTGGTCCTGGCCTTTAATGTCCCACACCCAAAGGAATCAGGTTTGCAAACATTTAACTGGTCCTAAAAGTATAATTGTTCCAAACACATTCAGCAGCAGAAAAGGAAGTTCGGTACTAGTCAAGTACTAGATTTTGAACTATATTGTCACAATCAATGGTTAAATATATCCTGGAAGCATACCGCCGCTCATCAATGGCTCATGATCCATTTAATAGGCTGTTTGTGCAAATAAATCACCAGAAACAGCCACTGCACTCGCAACTCCATATTATTGACTGGGAAAGAGTAAGGCCTTAATATCTGTCACTATTTACACAGCTTATGATGGACTGCTTTAAAGACAAAATTCGGAAAATGCAGTGTTTCAGCAATAATGGTTACTGTGCTAAATGCCTTCCACCTCCAAGTAAGCAGGATGTATCCCAGCCGCAACTCTTGATGGGTACAGGCAAATAAGTGAAATGCATCCGATGGCCTATTTCTGATTTTTTCTTGCTGTGTTGCCTGTTTTGTTATTGCACCCCATCACAAAATGGTGATCATCAATTTGACAGTTCCCTGTCTCTGCTGCTGAATCTCTTTCATTGTTTGTCTTTCCCTGAGGGTCACTTTATATGGCAATTGGGATTATAAGAAAAGATCTGTATAATTCTGTTAGTAGGGCTGTGAAGTCTTAGGCTCCATTAAACAGCTCCTCCCCGGGCAGGACAGAGCATCTTCCTAAAAATGGAAGAAAGTGAAAAAAGACAGTGATCTCAAAGAATCATTGAACACCACTGAAAAGAATGCTGAGGAAGCATTAGTCCTCTGTAGTTCACAGAACGTGTATATTTTCACTAGAATGTGTGCACATATTGAATAATTTCAGACCTATCCTCACTCTGAAACACGAAGCCACAACAGAAGTAATATATAAGCCACAGTCACCAAAAGTCATGAACAAGTTTAAGTTTAAGAATATCCACACATTGACAAGTCTGTGGGTGTGCACTGGCCCCTATAAACTTTCTGTTGTACATCAATGGTCTTGAGGTGACTCTCTCTGCCTGTGCGGCAGACGTACCGATGGTGTGCGGCAAAAAAGTGCCCTTGTTACTTTACGCAGATGATGCCGTCCTAATGGGTGGAACACACATGAGTTTAAACACACTCTTCCAGAAATTTGTGGGCTTCATGGGATCCTTGGGCATAACTACCAATGGCTCCAAAACTTACACCATATCCTGCAGGCCCAAATCTCTGAAACAAAGAAGTGTTTATCTGGGAGGACATCAAGTCGCTTCTATCCAAGAGTTTTCCTACTTGGAGGTGTTTTTTATGCCAAGGGCAATATGGGCCCCTGTAAGAACAAAACAGCTAAGAGGTTTACCCACACTACTGGTCTTATCTCTAGCCTAGCTTCGACCATTGGCAGAAAGCCCGTGCCCCCCCTTGCTAGAAGTCTTTAGGAGCAAATGTATCCCCATCCTTACTAATGGGGCTGGCATATAGGGCTATTCTACCATCTCTGCCCTTCAGATCAAAGAGAACAGGGCCCTGCATTGTTTCCTGTTTGTACCTCCATCATGTGCCTCCTATATTGTCCATCAGGAGCGTGGCGTTAGGTTTGTTGAAGACTTCGTTAAATTGGACCCCTGACACTTTAGTTGTGCCACCTGAGCAAACTAAAATGCAGACTTGAACAGGAAGGTGATCTTGGATTGCCTTGCCTGCGATAGAAACCTAAATATTCCATGGTTGTCCTATAGCAAACAGGAAATGATTGACCTAGGGAGACTCGAGCTTTTATCTGCCCTCTCCTGTACATCCAAGGCTGATCTCTCTTGGGTCTAGATTGCATTCACAACTAGGAACAGACTGCACAGAGAGGAATAAGAAGCAGCCAAAGTTTCCGTTAGGGAATACAACAGCTTGCAATCCACACCCCATATGGAACCATACTTGTCCTGGATGGACGCCACTAGATTTAGGCTGGACATAGTAAGGTGGCATATAAGTTTTCGATTGGGCCAATTTAATTTTACAAATGTGTTAATGTGCTCCTCAGTGCTTGCTCCATTTACTTTTTTAAGCAAATATTATAGAGCCTACTCCAAGACATTTTTAGTCCCATTAATTAGAGCCTGTGGCATCAGAAGTTGTGTAGAGGTATTGTCGTACTTGCAATCACTGAACTCCCCTACTCTCTGCTGTTCTGTTTGTTCCTTTTTAGGTCAAGCGTGAACCAGCACGCAATCGCTGCTCTGCGAAGAGCTGTGGTAGTGCAGTACAGAGAGAAGCTTCGCCAACTCCCCCCACCCTTATTTTTCATTGGCTCATGTGTTTGTCCTTTGTAAATGCTGTCTTCTGATTCATTATGAGGCTTGTTAGTCCCGCCTTAGTACAGCCATATCATCATTAGTATCCTCCCATGGCTACTGGCCCCTTTACTTGGATGTTACACGGTTTGTGTACTTTTTGTTTATTGAGCCGGGACAATGGCGTAGGCCTCGCAGAGCAAGGTGTCCCTGCTCTGCGCTCTCTTCCTCTCCTGTGACGCTAACCGCTCGGTGTGCCTGGAGCGAGAGGACTTTCAGTCGCTGTGTGCTGAGCTCCGCGTCAGCCCGGAGGAGGCAGAGGCCTTCTTCCAGCGGCTGGACACCGACCACGATGGGGCCATAACCTTCCAGGACTTCACCATGGGCTTCCACGGGACCCGTGGCTCACCCTGGCTGCGTAGATGAGGCTCGGGGGCCGACGCAAGGGCTCCCAGCAAGCCGGAGGACGAGCACGGAGGAGAACCCTTTAACCCGGCTTGTTTAACTGGGTATTTGTATTTCTTTACCTTTCATGCAGCACGCCGATCGTTCTAGGTGTCATTTTCAAATGTTGCAGATGAATCCTCATGTTTTTTCTATGTAACCATTCTGGCGTAACAACATGTTCCCATGTAAGCGATTGTTGTAGAAATGATTTATTCCTAAATAAAGACACATAGTCAGACGGATCTGACATCATTTGTGGCTTACGTCCCCCATTTGATTCCTTACAGAAATAGTCACGGTATAAAATAAAAGGTTCGTGAATTCTTGAACAATGTCTACCTGATTTTTGAAGTTCAGAACTATAAGCTGGTGGCTGCACAATTGAACCTCTGCTTCCTTCCCTGGCAGGTTGCCTGCAGGACACGCTGTGTCCTTGTGGTTTCAGACGACCGATTAACACCCTCAGCAGTGCAGTTTTGTGATTTAAGTCACTTGGGCTTTGGTTTTTAACGTGCAGGAGGTTGCAAATTTGTAGGCAGCTTGGAGAGACCTAAATTTACAGTGTGCATGCAATGTTCATCTGTGCCCGTGCACTGTGCGTCGCTCGCTGGGGTTGCAGGTGTTTACAAACCAGTATTTTGAAGGTTTGCTTGTCTTGTAAAAAAGTGTTCACTGATTCAGTGTTGGAGCAGTAGCGCATGGTCCGCTAATCTGCCTCATATTTTAGGCAGCAGGCATCGTATTTATGACATATACAGACTATAAAAGCTGCCTTACTGAGAGCAGCACAAACAACCAAGCTGGACACATCTGCGGAGCCCTACGCAAAATTACATTTTCCTGTTTGAGTGCTCATTTTTCCGTAACAAGGGCTTTTGAGGACACTATTGTTATATGGCCCCCTTTTGGGGTAATTTGTTTATGCAGGCCGTAAGACCGCTATTTTCAGTGGCCTTGGTCAGGGCCACTGGAATTATGCAGCAGGGGAGGCCCAAATTATGCAGCAGGGTTGGATAAATTATGTGGCAAGCAAAGGCAAGTTATGCAACACATTTTGAGAAAGTATCACTTCATTATTTTGACATTTCTAAACTTGTTAACACTGTCTGGGCATTAGTTGCAACTCATTAGTACCACTTCAACAACCAAACACAGGCATAAGTTACAGAATTATGACCAGTCAACCTTTACAAAGGATCTTCCACTGCGCAGCAACACCAGTCGCTATGTTTTTAATAACTTTTGAACCATTTGAGCTCGAAACTATTTTTTGTTAAAATCTGCATATTATGCAGTAGATGATGGATTATGTGGCAAATGTACAATTATATGAAAATCGCTGCGGCCGCATAATCACATCATTCCAGTGGCCCTGGACTTAGTGTTGCACTAACTCTGAGCACAACTTCACTGCCAGGCATCCCTGCTACTGACACATATGCTAGTGCTCCGCCCCATTTATGAAGTCTGACACGACGCTATGCTCCTCGTTGAGCAGAGCTGATGGGTGACGCACTAGAGGACATGCAAGACGCCACGCATCTCTTTCCTAAGCCTAGAGAGCAGACTTCAAACCACCCAAAGCTCTGGCCCCCACCCAGATTTCAGAAATACTCGGAGTACTTTTATTTATCTTAATTATGTGGTATTTCGAACTCGAAGAGCTGTTTCAGTTGGTAAGTAAAATACTCGAGGAAAATACCTTGACAGAAATGTGCTTGAGAATAAACTGGCCACAATGATTTACAATAGATGTGCAATGCAATAGGTATCGCATTTAAGTGAGTTTAGGCTATTGGCATAGTAAATGACAATGCCTTTAATTTAAGTTTTAAAAACCAAAACATAAATAAAGGCCTTGTCATTTACAATGCCAATAGCTCAAACTTGCGTAATTGCGAGACCTAATGCATTGCAAATGCTTGTTAAAGTGTGTTCTCAGTAGGAAAAAAACAATGGCTTTTTGCTTGTTTGCTCCTGTGTTTTGCTGGCATTTTGCACATGTTTTTACTCAGAGTATTTTATAGTGTATTTATTTCTTTTTATTCAATGATTAGCTGTGATTTTTACTTGTTTTAAGGATGTTCTGCCTGATTGTATTGTGCTTTTATGGGTGTGTCCTACTGCTGAAATAAAGATTTTGAAACAAAACGAAACATGAGCAAATTACTTTGTTAAACTGGCCAAATATGTCTCAGTGTGTTTTGACCTACTAAAACCTTTGTGTGATTAAGAGCCTGTGTGTTGGACTTGGCCCTTTTTGGCTAAAGTTCCCTAAACGTTTTGCTTTCCCCCTAGACCTTTTTTCTGACATGGTGTTGCCAACTTAGATGCTTTGGACACTTTGCCACTGCTAATCAGTGTCAAAGTGCAAGTGCTCCCTGTATAAAGTGTAATGGTAATTGGTTGTCCATGATTGGTATGTTTGCTTTACTAGTAAAGTCCCTAGTAAAGTGCACTATGTGTGCCAGGGCTGGTAATGCAAATGCTACTAGTGGACCTGCAGCACGAATTGTGCCACCCACACAAGTAGCCTTAAAGAGGGAACTCAGGCCTGCCACTGCAGTGCCTCGCGCAGTTTGTTAAACTGCCATGTTGTTCTGACAAGTGCACCCACTTGCCAGACCTTACCCTTCCCTTTCTATGCACATCAGACACCCCTATGGTAGGTCCAAAGTACCCCCTGGGCAGGGTGCAGTGCAGGTGAAAGGTAGGACATGTACTAAGGTGTGTACCATGTCCTGACAGTGAAATAATCTCCATTTCGTTTTTCACTGTGGAAAGGCCATCTTGCCCATAGGACAAAATGGGGAGGCTGTACAATATGTTTTCCAGCCTATCTTCCCAAGGGCTTAAGATGGAGAGGTGAAGTTTAGTGTGCCTGAACTCACCATGTAATAACACATCTTTTTATGAAGGTGGTTTTTGCATTGTGTGTTTAGAAGCCACTCTTTTAGAAGTGGCTGGGTTTTTGTGCTCTAACATTTCTGTGTCTCTGCCTGGTTGTGGATTGACTGGCTGGATTTGAAAGTGATAGGATATGGGGAATGTCTTGACCCAGGGGAGGAGTTGAGACAGCAGCAGGCTGACCTGCATCTGGAGTGTAGGGGGGAGGAGTAGCCCCTAGAGGTGAAGAGGCCTGGGCTGCAGCCATAAACCAATGGCTCCGGCCCCTGCTGAGTGATTGAGGATCCAGACCCCACTATCAAAGGAATGAGGTGTCACTAGCAGGGAGGCACCCAGAACTGGTTTGAACAGGGGTCAGTGCCACCCTGAACACAAAGACTTCAAAGACATTTAGGGATATAACTATGAGAGCTGAAGCCCCTGAACTTTGGAGAAATGGATTGTTCAAGATTGAACAAGACTGAAGCTACTTGTGGTCAAGAGGAACCTTTGTCAAGGAAGAAACAGCTGAAGAGACTAAAGGACTGACCCTTGCTGTGTGTTCTGGGGCTGGCCTGCAGTTTGCTGCTTTAACCAAGGAGAGGCTGAAGGGACTTTGCTGTGTGCTGTGTCCTTCTGCTTGAAAGGACTTTGCTGTGTGCTGTGTCCGGAAGTAACTTATCCCCAAGGGCCCGAGGTGAGCTGGCTCCCTGTTGCAGAAACTCAGGGACACAAATGGTTCCAGGAGAGTCTCAGCGACGCTGTGTGCGTGTGCTTTTTGCAGCCTGAGTCCTTCGTGAGGATTGTCCTGTTATCGTGTGCACCGGAGTTCAAGGGAGTGTCAGCGACGCTGTGTGGTTGTGCTTTGTGCAGCCTGAGACCTTTGTGAGGATTGCCCTGTTATCGTGCACACCGGAGTCCAAGTGAGTCTCAGCGACACTGTGTGCGTGTGCTTTTTGCAGCCTGAGACCTTCGTGAGGATTTCCCTGTTATCGTGTGCACCGGAGTCCAAGTGAGTCTCAGCGACGCTGTGTGCGTGTGCTTTGTGCAGCCTGAGACCTTCGTGAGGATTGCCCCGTTATTGTGTGCACCGGAGTTCAAGGGAGTCTCAGCGACGCTGTGTGCATGTGCTTTGTGCAGCCTGAGACCTTCGTGAGGATTGCCCTGTTATCGTGCACACCCGGAGTCCAAGTGAGTCTCAGCGACGCTGTGTGCGTGTGCTTTGTGCAGCCTGAGACCTTCGTGAGGATTGCCTTGTTATCGTACACCCGGAGTCCATGTGAGTCTCAGTGACGCTGTGTGCGTGTGCTTTGTGCAGCCTGAGACCTTCGTGATGATTGCCTTGTTATGGTGCACCCGGAGTTCAAGTGAGTCTCAGCGACGCTGTGTGCGTGTGCTTCGTGCAGCCTGAGACCATCGTGAGGAGTGCCCTGTGATCGTGCACCCGAAGCTCAAGTGAGTCTCAGCGCCGCTGTGTGTGCCCTGTTGCAGCCTGAGATCTTCGTAGCATCAGCGACCTGGATCGGCAGCCCCGGAGGAGCCGAGCCACCGGCCCGAGCCCGCCGTTGCCAGAGCGGGACTTCGAACCAACCTCGTCGAGGGAGGGCCCGAGTCCCACTGCCCGGAAATCACAAAGATTGCATCGGAGGCCCAAGTCGCGGGAAGAGGAGAGGAGAGTGAGGTCGCACCCCCCAGGTAATGTGTGTCGACGCCTGGGGCGGGGTGCGGGCTCGGAGGGAGACGCTCTTGTCCTCTCCCATTCCTGCAGCGCGAGCCTCTACTTCGGCTCGTATCGCAGCCCGTACTTGCCAACGGAGTGGCAGTACCGGGGCCGGAGTGCGGAGCTGCACTTTTTGTCTACATCATACCCGTGTGGGGGCAACTGTTGACAGAGGCTGACTGCGAGTCAGTACGAGTGGCGGAGAGACCGCCTGAGGCACCGTGATCGGTGCTGGAGCGTATTACGCATTGCATTATTTCTGCATAACAAACTACCTGATTGTCGTATGACACATTGCATTGTTTCTGATTAATGAACTACCTGATTAGTGTATTACGCATTGCATTATTTCTGCATAACGAACTACCTGATTGTCGTATTACGCATTGCATTGCTTCTGCATAACGAAATACCTGATTGTTGCGTTACGCATTGCATTATGTTTATATTGCAAAGTGCCAGATTCGAGCATTACGAACTGCATTATTTCTACATTGCAAAGTGCCTGATTCTAGCATTACGAACTGCATAGCATTGCATTAGGACTGCAGTGGAACGTTTAGAAGTGCTCATTAATATCGCCAGAACTTACAAGGGCTGGCTGGCCTAACAACCGGCCAGGAAGAATAGTACAAAAATACGCATATGTTGGATTTATATCGTGTGGTCTTATCGTATATCTTTTTTATATAAATTTATACTCGTTTTTATAAAACTCGTGTGGAGTCCATTTGTGGTGCCATCATTGGGTTGCTGTGAGCATGCTTGCAAATACTTTACACATTCACCTTGAAGATAAGCCTGGCTGCTCATGCCAAGCTATCAAAGGGGTGAGCGGGGGCTATCTGCGAAGGTGTCCTTCCTTTCCCTGACGTGAGAACGAGGGTCCCTATTTGGCCTAAGGTACCTACCTCAGCCAACCAGGGATCCTGGGATTAACACTGTGTGACTCGTGTTTTTCTCATTTTTAGGTCGAGCTAAACAGCGCTTGCGCTGTTGCTAAGCGACCTCTTGTATATGTTTTGGATGTTGGACTCCGCCCATTTCTTGCCCATTGCTTTCCATTTGTCTCTATCCGGGTCCTTGGCGAATCCTCGCTTTCTAATGGGCAGTTGTTCCTCTTTGTCCCTCCTTTACATTTCCGGTGTCCTCGATGCAGCACCGACTAAGTACTGTGTTTTCACGCTTACAATGTTCATGTCTTCCTTCGGGCACTACTTTTCTTCTTCTTGTGTTCTCAGATTCAGCGCCGCACAGCTTCACGTCGGCCGCGCTTTCAATTGTCCAAACTGTATTTATTTTAAAAATTGACCAGACCTCCCAAGCTGGAAAACACCCGCTGTTGTTTTCCATCGCTGCAACGCCTCTGGTCGCAAGGTCAATGATTATTTTTAGGTCTCGCCTACGCAGCGTGCATGCGCTGATTAGGCAAAAAGACCTTTAGCAATCGCTTCGGCTTTTCAGCCAAAAACGTGCACGCGTTCCATTGCCTTCAATGGCAACGCGTGCACGTTTGGCGATTCACTTGCGGGAGCGAGCAGCGGCGCCATATGTTAGCAATTATCGCGCCTTGCTGCTTGCTCCCGCAAGGGAAACCGGCGCAGGCCCCCTCCTCGAGCCTTGGGGCCTTTGTAGCCCTCTGCTATTTGCTGTGCCTTACTCCGGGACGCCTCACTCCCCCGTCGCTAATTAATCAATCATGGTGGTGCTCCCCGGAGCCTCGGCGGCTCATTAGTGGTCTGCGCGCGGTTTTGGCAGAGTTCGGTATTTCACCCGACACGCGCTTTAAGCCGTCCCCCCTCTCCTCTGTTTGGATCGAGGGGGACGCGTGGGTTCAGTCACGGGGGGGGGCTATCGACCCAGCGCCTCCTTACTGCGATATTCCTGAAAGCGCTGCTGGCTGCGATCCGCACCGGCCTTTATTGCCAATGACGCCGGGAGATCAGCCTTAAGAAGCTGCAGCGGAGCGCGGGCAAAGAACAGCAGGGCCTCAGCGACTCAACACTCACGGCTCCACACGTCTCAGGGGCAGCAGGCCACTGCACCAACCTCCTCTCCGCTGTGATCTTTGTGTCCACTGCAGCAGTGTCTGCAGCAGGTGGGTCGGCTTACCATCGTACCACATAACCGGTCAGCCCGTGGTTTAATAAACACACTGATTATCCTGAGGAAGACCCCCAGTGCCCGATCGTTGGGAGGGAGAGTTGGCTCTGCCTATTGTTTTTTGACAAGGGGCCACCCCATTATTGATCGAGCAGTGAGTTTATTGGCCACCTTAGACACTGAGGCTGCGCTTTTGTTTTTAATTGAAGCATGCTCCAATCACATTGTTTACTTTCCTGAGTCCACAAAAATGGCGTACTCCTGTAGGTGATTACTAAAGGCAACGTGTGAAAGTAGGTACAGCAGTTTTCTTCAACTCTGAACTTCAGTAGCAGTCGAGTGCTGTAGGCAACGTGTGACAGGAGGTTATGCTCAACTCTGAACTCCAGCAGCTGCAGGCGATAAGGTGTGAAATCAGGTACGGCAGTTATGTTCAGCACTGAACTCTAGTAGCAACAGCATGACGGCTCTTTTTCCTTATGCTCTTTTCCTCCGCACGAAGTAAGTGACAGTATAGGGACGGGAAATGGTGGCTCTGCACAAGGAAGGAAGGCCACTGCACTCAACAGGTGGACATTGTAATCAATAGCCCTGCTTCAGTCACTCTTACCATGTATCATACTTGAGGGACAAATTTGGAAATGTGGTGGCCCTCCTGTCAGCCAGGTTGTCCTTTAATTAGCAGATAGGTGAAAGCCACACTTGTGGAATGCTCCCCTAAGCACAGTTTATTAACAGTCAGAATACATGATTATGTTTTATTTAGATTAGGTCTAATTTGTTTTGCTTGTGTGTGCAGCCTTTTTGTGTTTATGTTTTTATACTGTTTTAAAACAATATGTGGTCTGTGGGGTGTACTAATGAAAAATAAAATACATCTGGCATTAGTCAGGGCTGATCAAGCTTTTTATTCCCAGCCCTGCCCCGATTCCCATTACTAATGTGCTACTCCGTTCCAGACTGTTTTCTTTGAATTCTGGGACTTGTAGTCTTGTTTATTCTATTATAAAGCAGGACTGTAAGTCCCAGAATTCGAAGGAAAACACCTGGAGTGGAGCTGCACATCATGCACTGGCCTGGGAAACTTGACTCTCTTGCATTCCCCCAGGTATTTCCCCCACAGCCCTGCCAAGTACCACACATCGGGGTTAGAATAATGGAATTTAATGCTGATGTCTGCATCACCACACAGAAATGAATTGGTCACGCATTAAAGTGCCACTGCAACCACAAGGTGCTCAATGCTGCCTAGCTGCTTTTCACAAAAGTTTCCAGTGTGCTCTTGGCTTGTAGTGCTGAGCTGGCTGCTGTCACATGAGCCACGCCTGGCTAAGAGGACTGTAGGTTAGTGACTATGCATTCAGGTTTTGCAACAGTTTCAAGATCTTTTCAGAGCTTTTCATTTGTTAAATTGTGTAATTTCTAATAATTATTGGTTTCCAGTAGCGGTCTGTGCAGGGCGTGCTTGCCGGGCGGTGACGTGGGGTGGGGGAGGGGCAGGGTGGGGGGTAGTAAACACCGGAATACGGATGAATGCAGGTAAGTAGACAATTAAATTACTAAAACGAATTTCGTTGCGCGCGCTGCATCGCCAAATGCGTGATCGATTCCCTTCTGCTGACAGAGTTCTTTCTGCAATGGCGTCCCGATGAACCTGCGGCGTCTTCGTTTTCTGTGTGAATCAGGCTATTGTTGTTAATTGCTTGTGTAATACTTCCAGCCCATAGCAACCAACATTTAACACTAATCTGATGAAGATTGTTTTTTTGTTCACAGATTTAGTACTACACTTGACAAAATAGCATAAATATATATCATTAATTTAAGCACGCTATGTTTTACCACTCAATTTATTTAGCACATACAGAAGGCACACACCACCGCAGATACGAGTGGCACGCCATCTTATCAGCTAAAGGAGAGCCATGTTTTTGTGGAAGTGGAAGGACAGACTGGCTCTTGCTTTTCTCCATAGCTGATCGTAGTGCTGATTGAGATGGATACACTTAATCATTAACCATGCGGGCGAGCCAACAAATCAATAACGGCGAGCCAAGGTCCGGGCTTGGCTCTCAGAGCCCGTACACGAGTCGGTCAAGCGCAACAAACATGTAAAAATTATACAGTCTCTAAAATTCAAACAAGCATTGGCATAGCCAATAGGTCTCGCCTTTGGGACCTTATAAGTATTTAGTTATGCAGCACAATATCCTTGGTGCAACAACATCAACTGTTGCATGGCTAAACACTTATAAGGTCCTAAAGGCGAGACCTATTGGCTATGCCAATGCTTGTTATTGCTTTTCGTGACCCATGTGCACGATGTTTTGTACAGCTTTGTTTTAATACATTTTGGGAAGCTTGCCTCGGTTTTTGTGAAGCTTATGCGCATTGGAGGGCTTTGTTTCTATATGTTTTCTGAAGGTGGCCACTGTTTTTGTGAAGAGCTCGGTGCAGTCACAGAGCTCTCTGCCTGCAGCTTTCAGACAGTCTGCCTGTTGCGTCCTCCCTGCCCTGTCCTCCTCCCATTCCCATTCCCTCTCCCAGCAGCTGGTTATTTGATCCTGTGATAGTGCCCCTGCTCCTCCATGACCCCCACAGCTCCGGGTTTTCTGGATGTCCGTGGTCGGGGAGTATGATCTGTGCCCACAGCCCCCACAGGCACCACTGCAGACAGAATCTTTTGTACGCCATTTGACAGCGTGGAGGTGGAGCGGTGCGCTGTAATTTGGCTAATGGCGCCTCCTCGGCAGAACAACACAACATCACAACACAGCATTAATTGAAATGTTTTATATCAAACAAATTTCAGAGGAAAAAAGTAAGAGACATTTAATTTACTGGAACGAGTGGGTTGTTGCATTTTGTGGAATATAGTCTTTTAAACAGCAGGCTGTTACCGGGTACCCTTATATTCTCCTTTAAATCGTGTTTACTCGCTTAGTTTAATTGACCATTTTGTCAGGGATGTTCGGTGAGGTTTTCTGCAGCCCCATAAATGACTTTCATCTGGTCCCCCGATGACTCGTTTTCGAACTGAATAAAGTGATGACTTGAAGCGCTTTTAAAAAAGTGTCGCAAAATGATGCTCCTTATAAAGTTGTGTGCATCTTCGTTTGGACATTTACCAAAAGTGTACTTTACTAATTCAACCTAAGCATGGTTACCACCTGAAGAATTTAGCTGCACGTTATTATAATGCATGAGGGATTCACCGGTGTGGACACCAGGCCCGGTTCTAGAGGGTGGGCCGGGTGGGCCAGGCCCACCCAAACATGAGCCTGGCCCACCCAAACATGAGCCTTGGCCCTCGCAGTGAGGACAAGAAGGCCAATAGAAAATTGGCACTTTAATTTAAAACGTTCCTCCGAACGTTGTTTTTCTTCCTATTCTGGGAGATGTGTGATTGGGCCTGGGCTCTTTCTCACAGCCATCCCCAATCACCCAACTCCTTTTAGAAAGGTGGGCTGTGTCGTGCAAGTACAATAGGGGCATGGCGAAGGGAACAAATTATTTGACACCGAGTAACTTTTGCCTACCGTCCTGTGCTGCGTGGATATTTCCATTTCTGTTCAGCATTGGAGAAAAGAAGTTTGTTTATTCTGATTCACCTTTCCTGACTCCTGCAGCTGCTTATCAGATCAGGATGTGGCACACGGAGTAGGAAAGATAATGTGTTACTATTTTTTTTTATTTTTAAAATCTGCACAGGCCCAGTAAGGCACATACTTTGTCCATGCTTCATTTAAATTGTTAGGTCTCGCCTACGCAGCGCGCATGCGCTGCATAGGAGAGACCTTTAGCTATCGGCACAGCTTTGGGGGCAAAAACGTGCACGCGTTGCATTGCTTGCAATGGCAACGCGTGCACGTCTGGCGATTCCCTTGCGGGAGCGCGCGGCGCCATATGGTGGTGCCATATGGTCACAATCAGCGCGCCTTGCTGCACGCTCCCACAAGGGAATCGCGCAGGCCCCCTCCCGCCGCGCGAGGCACGCGCTTGTTTTATTTTTAATGGCTGCGGTCTATCAGCCCTCTCATGGAAATGTCTCACACAATGAGCGCTGCTTTGCATCCATATCCCGAGTCGAACAAAAGAGGCTAGCAACGTGCCCTAGTCTGTGCACAAACAAAGTGAGCAGGACGTTCACAAGCACATATCCAGTGACATGTCGCGAATGAGCTGGTTACCTCTTTGTGCAGACCCTACTCGCACATTCATCCGCCCGACGCCGATACAATGAGTAACTTTAAATTATGTAATAGTAATGATAAAGATTGGCTGGTTTGCTTAGAGTGCCACGTTGAATCCTGGATTAATACTCCCAAACACTGCTTAATGTGACTGAATGAGTACCGGTGCCCACATTTCTGCTCAGAAGGAAGGGAAGCTTAGAAATACTGCTGCATCTCGTACGTTAGTGCCTACGTGTCTTTCGATGCCCCCGCATCTTCCCCCCAAACTGATGCTATGGAAGGTGTGGAGAGGCGCATAAATACTGTTCCATACAATATGGGTAACTGTGTAAGCTCTTCCGTTTCCCAGAATCAACTTTGTGATATTTGCGTTTTGTGCATAAAAATATTGCTGTAAGCTATGTTTTAAATGCCACTGGGCACACTTAAAGCACACCAGACACATGGATGTCAGTGCATCTTTTCATTGATGATGTGACATTTGCAGGAGTGAAAGAAAAAGGGTGTTCTGAAGAACCCTGGGGTTAAATTATTGTTTAAACTGGTGTACATGAAGCTTTGTGCTTTTCTGTGCATAATAACACATAAGGCAAATCTGGCAGAATAGCTGTACACTTGCCAATTAAATATGCCACAATCTGCTGACACATTCGAATCCAGCAGGGCACAACCAGCCTATCATCCCACGAAGCTCGCTATATTGAATACCAATAAATTGGGTAGCTTAGAAACTGCGTAAGTGAATTATGAAGTGTTATATTATGATCAGAGAACATGTGGCCCAATGGCTAGCGTTGCTGACTTTGAACCACTTCCTCAACCCTAGCAGAATTCATCTGGCTATGCGTTAGCCATAGAGGGAAACCACTCCCTTTCTGGTAATGCCAAGCGCTGCCATTTTAACTCAATTTGACACTTTGTAAACTCCTAATATATGGATTGACGTCAGAAATAGCCGTATTCACCCCTGGACAGGCGCCTTCTACTACATTACCCAGTGCTTGCGCCCTTGTTACGTCACAGTTGTGTGCGCACGCTAAACGTCACAGTATTATGGCTGCTGTAAATGGAGCTGCAGAATTCCGCTAGTGTGCTGCTGACTTTTACTGTGATATCAAGAAGGGATGCACTATTCTCAAGCACAGTGGCACTGCACTTATACCACGCTCAAGAAATGCAAATGAGGAAAGTTGCTGCACTTACCATCCTTGTGGCACTTAGCTTTCAGCTGCTCGGACATGCAGCATTTCCTCCGATGTGAGGCTCTTTCCAGCAAATGCTCTCAGCGCTATAACGGGCACTTCCCTTTTTAGGTCTCGGCCTGCACCAGCTCAGACATAGCCATATGCAAATCAGTCTTGACCCTGTGCCTCATGGGAACAGTCCAGACCGAACTGCCAAGCCATGTCTTCCCTGGACCGGAATCAAGCATCCTAGGACCGGTTTCAGGCTTGGCAGTTCGGTCTGGACTGTTCCCATGAGGCACAGGGTCAAGACTGATTTGCATATGGCCATGTCTGAACTGGGGTGGCGTGGTGAAGCAAAATAATGATGGATTAAACCCAGATCTGTGACTGGGGGTGAATGTTTGCCAATGTGCAGCATTCCGTCCATCATCTTGTGTGTTTTGCATTTTGCCCTAAGTGGGAAGGGTATGCCCAGACGTGGGTCCCGTGCTCACTACGCCACTGGAGTCAAGCTCTCCTGGCTGACGAAGGCTGATAGCCTGAAACCGGTCCTAGGATGCTTGATTCTGGTCCAGGGAAGACATGGCTTGGCAGTTCGGTCTGGACTGTTCCCATGAGGCACAGGGTCAAGACTGATTTGCATATGGCCATGTCTGAACTGGGGTGGCGTGGTGAAGCAAAATAACGATGGATTAAACCCAGATCTGTGACTGGGGGTGAATGTTTGCCAATGTGCAGCATTCCGTCCGTCATCTTGTGTGTTTTGCATTTTGCCCTAAGTGGGAAGGGTATGCCCAGACGTGGGTCCCGTGCTCACTACGCCACTGGAGTCAAGCTATCCTGGCTGACGAAGGCTGATAGCCTGAAACCGGTCATAGGATGCTTGATTCCGGTCCAGGGAAGACATGGCTTGGCAGTTCGGTCTGGACTGTTCCCATGAGGCACAGGGTCAAGACTGATTTGCATATGGCCATGTCTGAACTGGGGTGGCGTGGTGAAGCAAAATAACGATGGATTAAACCCAGATCTGTGACTGGGGGTGAATGTTTGCCAATGTGCAGGATTCCGTCCATCATCTTGTGTGTTTTGCATTATGAAGATAGCAAACATTCAACCCCACATAATTCAACACAGCGCTACACAATTAAGTGCCACGCAATTTCACAACACACAAATGCACACCACATAATTCCACTACACAACACATTTCACCATCGCATAATTTCACACAACACAAATCAACACAATTCAACACAACATCATTCGACATGCCACATAAATACAATCCATCAAATTCAACTCCACACATTTCCACTCTGCTCCATGCCACATAATTCCACTTCACATAATACCACTCCATGCAACATAATTCCATTACACTCCACACAACACAATTCAACTCCAGATAATTCCATTACACATAATTCCACTCCAACCTACATACTTACACTTCACACCACATAATTACACTACACATATATCCACTCAGCTCCAAAATACATAATTACACTCAACAAAATTCAACTCCAGCATGCTCCATATTTACACTCCTCATAATTACACACCATGCCACACATTTCCACCCAATGCCACGCCACACAATTCAATGCCGCATGATTCCATACCACACAGAATAATAATACTCTACTCCATACCACATAATTACACTCCACATAAATCTACTCCATGCCACATAGCAACACTTCACATAAATACACTTCACACCATGCCACATGATTCCGCTCGACATAATTTCACTCAATGCCACACAATTCCACACAACACAATTCAACTCCACACAATTCCATTCCACGACACAAAATTCCACTCCACAACACATAATTCAACTAGATACCACATACATCCAATCCACACCACAGAATCCACATCATGCCACACAATTCTACAACATACTACATAATTCCACTCAATACATGCCACTCTACGACACACAACACCACTAGACATAAGCCCACTAAACTTAATACTGCATAATTAATTTCCACATAATTCTATTGCACATCATACCACATAAATCCACCTCACCTAACTACACTCAATGCCACACAATTCCAAAACAAACAATTCCACTCCAACCCACATAATTCCACACCACATAATTGCAATCCACACAATATAACTCAACATCATGCCACATAATTCAACTTCACTACATGCCACTCCACGCCAAACAATGCCACTCCACGTAAATCCACATCATGCAATATAATTATGCTCCATATAATTCCACTCCACACCATGCCACATATTTACACTACACATATTTCAACTCCACCCCACATACATCCACTCTACTCAATAACACATGGCTAAAGACATTGACAACGCCAATAGCTCTCTGATTGCTGTCTACATTATTTAATTTATGCAATAAAAGTCTAGCAAATAAAAAATTGTCACTCTATAATAAACATATACTATGGTATGGTACTGTGTTCTTTTGTTCACTGTTTAGCAAAAGTTGATTATTCAGAGGCAGTGAGTTGCAGTTATCAAAAAGTGGTCTCAAACACTGCCAAACTGCTGTTCTTTGGGGGAGTTTTTCACGTACTGGTATCAGCAAAGCATCCTACAATGTCATAGTTTACTATTTAAGTGTGGTAGCAGATAACGTTGATTATTATTTCAATTGGAACATTTAAAACAAATGTACTGTTATAAAAGATGAAACATTAACATACTTTTAACTCCCAGAACAAAAACGTCCATGCCTTTCTCCCAGTAAAACTCTGTTTTATTACTTTGGTGATTTGAGGATTACTTATGGCATACTGCAATGCAATTTGGTCCCACACACAAATTAACTCCAGAAACTAATCCACATATTTAAATACATAACACACTGTCTCACTCTACATAATTCCACTACAGTTCATACCATTTAATTTCCATCCACATAATGCCACAGCACACCAGGCAACATATTTTCACTCCACAGCATGCAATTCCACAACAAAAAATGTAAATACAACCCATCTCTACATTGCACTTCAAAAAACCCTATCATCTTTCCCACACAAACACACTGCCCCTCTCATTCCCTCACACTACCACTAACACCTCTCATCTCACAATTCCACTGCCCCTTCACATCCCTCCCTCACACTACCTATGTCCTCTCTAAACTGCCTGCTCACACATGCTCCCTTCATATACATCATCATACTGAGTACAGATCCACCTCTCACCCCCCTAAGTGCCCCTCCCCATACTCCCTTTCTCTCTCTCTCTATCTCTTTCTCTCTCTCTCTCACTCTCTCACACTACTCTCTCGCTCTCTCACGCACTCATCCAGCATTTCTCATATTGGTTCACTTCAAGTCTTTCAGCACAGTTTCTTTACCATAACTTTTTTTTAAATCCAAACCACAAACACACACTTTCCTCCTCTTCTTTATGCATCTATAACCTTCTCTCCCCTTCATTCTCTCATTCTCACACACTCTTTCTACTACTCTATCTAGACTTCATTCACCACTTCATACACGAACTACCTATCAGTCTCAATGAAACTTTCTATTTTATACAGCTCTTACCCCTATCTATTCACCATACCACATATTTCCAATACACACATACACTACACACCACAAAATTCTACCCCACACAATTCCACAACTAACAATTCCATTTCAATCTGAATAATTCCAATACAAACAACATACATCCACTCCTCTACAAACTAAAAATATAAGTGAAAAAACAGTATCATTTACAACACCAATAGTTCTAACTTTCACAAATGCGAGACCGATTGCATTGCAAATGCTTGTTATTTTTATATAAGAAACCTTTGACATTGCAACGCTTTCTACTTTAACATAATCCTATTGCACACTTATCTGCCCAATTGAAAGTACCACAACAACAGTCCTTCACTTTGCAGTCAGAGCATAGAAATCAAACCATATATCTTTTTGTTAAAATATTTCTCAATAGTTAGGCAGAAGATTGCCTGATGTTTAAAAACACACTTAATGCTGTCAGAAGAAAAACACTTCATGGATCTTTTTTATTCCTGATTACCCTTCTCAACTCCTTTAGGTAATCAAGGGGTGCCACAACACATCCCACACTGCTGGTTCCAGCCCCACTGACCATTTACCACTGTTTTCACAACAGCCATGGAACCCATAACGTGCAATACATACATTTGTAGTCATTTCTGATATAGTGTGATGGGTAATATTATATGTATATTAAACTTATCGACTGTGTGTACTTCATTGGGCTCACCCACACAGACTAATGTATCTAGACATATCAATTCTACTTGATGGGGAAGCCTCACCCATATTTTGCAGCATGCCACATTCTTGGAGACCTCATCCCATTCTGGTAAGATGATACCACCAGAGTGGACTAAAGCCCCATATGAGGCAGTTCTTAATGTGATACAAGGTGGATAACCAAGTGATCCAGATGGAGTTAAAGCTAACCATAACTTCATTGAAACAGTGGGACATATTTACAAAACAATGTCAGAGCGTGGTGCTAAAGGAGCAACGCTGCGCTTCGATATTTTTTAAATGCAGGGATGCGCTGTACTCCCAAAAATACAGCACACCCCTGTGTTTCCCCTAGCGCTGGCACAATAAAAGCTGCTTAGTGCCAGCAGAGGCACCCTGCCACTATGTCGCAACGGTGCCTGCATTGCAGGGGTGATTGTTTATGTGCCTTCCTACACATAAAAATCAGTAATGGCGATTTTCTCTTTCTATGTGTGCTGCAAAATGCAGCACACATAGAAAGAGCAAAAAAAGAGAAAAATTAATAATTTCTCCTCGTATCACCATTCTTAGGCCAGGTATTCCCTGATGTTAGTTTTTGGAGCTGCCTCAGCCTTGTAAATCTGGGGCAGCGCCAAAAAGCAATGGATGTTGCGGTAGAACGCCCACTGCAACACGCATTGCACACACCTTTGCCATAGAGGACTGTGGCAGAAAGGGGCATATTTACAAGGTGGCGTTAAGTCACGTTAAGTGGCTTAGCGCCACCTTGTAAATATAGGAACTGGTGCTACGCCACCGGAGCGTCCAAAAATGTGACGCTCCGTTGGCGAATGGGGTTTGTAAATATGCCCCATTGTTTTGTCAGTGTGTGTTTTGTACCTATCTATTTTAGGTTTTTTAATCTATGTGTGGGTGAACCCCAAAACATGAATCTATGTATCTCTCTGTCTGTCTATAGTGGACCTATAACACAACTTAACAGTAGAGCAAAGAATGCATAGAAATCAAAGGGATTATTTGACTGCTTTATTTAATTACTCATTGCTAATAAAAGAGTTGGAGTTTGTGTCGAGATCGGAAACCCTGCAGAGTAGATTTTTGAAATATTACATGAATAACAAGTGGACTCAGTTAATATTCTCCTTGTGGGAAGATTTTCAATTATTTTGCCCTGGGTTAGTGTCACAAAAGTGATGCTATCCAGAACAAAATGCTTTTTTTACCAATTTACCTTCCAGCGCAAAGCTTGTTTTGCATTGGAGAGTAGCCTACAAGTAACGCAAAGCAGCGCTAAGCTTTGTTTTGCATATCTTAGTGCCAAGGGGGCGTTACATGGGTGGTGCATGGGCATTCCCATGCAACCACCCATGCCTTTTGATGCAAAAACCTATTTACAAACAATTGGAGGTGTTAAGAGAAGAGATGTATTCATTTCTCCTTTCTTTCCCTACTTTGCATGCGTGCTGCATTGTGCAGCACACATATAACATGGGGAAAGTGTTTGAACTTGTCAATGCATATAATTTTGTATAGGAAAGGTAGCCTTCCTGTACAAAACCAATGCTAAACTCAGGCACGCACCTTAGCGCTATGCGCTAAGGTTTGTACCTGGTGCATGGCAGCTGAAATCCGTGCCAGTGCTAGGGAGAGGGGAGGAGAGTGCCATATCTCTGTAGATATGGCGCTCTCCTGCTCCCTCCCTGTCAGTCAAAGTAGCACAGAATGTTGGCTGCTGCACTGCATTGCATGACTTCTTCGAGAATCTACCCCTAAGTTTGCATTTGAGCATCGCATGTTCTGCCCAGCTGGGATGTCCCTTGATCTTCTCCTCAAATGAATTTTAATTGGCTGCCAGAAACCACTAAACTCCCAGTTTAACTGTAGGAACTCTTAATCTATATCAAGTCTTGCTATCTTTGAAAGTGTGTTTTGCATCTGCGCAATGGTTTGAGAGCATTCTGATCAGGAGTTTCACCTACTTTATCCCTCCCATACGTTTTAAATATTGAGAAAAGTTTCTCTGTTTCATGCATTTCTACAGCCGAATGATATGAAATATCTATATTAGTTCAAAGAAATTCTGAAATAGTTCTCTCATTCCAAAACAGAATATTCACAAAAGTTCCTTCATTGCACAATACTTTCAACAATCACCTATTAAATACTTGGACTGCATTGTGGAATTATGCACTGCACTTTTAATACTTGAAATGAGAACTCTATGTTAAAAAAGAAAGCTCAGAATGCATGCTCAGAATGAAAATGTAAAATGTGGTATCACACTAGTAAATGGTTCCAGAAAAAACTAAAAATAAAGAGATGGAATATGTAAAAGGTTGTAAAGAATGTGTGATGATGATGACTATATACCCCCTGTTAGACCTGAATCCTGGGTGTGGTTTTTCGACAAACTTTTTTACTTCATTCCTATGTTGCGCATTTCATTTTTGTTGGCCTTAGAACTCTGAGCACTTTACCACTGCTAACCAGTGCTAACCAATGCTAAAGTGCTTGCGCTCTATCCTTTAAAGATGGTAAAATTGTCTTATGCCCAACTGGCACATTTAATTTACAAGTAAATCCCTAGTAAAGTGGTACCACATGTACCAGGGGCCTGTTAATTAAATGTTACTTGTGTGCCTGCAACACTTATTGTTCCATCCACTTAAGTAGCCTTTTTAAACCTTTCTCAGGGCTGGCATTGCAGCCTGTGGGCAGTTTTAAACTGCCATTTTGACCTGGAAAAATAAATCCTTTGCCAGGCATAAACCTTACTTTTTGATACATGTATGTTACCCCTAGGGTAGGACCTACAAAGCCCATTGGGCACGGTGCTGTGTATTAAAAAAGTTGGCCATGTCCTTTTAAGTTTTACATGTTCTAGTAGTGAAAAACTCTTAAATTCATTTTCCACAACTGAAGGCATCCACCTCTCCCATGGGATAGCATTGCGTTGCCCTATTCCATTTAATAAGCGCTAACCTTTTATTGAGAACAGGTTAAAAGGTCGAGTTTAGTCTCTAATGAATTGCAATTTTAAACCCTTTTTAATGGTAAAATCGTATTTTACCTGGGACCAGGAAGAGCACAGGAGGTGCGACATGACGTGACGTGGGAGGCAGCCATCAGCGTATGCTAAGTTTGTTTTTTTAAATATTATTATTTATTAACACCTCCCCCGCAACTCTCCCCGTTCTCCCCCACCCACCCCATCGTCTTTGTTTGTGGCAACCGCCACTGCTTATCAGGCGTAAAATATCTTAAAGCAAGGTTTTGTTTTCATGTTCCAGCTAGAAACCTGAGGACTGCCAACAAATTACTGGCTGTGACATTCAAAATTTGGAAGGTCAGAGCCGGAGGCAGATCTTTGGCTCATCTGGGTGTCACAGCTTGGAACAAACTCCCTCTGGAACTTTGTGCTATAAGTCTCCCAGCAGCATTTAAAAAAAGGCTGAAAACATGGCTGTATAATCAGGATTAAACAACCAAACTGGCCTTTTCTTTCTTTCTGTCTGACCTGTGCAAATGCGCCGGGACACTCTCCGGAGTAGCTGTGCACAATATAAGTCACATTCTTCATCATCATAGACTTTGAGTAGCGTTTAACAGTCTGCACTTAGGGCCAGATGTACGAAGCATTTTACAGGTCGCAAACGGCCCATCGGGTCGTTTACGACAGGTAAAATGCATTTTGTCATGTACAAAAGGCAAAATGCGACTCAGTAACTTGTTACCAAATCACATTTTGCGATTTGGTATTAGGAAGGGGCGTGTTTAGAGCATCCCTTCCTAATACCGAATAGCACTGGTATGTATGAATGTTTTGCGACCAGAATGCGGTCGCAAAACATTCATAATTTACCGACTCCGTAGAGGAGGAGGTAACCCATCTGCAAACGGGAAGGGGCCCCCAAGGGACCCCTTCCCCCTTTGTGAATGTGGGTGAAAAAATTTTTTAAGAGCATGCAATGGTCCCACAGACCACTGTGTACTCTTAAAAATTAAAAGAAAACTTTTCATTTTTATTTTTGTAATGCAGCCCATTTTCCTTTAAGGAAAACGGGCTGCTTTGCAAAAAAAAAAATATTGCTTTATTTAAAAAGCAATCACAAACATAGTGGTCTGCTGACCCCAGCAGGCCATCATCCCTGTGATTGAAGCCCTTCCCAATGGGTCACAAATTACCTGCCTCATGAATATTGATGAGACAGGTCCAAATGGTCGTACATTTGGCCCTTAAGGAGTAACCAAAAGAAAGGACCAACACTAAAAGAGCTTCACCTACAATTTGTAGTTAGTGATGCATGAACTTTACCCTCAGCCTATGATTCATGACTTCATCCAAATACCATTGTATACACAGTTATTCATTCAAAAGGCTCAGTACAACCCCTATTCTTTCAGATTATTCTAGTGTCAACTCAAACTAAACCCTATAAAATTTTATGTTGAAATTAACAATATTTTTTAAATTGACCAAAAAAACCAAGATCTTATCCTTCCAATTGTAAACTTAGATGAAAAAGTTTGAAAGAACAAAACATGCTCTAAAGAATATTTTAAATTAATTTCTTCCCATACGAAAGATTTAATTTTCAAAACACTTAGATGTGAGCGACATAATTGAAAAACAGGACTGACAGAGTATACCTATAGTGGTTTTCCTACTTGAAAGCAAAAAGACATGTTGTGGAATGCCAACACTTAACCTCAGATGGTTTTTCAAATCAAATGATTCAAATGTGTTGAGAGACTCATTACCAATTCCAACATTTAGTATGGGGCAATCCTTTAGAACCAAGCTCATATTGACCTAAACAATCCTTAATATGTGATTATATAAGACATGTTGCCATAAAGATTTACATAATTTTCAGATGCCTGCTGTCTCCTTCGAACTGTCTGTTTCAACCCATGAAATTGTTGGGATAAATAAGAAGAAATATTGAATACTTGGTAGCCATATTGTTTCACTTTTTCTATAGGCATTTCTTCGAGCTTCCGATTATATTTCACTGCCTTCATACCCTAGTTATTTTCAGGTTTTTTAGCTCAAAGGACTCATCATCAGATCATCTGCAGTCACCATAGTTGTCAGGGATTCAAATTCTAATTGGGGAAGAGAACAACAAACTACTGGGCATGTTTTTAAAATTATCACGCAGCTCAGTGCAGCAAGTCACCTTGCTGCGTGATAGGGAAAGCACTGGAATGTGCCGTACTTAACAATATACGGCGCATTCCTGTCATTTCCCAGCGCTGGCACACAATTTGCTGCCTAGTGCCAATACAGGCACCCTTGCAGCATGGTGCAAGAGTGCCTGCGTTGTAAGGTGTTCCTTCCTTCACAAAAACAATCCTGAGAGGCATATAGATATTTCTCCTCATTGCGCCTCATCTGAGGAGGCATAACATCTTGACGCTGTTGTGATTATACTTTTTATTAATATTGTATCTGTATTAATTTCTATATCAATTGTATGAATTATACACAAAGTAACATAATTATATATGTACCCTTTTATAATATACTCTTGGTCCCTCCCATCTCCTAGTGTCTCCCTCCCTTCCTTGACAGTTAGAGAATTCCATTTTTATGACCATTCAACTGTCATTGCCGCTCTGTCAGTAGCTGTGGCTCTGAGGTTGCGAATTCGTTCTGAATAAACCTTTGCTCAACAATGCAATGGTGTATTTCATCTTTAATACGACACTGGCCATGGTATTTGAGAATCGGATCCAGCTGTGCAGGGGGCAGCCTTACAACCTTATCCCTCACCCCTGTCTATCAGTGCTAAGCCAAAGTGCAGTATGTCCACGGGAGACTTGTGTTGATGTTACAAGTGTACAATCCTTTGACCTACTGGTCTGGTGTTCCTGCATATGCCCCTGTAGCATAAAAACTGCACTGAGGCCACCTTCTAGTTGTAGTTGAACTGGCTGAGGTAACTCTTGCCTTGTGTCAGGCAGAGGGATCAGCATGTTCAGCCATGCTCTTCTTTTCGCTGTGATCGGGCTGAACTGTGGAGTCCTGTGTGAAGGCAGCCGAGTACTGGAGAAATAAAGCGTCTTCTTGGAGGTGATGTGTAACCCTCATGAAATCCTCGCTGTTTGTGCCCTTTTGGGGGACGTTGGGCTGTAGTGGGAGTCTCGCGCAATAATTAGCGTTTTCAACCTCATGCACCTGTTTCATCCCCATGCAGCTCAGAGGGCTTAGTACGCTTCAAATTTTCCTGTTGTGCCTTGTCGTCCCGCTGTTAGAACATCACTTCTCAGCTGACGGGCCTTTGCTCCTCATCCAGTTATCCCATTTTTCCTCAGGCTTCGGCGGCTTGATTGGGGGAGTGGCACACTGGTCAGACTTTCGTTTTGGGCCTTCAGACTGACTTTGGTGGCTTACAGTTAGTAAGCAGCGCACTGGTCGCACTTTCCTCGCGTGCCTGCTGACTTAGTACTGCAGTCTGTGGTGCCGACTAATCCCCACAGGTTCAACTGTCTCCAGTTGGGGATTGTCGTGCTGCTGCCTGAGGAGTGCTTAAACTGATTTTGTGCTGCCATCCTCTGCTGTCACCGTGCTCTGTCTCGGAGGCGGAGTTGTGGTTCTTCTTCCAGAGTCCTCACGCAGTGGAGACATCCCTGGGTGGGCCCACCTTCATTTCCAGTACTGGTGTTTGTTAAGCATGGGCTATTATGAACGAGATAAGCTCCATAATTTCCATGCAGCACATGTCGAATTCAGTTGCCTAAGGAGACATGTTGATGATGATTATTGTATATTGTATTAATGGAGGAAATTGTGTTAATGAGTATGTTAACTGGATGATTTAACCAACACTTGCTTATTGGTTGATTTTATTTCTGTTGCGTTATTTCTTGTACGTATTATTCCCTTTGCATTAGTGATAGTATTGTATTTTGCAATAGCTTATGATATGTGAATTATTTCCTGTGTCTGTGCTTTAGGTTCATACACAAATACAGCACTATGGTGGTAGCCAATGTGACACAGCCACCTCCTTTCCTTGATGAACATATACAGCTTGTTTGAGAGGTATGGCCAGCTTATTCTATTTTGGCCCATTATGTGACTCCCTCATTAGGGATCAATTGGTACAATGCACCAATAACTCCCATGTGCACAAAGAATTACTAGCACAGAATCTAGATTTAAAAGAAGCTTTTCACTTGGCTAAGAATATAGAGCACATGGCAGAGTGTGTTAAGGAAATTAATCAGGGTAACTTATCTGAAACAGCAGATGTGGTGAAGAATCATTTAAACAGTGAATATGTTAACAAAGAAGTGAATAATACAAAACGGAGTCATGTTACGCAACTTTAAAAAAATTTGACAGTGGTGAAGAAAAGGTAAGGAACAAATGTTATCGGTGGATTGATTATAAGATACTGGCAAATAGTCCAAATTGTTCAGCATGCATATGTATATGTAGAAAATGTAATAAAAGACGTCATTATTCCCAGATATGCAGAAATTGTGAAGTACAAACAAACAAGTTCATGTTGTAGAGGAGACAGAAGATAATTCAAACAAATGTATTTTCAGTCATGATGAAAACTAAAGAAACTGGGAATGACTATCCCACTGGTGAGATTCTACTAGATGAGGTTAAGGTAAAGGTACATGCTGATTTTTGCTCACCCTATACTTTTATTGACCATAAAACATTTCAAGAAAAGGTGAAAGTTAAAGGCTACATTCTTCAATGTGCAGACATTAAACAAGGAGGGTATAATCAAGATCCTATAACTTTAGTAGGAGTGTTAGACATGCATTCCTTTTAAAGATCGTACTACTCAGGGAAAGATTTATGTGGCTGAACGGGGGTCAAGTTTGCTGGATTGAAATCATTAAAGAGAATGAGGTATAAAGTTACACCCTAACAGCAAGGGTCCAGTCATGACAAAAGAACAATTGTGGGGTAGTGGCAAAATATAGGAAGAGTTTCCTGAAGTGTTTGAAGAATAACTATTCACGAAGCACGACGATTGAGAACAGGCACCGGGAGTAGCGGACTCCGTTAGAATAAAAAGCTACAGATACGTGATCCGGGTGCCAATAATACAGGGGACATTAAAACCTGCAACCTACAGTACATGAGGGACCGAGACGTGTTCCGGTTCTTACTGAATATTAAAAACATACGAGTGACCCTCAATTTGAAATCACTCTGAAGGGACAAAAAAGACTGAATCCTCATCGAACCCCAGAAATATACTAAAAAGATTACCTTAAAAGATTACCTTAAATTCAACCAACATTTGCAAAAGTTATTTTTGGAGAACCATCGATTTACTCCCTTTGATCTGGAGAAACATCCACCTGAGTGCAGCTGCACCGAATAGGTGTGATTATTGATCGATATGAGATCCATTTACTAAGGAGAAAATAGCTTTGTCCTGAAGAAGGTGGTCCCATTGTAATCATGCCACCGAAACGCGTCAACGCCTAGTGTGTTTTGGTGTTAAATTTGGCAAAGTCAGCAGCTAATCCTAGACAGGGAATTTACATCTATGCTTTGTGCTGCCTATATTGTGTCCAAATTAACATGTGTAAGACAAATTTAACTGTCTAAATTAATTCTCCTTCTTAGATACATGAAAAACTTCATCTAGGAATTAATGTGTTTTAAACTTTTTATGAAATTGTCCATGTGGACTGAAAATTTGTATTTTTTATTTATTAAAAGGATTTTTTATACATATCTACTTGTGTGAATATAAGTGCTTTAAACATCCTGAGTGGAAGGCCAATTGTGTATAGTATGAATGTGGTCGTAAAACTAGTATAATTCATTTCTGGTAGTTCTTACCAAAGGGAACATTTATTTTTAACCTGAAGAATAACTAGGCCATTTAAGGAATTTTCAGCATAAAATCAAACTAAAGGTTAATGTGATACCTGTTATGCATAAAGTGAGACCCATTCCCCACTTAATGTGTGAACCTTCGAAAGAAAAGTTAGACAGGTAAGTAAACCAAGGTATTATAGAACCCATTGATTTTCACTCTGGCTGGCCTCTATTGTAGTTGCCCAGAAATCTGGAGGAAGAGGCCTGCACTTATGTGTGGATTTGAGAGATTTAAACAACATTTGGATTGACAGATTTCCACTTCCAAGATTAAATGAAATGCTTAGTATGATTGGAGAGGCAGGCTATTTAAGTGTGATAGACCTCTCTTCGGCACACCAGATTGCACCAAGATTACAAATCTTTGGACTCATTCATCACTCCATTTGGTGCTTTTAGGTTCCGCAGAATGCCTTTTGGGCTGGCATCTGCGACTGCCATATTCCAAAGGGTAATGCATCAATTGTTGAAAGATATAAAAAACATACTTACTTCCAAAATGATATACTAATACATGGTAATTCTATGGAATAGCATGATGTTACATTGAAGAGTGTTCTCACTGCCCTTGAAGATGCTGGGCTAATTGTTAAACTTGATAAATGCCAATTTTGTGTTGAATTGGTCAATTACCTAGGACATACGATTTTCAAAGAAGGGATAAAACCTACACTAGATCTCGTAATTGCAAAGGCACCTTCACCCACAACTAGAGAAGAATGGAAATCCTTTTTGATTCTTGAGGTGTATATGGCAAAATTTGTGAAGGACTTTGCCGATCACACAGCATCCATGAGAAATCTATTGAAGAAGGGTACTCGTTTCAAATGGGATGATACATGCAAAAACTCTTTTGAGCTTGTTAAACAAGCGATTATAGAGGCACCCTCATTGGGAAATTTTGACACCAATCGCAAAACCATTATGACCACAGATGCTGATGGAAAGGGATAGGAGCCTCGTTAGCGCAGATTGTAGATGGCAAGGAAATAATAGTTGCTTTAGCCTCAAGAACATTGAAAAATGCAGAAGTCAACTATTTCACAATAGAAATAGATGCTCTGGTTTGCTATTGGGCCATATCCCATTTCAAATTAGTTCTGTGGGGATTACCCTTTACATGGAGAACAGACCATAAACCTCTTACATACATCTTTACTACCAAAAAGAGAGAACGCTCCACCCCTCGCATAGCCAAGTGGATCATGGTTCTGGAAGGGTATATTTTCAAAACTGAAATTGTCCCAGCTAACAAAAACATAGTTGCAAACTGCTTTTCCTGGTTGCCTGTGAAAGGAGAAGAGGAGGAAGAAGACCCCATTCTACAAATTACTCTTACAGGCAATATTCAGGAGGGGTGGGTGAAATGTACAGAGAAAGATGCAACCCTTAAGGCTGTAGATGATAATATAGTCCAGGGATATCCTGCTAAACCTAATGGACTACAAGATGAAGTCCTTAGTTACTGGGAAGTTAGACATGAAATGTGTATACATAATGACTTGGTAATAAGAGGAGATAGGTTAGTACCTCCCAAGAACATGTGGGAGAGGATTGTGGAGTTAGTCCATGAAGGCCATTTGGGGGATAGCATTACTAAATTTGAGGTAAGAGCTGCATATTGGTTCCCTGGGATGGATAGTATGGTAGAGTCTAAGATCAAGGAATGTGTAACGTGTTCTATGAGCGACAAAATAAAAGTACAAGAAGAGCACCATTATTACTAGTAAGTGTCCCATCTAAGCCATGAGATAAACGTGGTTTAAATATTATAGGTCCTCTTAACGTATCCATCTGGTCAGGGAAATTTATCATTATATTGGTGGGTTATAATTCACATTAAATTGTAGTTAAAGTTGTGAATCGCATCTTCACACAAGATCTGATAGATTTCCTGTCGGACACTTTCATGATGGAAGGTGTTCCCAGTGCTATCATAACTGACAACGGTGTTCAGTTCTCTTCTGAGAAAACAAAGGACTTCTCAAAGAATGTATCCATTCTACATCTCAAAACTGCTTTATGCTGCCCTAAAGCAAATGGATTAGTAGTAAGAGTAAATCGCAGGATAAAAGAATGCATTAAATTAGTAGAAAGAGTAAATCGCAGGATAAAAGAATGCATTCAATCAGCACAACTGTCAGGTGTACCTGTTGACATAGCTGTGAAAAAATTGTTGTGGTCATATCTGACAGCACTCCACTCTGTCACTGGGATTTTTACATTATTAATGCTTAAATGCAGACTTCCTGGTGCCAAGTTGTTCCCAAATTGGAAGGAGGGTGGTGAGCCTAGCTGGGCTCGCCAATATAGTGTGAATGAATGGGTCAAACGACAACAGGAAAACTACAGAAAAGGTATGAGAGCAAAGATGGTGTCAGAAGTGGGAGGTGGAAGTTGGAATATTGGGTTGTAGTTAAAATCACTGACTCCCACAGAGGAGGTGTCAGCAAGTTTTCTAAACCTTTGAGAGTAACTAAGGTGAGCACAAAAGTGGTTAGATTGCAGTGGCGGCCGGCATGGATT